>CM019181.2:32098757-32593175 GCA_009739505.2 Apolygus lucorum
TTAGCTTCTAAATAAATTGTGGCTCTACAAGCGAGCGATAATGAGAAGTATTGTTGTAAAAGTTGGATTTCAAAAGTGTTGAATTTACTTACCGTCAGTTGGTTCATTTTCCGGTGGTGTATGCGATCATGCGTATCTTCACTTTTAAAACACTAAAATTTCGAAATTAAGCACGTCGAGAAACAAGGCAACACAGGACGAAAAAAATATCAGTAAGATGAAATTCGACGATGAAAAAGTTCCGCGGAGACAAAATACGTTGTAGCAAGAAAGCAGGTTCAAATGTTCAAAATGGTAATGGATGAAAAAACAACTCGGGCTATTCTGCGAAAAATTAAAAAATCAACAATTTTACACAAATTGTAGTTTTTCAATTAAAAATTATAATAATTTGCATAAAAAAATGTTCGGGAAAAAAAATTATTACGCTATTAATTGACTATCGTTAGTCACAGTTGGTGAAGTTTCTACATCCACAGCTTTTGAATGTTACAAACCTGCTACATGAAAGCACAATGATGGTAAGGTGGTCTCCACTAGAGGATGGCGCTAGCGCTGCCATCTGAGAACAGGAACCCTAACTACCTCTAAGAACGTAGTTACCATCCACAACGCTTACCCGGTCCACAGCCTTGAGCTTTCACCGCCCTGCTCTCTCTCCTCAACCTCAATTTTGCGCTACGTTTTTACTGTAAATTTTTCTGTTTCGGGCGAATTATTACCATATTTATTTGTAAGGGATATTCTGAGAGCTACACATCTTTGAGAATGACGGCTGTAATCGTTTTTGCTGAAGAAATCGCTCAACAGTATATTTACAGGCAAAATAAGAGGACAACTTTTTTGGTGGATTTTTTTGAAATGTTTGCATGACAGCAGGTTTAGTTACGTTGAGACAAATCCAAAATGTATTGAAAAATGATAATCGCTTGACCGGTTGTAGAGATCAGCCAGATCTAAGTTTGGTATTCACCCTCTCACTCGCACAACTGTCGTCCTCTTTAGCCTAAAATCGTTCATACAGGTATCCTGATCCATCACAGATAATTTTCTAGTCAACAAACTATATTTTGCGTCAAAATGATGCCAGGGACGCCAGTGGTACTTTATTCAAGAAAAATACGTTTGATTGGTTTCATTTTTCTTAGATCTTCGAATGCATAATGAATATAAGTAAACTCTCTAGTGAATGGCGCCTCTTTTTGTGAATGGCGCGAATTTTATTAGAGTTAGTATAAAGAGTTTATCGTTTCATTACTTATAAATTCCACATTTGGTACTGGTTGGCCGACCTTTTAGTTCATGAAAATATGTGAAAACGTTTAATGTTTATTTTCAGATGGCTCTCAATAATAAGAAGGAAAAAAGAGGCTCAAATAATGGTAAACGAAGCAACAAGCGTAAACCAGTCAAAAAGAGAAAATATTCCCCAAGGAAATTGCAACAAGCTCTTGAAGAGGTAGAGAAAGGAACGCTCTCGGCAAGGAAAGCTGCTGAAAAGTTTGGCGTCCCTCGTTCGACCGTTGGCTTCAGGTTCAGCCCAAAATTCATGAAAACTCAATTCGGTACCCCAACAGTCCTCACAAGCGAAGAGGAATCCACCCTGGTTAAGTGGGTTATTGAGTGCTCAAGAAAAGGGTTCCCCCGGCGAAGACTTGATCTTCAGCAAAGTGTTCAAGGTTTCCTTGAAGAAAATCCGCGGAAGAATCCTTTTTCCAGAAATCGACCGGGAAAAAAGTGGCTCGCTACCTTTTTACGTAGGCACCCTGAACTGACTTATCGTACGAGTGAAGCTGTAACATCGGCTAGTTCTACGGTATCTATGGAGCGCATTAAAATTTGGTTTCGTTCAGTTGAAGAACTCCTGGTGGAGGAGGGGTTTCTTGATGTTCTTCAGGATCCTAGTAGGATCTTCAATGGAGATGAAACCAATTTCTTGTTGTGGCCAAAGAACTCAAAAGTTCTCGCAGAAAAAGGCTCCCGGAATGTTTACGAAGTGGATGGTGGGGTTGCTAAAAGTTCACTAACTGTCATGTTTAGCTTTTCGGCCGATGGTACTTGTGTCCCACCAATGATTGTGTATCCCTACAAGAGATTACCACAGGATATCATCAATTCAGTGCCCGCTGGATGGGGAATTGGACGCAGCGAAACTGGATGGATGACTTCAGAAATTTTTTATGAATATATAGCAAACATATTCAGCCGGTTCTTAGATGACGAGAAAATTACGAAGCCTGTAATTCTGTTTGTTGACGGCCACAAATCCCATCTCAATTATCAGCTTAGCCAGCTTTGCACTCACCTGAAGATCATTCTTGTTGCCTTGTACCCCAACTCCACTCGAATTTTACAACCTGCCGATGTGGCGGCTTTCAAGCCTCTCAAGGAAGGTTGGAAGAAGGCAGTATTAGAGTGGCGTATTCATAATCCCAACACCCAGATAACCAGAGTAAATGTGGGTCCAATATTGAAAAGCGTTGTGGAAACACAATTGACCAAACAAACTTTGAAGAATGGATTTAGAGCCAGTGGGATTTTTCCCTGGAATCCCAGTAATATTGACCCCTCCAAGTGCCTTGGTTCTGACGATGCAATTCCCCAAAAAGGAGAGAAGTCCCTCAACCACGAACAATTCATCAACCTTGTAGGGGACAGGGTTGTGAGGGACGTTACCACCAACTGCTTTGAAAATGGTAAGTCCACTCCAATAGAACTATTTAACGCCCTTAAATCGCTTAGTAACTTCTTTGAGACCAGTTTCCAGAACGAGGTTAGAAAACCCGCTGCTGGATCATCTAATGAAGGTTTGATTGTGATTGAGGTGCCAGCTGTTGTTGGTAAAACAATTGAAGTTGGTGAACCTTGTGTAAGCACTGAAGATGTGATCATGATGGATCCGTCTGATGAATCAACTGGTGTCATTACCTCCAAAAACCTAAAGCTTCACTCATCTATTTTGATGGATGCTTCACCAGAGGAAGAATCTGAGAAGAAGGATGCTTCATCAGACGAAGAATCTAGAGAGAAGAAGGATGATTCACCGAAGGAAGAATCTGGAAAGAAAAAGTCTTTGGACCCCATTGTCTTGAAGAAAACCAAACACGGGCCAATTGAAGAATGGCTAGTTTGGCCGAAAACTCCAGAAAAGAAAGGAAAGAGGATTCAAAAAATGATGCCCTACGTCATTACCAGTGAGTCGTGGAAAGCCGAGAAGAAGGAAGAGATCGAGAGGAAGGAGGAAGCGAGGAAGGCAAAGGAAGAGAGAACGCTTAAGAAATCCAAAAACACCAAGCCTCCAGCTAAGAAAAACGTTTCAAAAAAGCTGACGATAAAAAATGGACAAGGCAAAGAATCAAAAAAGAAAGGGCCCCAAAGACAGCTGTTCGCGCAAAATCATGCCCATTCAAGCAAGGCATATCAGTACTCTGTAGAAGAACATGTTGATGAGGAAGAAGTTGAGCTGAGGAGTGATTCCGAAGAGGGACACATGAGAATCGATGGACCAGAAGAACCCCTCGATGACCTCATCATAAATGACAACAATGACTTCATTCGTGGCATGTGTTTTACTTGCACACGGAGCTTGAACGCTACCAACCCAGGTCGTTCGTGTGATGTTTGTGAAAAACTCTTTCACAATAACTGCGAATATTTATCAGAAGATGGTCAGTTGACCATTTGTCAAAGTTGTAATAAAATGTCTGAGGAGTTGCAGCTCTGTACCCAACTTGACTCCGATTGACTTCTAGTCCCATTTTTTACGAGTCTGTGATTTTATGATAAAACTTGAAAAAACCTAGACTAAGGACAAACAACATAACTATGTTGGAATGTTAGTTACCAACTCTACTCCTTCTTTAATTGGTTATATTTTGAATGTTATGTTAACAGTAAGTTAATAGCTAACTGTGATATTACTAAGAGACCGTGTTGTTACTTGAGTAGGAATTCTTTATAGGACAGTTTGTCTTGAATATGTCGACTGAATAATGATACAAGATCTTCTTATGTACTTCATTTTAATTCCAGAGGAAAAAGTCGATAGTTTTAAAGTTCCAATAATACGTATTACCTGTACCAACGTTACCTGTACCAATGTTTTAGAGTACTAATAAATATAAAGTATTTTTTTGTAATAAAAAATTCCAGATAAATGTGAGTTGATTAATTTACTAATAGTATAATACTTAAATCCACATATTAATCAGTTCTTATGGAAATTTTATCGACATAAAGAAGCAGAAAACGATAAATTTAGGGTGGCCAATGACTGGGGACAAGGTGGCCAATATTAGGAACTCCCGGCCAATGACTGGTGGAAAACGGTTTTTACGAAACTAATTGAAAAAAATATTTACTAGATCTTTTATTTGTTTGAAATTATTATTGTATCGTAATATTTGGATGTTAAGCTTCCTAAAACACCAGGAAAGAAACAAATACCATCAAAAATAAAGCGGGTATGAAGATAAACGTTGTTAAGTGGCCAATGACTGGTGCCCTTACCCTATTTGGATTATTTAGGCTCGACGATACCCGACCTAGTCAAAATTGTAACGATCGGCAAGTCGTCTGAGAACCGACCCTTGAAAGTGGCTCATATTTCCTCGGGGAAAAGGAAGGACGCCCCAGCAATATGGATAGATGGAGGTAAGTTTGCGAGTCACCAACGTTTTGAGAGAAGTTTCCATAAACATCTGTACTTTGACCATCAAGTAAAACTTACAGTGGAACTATTTTGATGAGTTTAAGTAGGTAGGGCTTAGTTTGGCTGTCATCAGCCCGTCGTATAGCCCCTTCAATAGTCTGGAGTTACACTTTGCAACGCTTTTAAGTAAAGCTGGCATTGCATAACAATAACTTGAAGGCGGGATTGTTCTGAAAGTATCCCCCCGACAATCGGTTTATTCAAGGTGCGTAAGAGTATCTCTCTAAAAAACCAACTACCATTTCCGGTTGGTCTGCAGCTTTCGGCATTGCGGACGTCTTCGCCTGTCTTCCAAAGGAGAGACCAGAAAAAGACTTACCCACTTCTTCATCTCCAACCCTAACTTTTTTCTATTGATGGCTCATGATAGAATTTTCTGTAAGCTCTCATATAAAATCAATCAAAAGAACCGGTTTATTGCAGTTTCAATTGTTCAATAATTACTTTATTCATCGCCTTTGGGGTAACCGACAACGGCCAATCAATATTCTGCTTCCATTGGATTCAAATTTGGTAACTGACCAATACAGGAGGGAACGTTAACGATCTACGGTGAATAACGATTGAAGAACGGTGCCTACCACCTGATTCATGTGGTAGTTAGACTCTTACTTTTTACAGAATGATGCTCATTTTGCTGATAGAAAAATGGCGGGAGGGGAACATGAGGGGGTATGTTGCGAAAACTCACGAGGAATCCAAATCCCTAATATAGAGGGATGTCATGTGATGTTCTGATTCCACATCGGATGCGAAAGTTTTTGTTACCAGAACAGTAGAACCTAAGGCTCTTTTTTAGGGAGTTTTCAACCAAACTTTCCACGACTTCTCACACTCAGTGGGTACAGTCTTATGGTCCAATTTAATGAATCTATGATTCATTTACGCATCTTGATCAACATAGATGGATCCTCATGAAAGGCAATCCACTGCGCGCTATCATAAATATAGCATAAGGGTGGTTCTCACTGATAGTCCAGGAGCCAGCTCGAAAAAGTGGTCGTATCATGCGGAGAACGTTAATATGCAAAAGATGATAGAGCTTCTTGGGCTGAACATCTTACAGCTTGTCTGCCATCTCAAAGCCGGGGGGTTCAGAAATGGCGGCCATTGGAAATTGCGGAAATTCGTCAAAATTGAAAGTACTTGTGGAGAGCTGAAAATTATGAGGGAGTTGCTACAAAGCGAGGACATACGAGAAATCAAAGTCTGCCGCTCCATACCGGGTGGGAACTACTGGCAGACGGTACTTGAAAATTGGCTCATTTTGGTTGAAAACGGAAACTTTTTGTGGACGAACGAAATTTTGGACATTGAAACTACTTGGTATAGAGAGACAAACAAACATGGTCTGCCGCCCCATACCGGGTGGGAACTACTGGCTGACGGTACTTGAAAATGGGCACATTTTCATTAAAAACGGAAACTTTTTGTGGACGTACGAAATTTTGGACATTGAAACTACTTGGTATAGAGAGACAAACAAACATGGTCTGCCGCCCCATACCGGGTGGGAACTACTGGCAGACGGTACTTGAAAATTGGCTCATTTTGGTTGAAAACGGAAACTTTTTGTGGACGTACGAAATTTTCGACAATGAAACTACTTGGTATAGAGAGACAAACAAACATAGTCTGCCACCCCATAACGGGTGGGAACTACTGGCAGACGGTACTTGAAGATCGGCACTAGACGTAGAAAATGGCAGGACCGTTGGTTCATAATGGAACAGGTTGATGTTTGCTGTGTGATGATCAGGTATCTAGTAGGTGTGTACCTCCGCGTTGGTACCTACCTATTACAGTAACCCTGCACCCCGTCAATATCATTATCAATCATCATTTTTTTCTCATCCCTTTCGATTGTGAACAATTGATTTTGCAGCCAATTAGCACTCATTATAGGCAGGAAGGTACGAGTACCTAATTTGGTCAATAAATAGGTACCTACCTACCTACCTATTTGTAACAGTATAGTATACCTGCAGAGCCTAAAACTCCAATTTGGGGTCTGTAATTATACCATATCTTGGTGCCATCCATACGCCCTTTGTAGAGGGGGTTTCACATATTTTCCCCTATTTCTCTATTGTTCTGAAAGCCACTGAAATCCCTCAAAAGGGAAAAATCCCATCACGTGGCAACACTGCTACGATGTCATTAGTGCAGGGTGGGAGTATGGAAAATTCCACGCTTGTTCGGGGAAGAAAAGTCAAGAGTCCGTCAGTTCAACTATTGTTTTCGCATACGCACTTGGAGCTTCGATTCCATCCAGTCTCGCCTAGATACAGGTCTCAATACTACAGGTCAGTCCAACACATGATTATTATTTTGTAATATAATGGTACTCTCCCCTCTATCAATGTTTGTTGAAGTGTTGAAAAACATCGTCTGGGTCTGTCAGACCCAACGTTACCTAATATGTACCGAAAATTAGATGAGTACCGAAATTAGATAATAATGTACCGAAAATTAGATGAGTTTTTTGGGTAATGGCTGGTAATTTCGAGCCTTTGAGGTGCTGTACAGTTGAAAGAATTTAGGTTTTGCATGAATTGATGATTTTCTCTAGATCTACGTCAGTCTATCCCCTCCAGAAAAGGAAAAAAATAAATAAATAAAAAACTGTCCAGCATTCAGTTTTTCTTTGGCTCGGAAGCCAAAAAGAAGGGTGGGAGAAAGGCAGTTCGATGAAGATACTGATGAGGGGATGGACCCAGGACAACAAAGAAATATGATGGACTCCGCACCTCCCAGGGGGTTCCTGTTCCTTCCATGGCTTCAGTTTAAGTGAAAAAGAAGGTACTTGAAGCGCCATGAAAATCCACTCACCCTCCAATGCAGTGTACCTACATAAAATGACACTCATCAAGCAGGCCAGACCCAGATGTTACCATGCGAAGGTTAAGAGTCTTATGATGTGAAAAAAGAAAATATCTGCTTGTTGGATACCTAACCCATGGGATAATTATCATTCTCAAGCAAATCCATTGTCAATCCGGAGAACTTGGTTCAGAACGACAATAATTTAGCAGGAAGGAATAATTATTGGGTCACTGTGTGTGAGCTTCCTCATGTGATACGACCAACCAGTTCGAGAGCACGCCCCCCCCCCACCCTTCCCTCCATCCCCACCCCACCCACCAAACAATCTAAGCACCCAAAATTGTATTGAAAACGACCCGAAACATGAGCATGATCTTGAAAACGGGACCACTGTTGTGCTATTGAGCAGGTCTCACTTATACGCATTTTTAAAGCTTCAAAACTCTGGAAGACCAGTGAGCTGGGCTGTTATATGCCGGGGAACAACGCTAGAGTCGAAATGGAGCCACCATGCGAAATTTAGTATAATTCCTATGGCATCGTGAGAGAGTCGTGCCCCTTCTAACACTAGGATGGCATTGCAGATTAGGGGCATTTGAATCAATCCCAATCCGACTACACAAATAAAGGTACCAAGTTCAGTACCTAATAAAGTAAACCTGAAGCTCATGTAACTCAAGAAAGTCTTTTACCTACACCTACCAAAACTAGCATTCCTACTCAATTTTTAGATAGGTACTACATTGATAGAGGGGAGAGTACCATTATATTACAAAATAATAATCATGTGTTGGACTGACCTGTAGTATTGAGACCTGTATCTAGGCGAGACTGGATGGAATCGAAGCTCCAAGTGCGTATGCGAAAACAATAGTTGAACTGACGGACTCTTGACTTTTCTTCCCCGAACAAGCGTGGAATTTTCCATACTCCCACCCTGCACTAATGAAATCGTAGCAGTGTTGCCACGTGATGGGATTTTTCCCTTTTGAGGGATTTCAGTGGCTTTCAGAACAATAGAGAAATAGGGGAAAATATGTGAAACCCCCTCTACAAAGGGCGTATGGATGGCACCAAGATATGGTATAATTACAGACCCCAAATTGGAGTTTTAGGCTCTGCAGGTATTCTATACTGTTACAAATAGGTAGGTAGGTAGGTACCTATTTATTGACCAAATTAGGTACTCGTACCTTCCTGCCTATAATGAGTGCTAATTGGCTGCAAAATCAATTGTTCACAATCGAAAGGGATGAGGAAAAAATGATGATTGATAATGATATTGACGGGGTGCAGGGTTACTGTAATAGGTAGGTACCAACGCGGAGGTACACACCTACTAGATACCTGATCATCACACAGCAAACATCAACCTGTTCCATTATGAACCAACGGTCCTGCCATTTTCTACGTCTAGTGCCGATCTTCAAGTACCGTTTGCCAGTAGTTCCCACCCGTTATGGGGTGGCAGACTATGTTTGTTTGTCTCTCTATACCAAGTAGTTTCATTGTCGAAAATTTCGTACGTCCACAAAACGTTTCCGTTTTTAACCAAAATGAGCCAATTTTCAAGTACCGTCTGCCAGTAGTTCCCACCCGGTATGAGGCGGCAGACTATGTTTGTTTGTCTCTGTATTCCAAGTAGTTTCAATGTCCAAAATTTCGTACGTCCACAAAAAGTTTCCGTTTTTAATGAAAATGTGCCCATTTTCAAGTACCGTCAGCCAGTAGTTCCCACCCGATATGGGGCGGCAGACTATGTTTGTTTGTCTCTGTATTCCAAGTAGTTTCAATGTCCAAAATTTCGTACGTCCACAAAAAGTTTCCGTTTTTAATGAAAATGTGCCCATTTTCAAGTACCGTCAGCCAGTAGTTCCCACCCGGTATGGGGCGGCAGACCATGTTTGTTTGTCTCTCTATACCAAGTAGTTTCAATGTCCAAAGTTTCGTTCGTCCACAAAAAGTTTCCGTTTTCAACCAAAATGAGCCAATTTTCAAGTACCGTCTGCCAGTAGTTCCCACCCGGTATGAGGCGGCAGACTATGTTTGTTTGTCTCTCTATACCAAGTAGTTTCAATGTCCAAAATTTCGTTCGTCCACAATAAGTTTCCGTTTTCAACCAAAATGAGCCAATTTTCAAGTACCGTCTGCCAGTAGTTCCCACCCGGTATGGGGCGGCAGACTATGTTTGTTTGTCTCTGTATTCCAAGTAGTTTCAATGTCCAAAATTTCGTACGTCCACAAAAAGTTTCCGTTTTTAATGAAAATGTGCCCATTTTCAAGTACCGTCAGCCAGTAGTTCCCACCCGGTATGGGGCGGCAGACTATGTTTGTTTGTCTCTGTATTCCAAGTAGTTTCAATGTCCAAAATTTCGTACGTCCACAAAAAGTTTCCGTTTTTAATGAAAATGTGCCCATTTTCAAGTACCGTCAGCCAGTAGTTCCCACCCGGTATGGGGCGGCAGACCATGTTTGTTTGTCTCTCTATACCAAGTAGTTTCAATGTCCAAAATTTCGTTCGTCCACAAAAAGTTTCCGTTTTCAACCAAAATGAGCCAATTTTCAAGTACCGTCTGCCAGTAGTTCCCACCCGGTATGGGGCGGCAGACTATGTTTGTTTGTCTCTGTATTCCAAGTAGTTTCAATGTCCAAAATTTCGTACGTCCACAAAAAGTTTCCGTTTTTAATGAAAATGTGCCCATTTTCAAGTACCGTCAGCCAGTAGTTCCCACCCGGTATGGGGCGGCAGACTATGTTTGTTTGTCTCTGTATTCCAAGTAGTTTCAATGTCCAAAATTTCGTACGTCCACAAAAAGTTTCCGTTTTTAATGAAAATGTGCCCATTTCAAGTACCGTCTGCCAGTAGTTCCCACCCGGTATGAGGCGGCAGACTATGTTTGTTTGTCTCTGTATTCCAAGTAGTTTCAATGTCCAAAATTTCGTACGTCCACAAAAAGTTTCCGTTTTTAATGAAAATGTGCCCATTTTCAAGTACCGTCAGCCAGTAGTTCCCACCCGGTATGGAGCGGCAGACCATGTTTGTTTGTCTCTCTATACCAAGTAGTTTCAATGTCCAAAATTTCGTTCGTCCACAAAAAGTTTCCGTTTTCAACCAAAATGAGCCAATTTTCAAGTACCGTCTGCCAGTAGTTCCCACCCGGTATGGAGCGGCAGACTTTGATTTCTCGTATGTCCTCGCTTTGTAGCAACTCCCTCATAATTTTCAGCTCTCCACAAGTACTTTCAATTTTGACGAATTTCCGCAATTTCCAATGGCCGCCATTTCTGAACCCCCCGGCTTTGAGATGGCAGACAAGCTGTAAGATGTTCAGCCCAAGAAGCTCTATCATCTTTTGTTAATATTATTAACGTTCTCCGCATGATACGACCACTTTTTCGAGCTGGCTCCTGGACTATGAATAGAACAACTCCACTGGTAGACTTTCTCATCAGAATACTCACTAGAGTCACTTGTATCCTCAAAGTTTTTGGAAAAGTGGTTACTTGAGATAGTGATATTCTCCTGGCAGGCTGGTTTTATCTAGGGCCATCCTTTCCTTCCTAGACCCATGTCGGATCCATGGACAAGGGAGAAAGGCGACCAAGGGTTACTTTCGTTGAAAATTTATCCTATGACTCTTATAACCACATCGTTAAATTATGTTCTTATTTTATATTAACCATCTTATATAGATATAAGATGGTTAAGATGGTTAGATCTAAGCAACAGAAGAATTTAAATACGAATACCTACTCTTGCTTGCATTCTTTTGACTATATATTATGCATGTTTTGGTTCCTATTTATATAATTATTTGAATGTGATTGATAATGCTTTGTTATGGAGTGTGGCCCCCAGTCACCATTGGGGTGTTTCAGTGTGGTTACCGGTCTGGTAGGGGGTGTCTTCGACACCTCTTTGCCTTCTCGGTTGCTGGTCCTGGGACGCCGCCATGGTGGGTGGAGTCTGGGGCCGGTCGGGTGGTGCCCCGGCCGGCACGCGGGAGGTAGGTTTCCCCTCTCACTCCATCAATAAAGAACATTGATAAATTTAATAAATTATACATAATAATATTATGTATAATTATGTAATTGACCATTGTCACTGCATTTCGTTGTTACGACAAATACAACTGATTCTGATTCTGCCAGGTTCCCCGCCCTCCTTTCTGCGGGTGGGGAGGGGAGTGTCCTCTTGTGGTTGTATTCAGTGTTATCTAGTTGGCTTACATAGATTATAAATACATTGGTTGATGTGGTATAACATGAGACAAAAGAAAATTTTTGTATTCTATATTGTACAAAGAAATCCGACCTTTCTTCCTTCATACCGAGAAATTAAGACATGATACATTAGATATTTACCATATTTGAAAATCAAACCAACCAGGTATTTCAATAATTCAACAATGTAGAGAAGGTAGTCAGATTTATGAATCACTAAACCTGAATGACATTCTGTACTTCAGGCATCCATGGAAGGGAGTGGGTAGCTCCTTCTACTGCTCTATTCATACTGAAGCAGCTCACTGAAAACTACAACACCAACAAAGCTGTGGTGGACGGCATCGACTGGTTTATAATGCCGGTGGCCAACCCCGACGGATACGAATACTCGCACAGCGTCGACCGTTTCTGGAGGAAAAACAGGTCCAAGAATCCAGCGAAAAGATACGAAGACTACTACGACGAAGCCAGGTACGGCCGGTGAGTGAAATAATCTGATCTAATTCGTAGGTAGGTATGTGGTCTTTATTGTGGTATTAGGTACCTATGAAATTGAGTTGGAGCTTCGGAATTCCATGGAGATGCGAATAATACAATTTCAAAAAATTGAAACTTTTATTCAACTATTGCTTCAGAGTCTACCAAGGTAGCGGAAGCTTTGTTTTCACTTTTCAAGGTTGAAAAAAAAAGTTCTCCGAAATCGAAATTTCCACTCGCGTTTTACGTCTCAGACCTTTCTGAACTTTGGTTCCGTGTCTGTCTGTCATGCATTCCTTGTAACCGGCATAACTATACGAAGTTATTGTCCGATTTCGATGACACTTTCAGGGAATGTGCGGGTTGGCGTGTAGACGGTCCCCTTTGAAAATCCTCACCCCCGGACTGATAGTAGCCACTGCGCATGCGCAAACATGAATTCCTTGTAATTTCTACATTTTTCCATCTAATTTCGTTGCAATTTTCAGAGTTTATGCGGATTGAGGTGCAAGTGATCCTTTACGAAAACCATTGCTCCCGGCCTGATAGTTGCTACTGTGCATGCGCATAAGTGAATTTCCATGTAACATCCATAACTTCTACATTTTCCATCCGATTCCGAAGAAATGTTCATATATGGCCAGGGTTGACTTATAGACGGTCCCCTAACACGGTAGTACAATTATTGATGTTTCGAGATTAACTACTGGGTATCGTACCATATATACAATGGATACGAAGAAGCTATGTGCCACACCCACTTGGTAGAATTTTTTAATTTGATTTTTGGATTCTATATACTATGAAAAGTAAACCATCAAATTTTGCGAAGGAGGGGGGTATTTTTTCCTTGCTCGATTACAACGTTTCATTATTGAAAATAACAAACCAAAAGCGAATATTTTCCCATGTAGTTCATTTGACATTGCACTGAGTCATGCATTTTCCAAAGGTGAAACGCCACATTACAATAATGACATACCTCTTAGTATAATACCTGCATCCCTGTTTTGTTTGGAGAAATGAAATTCTTTTGACAATTGACTGCTATAATTGAAGTACTGACCGTGGAATTTTGACGCATTAAGGCGGATATCTTTAGTAAGAAGAGGTTGGACTCTTGCCTGATCTTTCGGATGTATTCAGCGTTCATGTTATTGACGTATTGCAACACTATCTACTAGGTTTTGCATAATGAGCGTCGAGTTCGTGAGCAGGTGTTGTGCTCATCTTCTGTAACGGGTCAACCTCCACACGATCCCTGCAACGGTGAAATACCTTACTTCTCAACTCTTGTAGTGTTCCCTATGAGATTGGTAGAACGCTTGAAGTTTCATTCGCGTGAAACATCGGATTTCATTGGAAATAATAAACACAAGTCAGAAGAAAGTTGTTGTAAAACACTGAATTGCAATATTTTTCCATTATTTATATTCATCAATTTACTGCATTTGTTATAAAATATTAGTAGTAGATGTTCTAATTTTAAACCTTCAATTTCCATCCTCGTGAAATCAAAGTAAGAAATGGGCAAACTAAGTAGTGATAGAAAAGGTTTGTGACCTGTCTACGAATACATCAATAAATCTTACTTTCCTGACCATCCTGGTTAGCTGCGACGTTTGGGTCCCAACCTCTTGTAGACCACAACAAGTGTCCAAAAAGATGAATCAAATCACCTGTGTGGACGATAAAGCTCCACCAATATTTACATGATTGTCAACAAATTTTCCTTCATTATCCACCAATTTTGCATGAGAAGTAAGCGAGTATCGGAACATTGTAGTATCTTACTACATATTATTGCATCTCTGAATGAGTCCTAAAACCCCCTTCTTTTTCATAATTGACCTTCTTCAGAGGTGTTTACCGATTGAACAAGTTCGTAAATAGGGAAGGATCTGAGTAGTGTGTATGTACGGGGGTTTACCCACTTTACCTCTATCTATTCTGGGGGGGGGGGGGGGAGCAAGTTGGCTACCACCGGATTGTTTATTAGGTAGGTAGGTACCGACAGAGTGTGTGTAAATGGATTTTCATAAGTCGCTGGACGAATTCAAGATCGGCTTAAGTGCAAATTCCCAAATTTTTCAGGGCGTGCGGTTGAAAATTCACTAAGAATTCAATGTTGAATATCTTTGAAGCTATTAGAGCTAGCGATTTGAAACTTAGACCACAAACTCAGTACAGCCGAGGTATAATTACCTGAAAATTTCAGATTTTTCTGCTGATTAATTCAAGACTTAATTAGTAAATGAGACAGTATTGTCCTGAATGTTTTTGGCTTATTTTTGGCCGAATCAGATGTGATTGTAACTGTCAAATACACTACTGGTTTGAAAAGTATTTTCAAGCGTCAACTACGAGTATACTTCGATACCTTAAAGCACAAAGGCGCTATGACCCAAAAAAGAGTTTTGAGAAAAACGCAAAAGAAGCTTTCACCAGCGCACAATTCTTAAAATAATGGCTTATTAAACTAAATTCTTCAATTTCACCAAGAAATGATCAAGCTATAATCGTCAAGTAGGTCATTAACAGTTTTGTTGAATTTGAGTTTTTCTGAAATAAAAAAATAAATAAATAAATAAATAAAGAGGAAGATGGATGGGCATAGCGCTTTTTTAATTAAGGTGTCGAATTATTAGTGCGCCCGAGCCATGTACAGGTTAACCTCCCACTATGTTCTTATTAGAGGGAACCCCTAACTACCATCCTCGGAACATCAATGAGCCATCTGATGGTTTCAAAACGTGACTTTGTATGTACTGGTTTTTCTGGGGAGACGACGCCGAAACGTGCCAAGGGGTGGACCTCAACAGGAACTGGGACTTCCACTGGAAAGAAATCGGTGCGTCCAGCAGTCCTTGCAAGCCCACGTTCGCCGGAGATCGGCCCTTCTCTGAGCCAGAGACGAGAGCTATGAGCGATTTCATCATGGACCGCAGCGACCGGTTGGTTGAATTGGAGGAATTATAAGAACGAGGGAATCGAGAAAAGAATGAAATACAATTTTACAACAACTGTGGCCAGTTTGATTGAGATTTTATTATGTAAGGAGATAACTCTTAGATAGGTATCAGATTTGATAGTTAGTTTGATATGGCCTTAGGCCATCGCAATCGTTAATTTTACAGATGGCGAATTTTTCAAAACTTTAATGTTCAGATTGGCGTGTAAATGGTCCCCTATGAGGGTAGTGCAAGGTGTTTAGAGATTGATGTTGATACTATGCATCGGATCATCTATACAATCGGTTATGGATACGAGGAAGCTATTTGCCACACCCACTTGGCAGACGTTTTTAATAGAAAATCACTTGTGGCAACCCCCTAAAAGGTGCCAATTGACAAGAAAATGAGATTCCCGAAGTTTTAGGTCGATCGGATAGCATTAACCCGTGTCGCATCGGGGTTGAAGTTCAGAAATACTCACTTTTTTTCATAAAAATATTCTTTTTTTGCCTCATAACATTTAACCATTCGTCCTGGAGACTTGGGATTCAAATGTATCTATTTTCCATATAACAGAGTGATAAAGATACATCAAATCGCCTGGAGGTTGGTTTTATAGACTGGAGTGTGGTTTTTAGGGGTATGCGTAAAAAGGCACATTTGCTAAAACGGACCACGTTTTGAGATGGGAAAAGCTGAATAACATAAAATCTACAGTATGTATCGAAAAAATTATGTGAATAAAAGTTGAAGAAAATAACATTTTAAATAAAATGAGACCATTTTTAAGTCTCTAGGACAAATAGTTACTATGTTATGAGGAAAAAAAGAATATTTTTATGCAAAAAAGAGAGTTTTTCTGACCTTCAACCTCGATGCGGCACGGGTTAATGTTAACCGATTGACCTAAACTTTGGGAATCTCATTCTCTAGTCGAATGGCACCTTTAAGTGGGTTGCCACGATTGAATTTCAGAAGTTGATTTTTTGTGACCACACTAATAGGCAATAGTGTCCACAAGGCAATAGGGAATTTTTTTTTGTTATAAAAAATCACTTGTGGCAACCCCCTAATAGGTGCCAATTGACTAGAAAATGAGATTCCCGAAGTTATCGGTCCATCAGATAGCATTAACCCGTGCCGCATCGAGGTTGAAGTTCAGAAATACTCACTTTTTTTCATAAAAATATTCTTTTTTTGCCTCATAAAATTTAACCATTTGTCCTGGAGACTTGAGATTCAAATGTATCAATTTTCCATATAACAGGGTGATAAAGATACATCAAATCGCCTGGAGGTCGGTTTCATAAACTGGACTGTGGTTTTTAGGGGTATGCGTAAAAAGGCACATTTGCTAAAACGGACCACGTTTTGAGATGGGAAAAGCTGAATAACATAAAATCTATAGTATGTATCGAAAAAATTAAGTGAGTAAAAGTTGAAGAAAATAACATTTTGAATAAAATGAGACCAATTTCAAGTCTCTAGGACAAATAGTTACTATGTTATGAGGAGAAAAAGGATATTTTTATGAAAAAAAGTGAGTTTTTCAGACCTTCAACCTCGATGCGGCACGGGTCAATGTTAACCGATCGACTCAAGACTTTGGGAATCTCATTCTCTAGTCAAATGGCACCTTTTAGGGGGTAGCCACGATCGAATTTCTGAAGTTGATTTTTTGTGACCACATTAGTAGGCAATAGTGTCCACAAGGCAATAGGGTAATTTTTTTTTTTAGAAAATAACTTGTGCCAACCCCACAAAAGGTGCAATTTGACTAGAAAATGAGATTCCCAAAGTTTTAGGTCGATCAGATAATATTAACCCGTGCTGCATCGGGGTTGAAGCTCAGAAACTCACTTTTTTTCATACAAATATATTTTTTTTTTTTTTCTCATAACATAGTAACCATTTGTCCTGGAGACTTGAGATTCAAATGAATCAATATTTATTATAACAGAGTGATAAAGATACTTCAAATCGCCTGGAGGTCGGTTTCATACACTGGAGTGTGGTTTCTAGGTGTATGCGTAAAAAGGCACATTTGCTAAAACGGACCACGGTTTGAGATATAAAAAGCTGAATAACATGATTTTTTTTATCATATTTATTTAAGAAATTTTTTTTTTTTATTTTAGAAAATCACTTGTGCCAACCCCCTAAAAGGTGCCATTTGACTTGAAAATGAGATTCCCAAAGTTTTAGGTCGATCAGATAACATTAACCCGTGCCTCATCGGGGTTGAAGCTTAGAAACTCACTTATTTTCATACAAATATTCTTTTTTTCCTCATAACATAGTAACCATTTGTCCTGGAGACTTGAGATTCAAATGAATCAATATTCCGTATAACAGAGTGATAGAGATACATCAAATCGCCTGGAGGTCGGTTTCATACACTGGAGTGTGGTTTCTAGGTGTATGCGTAAAAAGGCACACTTGCTAAAACGGACCACGTTTTGAGAAGGGAAAAGCTGAATAACATAATTTTATTTATTTTATTTATTTAAGAAATTTTATTTTGTTTTAGAAAATCACTTGTGCCAACCCCCTTAAAGGTGCCATTTGACTAGAAAATGAGATTCCCAAAGTTTTAGGTCGATCAGATAACATTAACCCGTGCCGCATCGGGGTTGAAGCTCAGAAACTCACTTTTTCTCATACAAATATTCTTTTTTTCCTCATAACATAGTAACCATTTGTCCTGGAGACTTGAGATTCAAATGAATCAATATTCCTTATAACAGAGTGATAGAGATACATCAAATCGCCTGGAGGTCGGTTTCATACACTGGAGTGTGGTTTCTAGGTGTATGCGTAAAAAGGCACATTTGCTAAAACGGACCACGTTTTGAGATGGGAAATGCTGAATCACATAATTTTATTTATTATATTTATTTAAGAAATTTTATTTTGTTTTAGAAAATCACTTGTGCCAACCCCCTTAAAGGTGCCATTTGACTAGAAAATGAGATTCCCAAAGTTTTAGGTCGATCAGATAACATTAACCCGTGCCAAATCGGGGTAGAAGCTCAGAAACTCACTTTTTTTCATACAAATATTCTTTTTTTCCCCATAACATAGTTACCATTTGTCCTGGAGACTTGAGATTCAAATGAATCAATATTCCGTATAACAGAGTGATAAAGATACATCAAATCGCCTGGAGGTCGGTTTCATACACTGAAGTGTGGTTTCTAGGTGTATGCGTAAAAAGGCACATTTGCTAAAACGGACCACGTTTTGAGATGGGAAAAGCTGAATAACATAATTTTATTTATCATACTTATTTAACCCACCCAGCGCCGCACTAAAAACTGTGCGTTTCCCCGATGACCGGAAGGAAGATACGCAAACAGGCGCCAGGAAGGCAATCCACGCACAAACCAAGTTTTCCGTTCAAAACCTTGAACAACCATCAGTTCACTTGTTTCCATCAGTTCAGTAACTGATGGAAACAGCGGACCAGAGTAGAAACGAAGGTTCTCCCCCCCTACCGGACGAAAAAAGGGAGGGCCTTTCGTCACAGAGCCAGGGACTCTTAAGAATCCCTCGGTCAGCGGCGTAAGTCAGGTGGACCTCTTATGAATCCCCTCGGTGCTGGGTGGGTTAAGAAATTTTTTTTTTTTTTAGAAAATCACTCGTGCCAACCCCATAAAAGGTGCCATTTGACTAGAAAATGAGATTCCCAAAGTTTGAGGTCGATCAGATAACATTAACCCGTGCCGCATCGGGGTTGAAGCTCAGAAACTCACTTTTTTTCATACAAATATTCTTTTTTTCCTCATAACATAGTAACCATTTGTCCTGGAGACTTGAGATTCAAATGAATCAATATTCCATATAACAGAGTGATAATGATACATCAAATCGCCTGAAGGTCAGTTTCATACACTGGAGTGTGGTTTCTAGGTGTATGCGTGAAAAGGCACATTTGCTAAAACGGACCACGTTTTGAGATGGGAAAAGCTAAATTACATAATTTTATTTATTATATTTATTTAAGAAATTTTTTTTTTTTTTTTTAGAAAATCACTGGTGCCAACCCCCTAAAAGGTGCCATTTGACTAGAAAATGAGATTCCCAAAGTTTTAGGTCTATCAGATAACATTAACCCGTGCCGCATCGGGGTTGAAGCTCAGAAACTCACTTTTTTTCATACAAATATTCTTTTTTTCCTCATATTATAGTAACCATTTGTCCTGGAGACTTGAGATTCAAATGAATCAATATTCCGTATAACAGAGTGATAGAGATATATCAAATCGCCTGGAGGTCGGTTTCATACACTGGAGTGTGGTTTCTAGGTGTATGCGTAAAAAGGCACATTTGCTAAAACGGACCACGTTTTGAGATGGGAAATGCTGAATAACATAATTTTATTTATTATATTTATTTAAGAAATTTTATTTTGTTTTGGAAAATCACTTGTGCCAACCCCCTTAAAGGTGCCATTTGACTAGAAAATAAGATTCCCAAAGTTTTAGGTCGATCAGATAACATTAACCCGTGCCAAATCGGGGTTGAAGCTCAGAAACTCACTTTTTTTTCATACAAATATTCTTTTTTTCCTCATAACATAGTAACCATTTGTCCTGGAGACTTGAGATTCAAATGAATCAATATTCCGTATAACAGAGTGATAAAGATACATCAAATCGCCTGGAGGTCGGTTTCATACACTGGAGTGTGGTTTCTAGGAGAGAATTTTTTTTTTTTTTTTTTCAGAAAATCACTTGTGCCAACCACCTAAAAGGTGCCATTTGACTAGAAAATGAGATTCCCAAAGTTTTAGGTTTGAGATGGGAAAACCTGAATAACATAAAATCTATAGTATGTATCGAAAAAATTATGTGAGTAAATGTTGAAGAAAATAACATTTTGAATAAAATGAGACCAATTTCAAGTCTCTAGGACAAATAGTTACTATGTTATGAGGACAAAAAGAATATTTTTATGAAAAAAAGTGAGTTTTTCTGACCTTCAACCTCGATGCGGCACGGGTTAATGTTAACCGATCGACCTAAAACGTTGGGAATCTCATTCTCCAGTCAAATGGCACCTTTTACGGGGTTGCCACGATTGAATTTCATAAGTTGATTTTTTGTGACCACATTAATAGGCAATAGTGTCCACAAGGCAATATGGTATTTTTTTTTTTTTTTTAGAATATCACTTGTGGCAACTTCCTAAAAGGTGCCAATTGACTAGAAAATGAGATTCCCGAAGTTTTAGGTCGATCGGATAGCATTAACTCATGCCGCATCGAGATTGAAGTTCAGAAATACTCACTTTTTTCATACAAATATTCTTTTTTTCCTCATAACATAGTAACCATTTGTCCTGGAGACTTGAGATTCAAATGAATCAATATTCCGTATAACAGAGTGATAGAGATACATCAAATCGCCTTGAGGTCGGTTTCATACACTGGAGTGTGGTTTCTAGGTGTATGCGTAAAAAGGCACACTTGCTAAAACGGACCACGTTTTGAGAAGGGAAAAGCTGAATAACATAATTTTATTTATTTTATTTATTTAAGAAATTTTATTTTGTTTTAGAAAATCACTTGTGCCAACCCCCTTAAAGGTGCCATTTGACTAGAAAATGAGATTCCCAAAGTTTTAGGTCGATCAGATAACATTAACCCGTGCCGCATCGGGGTTGAAGCTCAGAAACTCACTTTTTCTCATACAAATATTCTTTTTTTCCTCATAACATAGTAACCATTTGTCCTGGAGACTTGAGATTCAAATGAATCAATATTCCTTATAACAGAGTGATAGAGATACATCAAATCGCCTGGAGGTCGGTTTCATACACTGGAGTGTGGTTTCTAGGTGTATGCGTAAAAAGGCACATTTGCTAAAACGGACCACGTTTTGAGATGGGAAATGCTGAATCACATAATTTTATTTATTATATTTATTTAAGAAATTTTATTTTGTTTTAGAAAATCACTTGTGCCAACCCCCTTAAAGGTGCCATTTGACTAGAAAATGAGATTCCCAAAGTTTTAGGTCGATCAGATAACATTAACCCGTGCCAAATCGGGGTAGAAGCTCAGAAACTCACTTTTTTTCATACAAATATTCTTTTTTTCCCCATAACATAGTTACCATTTGTCCTGGAGACTTGAGATTCAAATGAATCAATATTCCGTATAACAGAGTGATAAAGATACATCAAATCGCCTGGAGGTCGGTTTCATACACTGAAGTGTGGTTTCTAGGTGTATGCGTAAAAAGGCACATTTGCTAAAACGGACCACGTTTTGAGATGGGAAAAGCTGAATAACATAATTTTATTTATCATACTTATTTAAGAAATTTTTTTTTTTTTAGAAAATCACTCGTGCCAACCCCATAAAAGGTGCCATTTGACTAGAAAATGAGATTCCCAAAGTTTGAGGTCGATCAGATAACATTAACCCGTGCCGCATCGGGGTTGAAGCTCAGAAACTCACTTTTTTTCATACAAATATTCTTTTTTTCCTCATAACATAGTAACCATTTGTCCTGGAGATTTGAGATTCAAATGAATCAATATTCCATATAACAGAGTGATAATGATACATCAAATCGCCTGAAGGTCGGTTTCATACACTGGAGTGTGGTTTCTAGGTGTATGCGTGAAAAGGCACATTTGCTAAAACGGACCACGTTTTGAGATGGGAAAAGCTAAATTACATAATTTTATTTATTATATTTATTTAAGAAATTTTTTTTTTTTTTTTAGAAAATCACTGGTGCCAACCCCCTAAAAGGTGCCATTTGACTAGAAAATGAGATTCCCAAAGTTTTAGGTCTATCAGATAACATTAACCCGTGCCGCATCGGGGTTGAAGCTCAGAAACTCACTTTTTTTCATACAAATATTCTTTTTTTCCTCATAACATAGTAACCATTTGTCCTGGAGACTTGAGATTCAAATGAATCAATATTCCGTATAACAGAGTGATAGAGATACATCAAATCGCCTGGAGGTCGGTTTCATACACTGGAGTGTGGTTTCTAGGAGAGAATTTTTTTTTTTTTTTTTTTCAGAAAATCACTTGTGCCAACCACCTAAAAGGTGCCATTTGACTAGAAAATGAGATTCCCAAAGTTTTAGGTTTGAGATGGGAAAACCTGAATAACATAAAATCTATAGTATGTATCGAAAAAATTATGTTAGTAAATGTTGAAGAAAATAACATTTTGAATAATATGAGACCAATTTCAAGTCTCTAGGACAAATAGTTACTATGTTATGAGGACAAAAAGAATATTTTTATGAAAAAAAGTGAGTTTTTCTGACCTTCAACCTCGATGCGGCACGGGTTAATGTTAACCGATCGACCTAAAACGTTGGGAATCTCATTCTCCAGTCAAATGGCACCTTTTACGGGGTTGCCACGATTGAATTTCATAAGTTGATTTTTTGTGACCACATTAATAGGCAATAGTGTCCACAAGGCAATATGGTATTTTTTTTTTTTTTTTTTTAGAATATCACTTGTGGCAACTTCCTAAAAGGTGCCAATTGACTAGAAAATGAGATTCCCGAAGTTTTAGGTCGATCGGATAGCATTAACTCATGCCGCATCGAGATTGAAGTTCAGAAATACTCACTTTTTTTCATAAAAATATTCGTTTTTTGCCTCATAACATTCAACCATTTGTCCTGGAGACTTGAGATTCAAATGAATCAATATTCCGTATAACAGAGTGATAAAGATACATCAAATCGCCTGGAGGTCGGTTTCATACACTGGAGTGTGGTTTCTAGGTGTATGCGTAAAAAGGCACATTTGCTAAAACGGACCACGTTTTGAGATGGGAAAAGCTGAATAACATAATTTTATTTATTATATTTATTTAAGAAATTTTTTTTTTTTTTAGAAAATCACTTGTGCCAACCCCCTAAAATGTGCCATTTGACTAGAAAATGAGATTCCCAAAGTTTTAGGTCGATCAGATAACATTAACCCGTGCTGCATCGCGGTTGAAGCTCAGAAACTCACTTTTTTTCATACAAATATTCTTTTTTTCCTCATAACATAGTAACCATTCGTCCTGGAGACTTGAGATTCAAATGAATCAATATTTCGTATGACAGAGTGATAAAGATACATCAAATCGCCTGGAGGTCGGTTTCATACACTGGAGTGTGGTGCTTAGGTGTATGCGTAAAAAGGCACATTTGCTAAAACGGACCACGTTTTGAGATGGAAAAAGCTGAATAACATAATTTTATTTATCATATTTATTTGAGAATTTTTTTTTTTTTTTTTTTCAGAAAATTACTTGTGCCAACCACCTAAAAGGTGCCATTTGACTAGAAAATGAGATTCCCAAAGTTTTAGGTCGATCAGATAACATTAACCCGTGCCGCATCGGGGTTGAAGCTCAGAAACTCACTTTTTTTCATACAAATATTCTTTTTTTCCTCATAACATAGTAACCATTTGTCCTGGAGACTTGAGATTCAAATGAATCAATATTCCGTATAACAGAGTGATAAAGATACATCAAATCGCTTGGAGGTCGGTTTCATACACTGGAGTGTGGTGCTTAGGTGTATGCGTAAAAAGGCACATTTGCTAAAACGGACCACGTTTTGAGATGGAATAAGCTGAATAACATAATTTTATTTATCATATTTATTTAAGAATTTTTTTTTTTTTTTTTTTTTCAGAAAATTACTTGTGCCAACCACCTAAAAGGTGCCATTTGACTAGAAAATGAGATTCCCAAAGTTTTAGGTCGATCAGATAACATTAACCCGTGCCGCATCGGGGTTGAAGCTCAGAAACTCACTTTTTTTCATACAAATATTCTTTTTTTCCTCATAACATAGTAACCATTTGTCCTGGAGACTTGAGATTCAAATGAATCAATATTCCGTATAACAGAGTGATAAAGATACATCAAATCGCTTGGAGGTCGGTTTCATACACTGGAGTGTGGTTTCTAGGTGTATGCGTAAAAATGCACATTTGCTAAAACGGACGACGTTTTGAGATGGGAAAAGCTGAATAACATAATTTAATTTATTATATTTATTTAAGAAATTTTTTTTTTTAGAAAATCACTTGTGCCAACCCCCTAAAAGGTGCCATTTGACTAGAAAATGAGATTCCCAAAGTTTTAGGTCGATCAGATAACATTAACCCGTGCCGCATCGGGGTTGAAGCTCAGAAACTCACTTTTTTTCATACTGTTTGCGTTTAAAATAAGGCGCCCGAACTTCATGTTTTTCCGTTGGGAGCGCTGACATCTCTACCAGCCTTCCCTTAAAATCAGTCTGTTCTTGTTTCCTGCCATCAGCGCAACCACCTCTTAAAAATTATTTTTCTTAAACGTATTTTTCACCTATCTTTGGTTTAATGCTCTTCCGTGCATTATTCACAGTCAATTTCAAACATACTCGTAGTAGTGTTATTCCCTCAAAAATACACTTAAAGCCTACCCTCTGCTGCCTCCTTGGTCCGATTCCTGTCTCCGAAGTTTCGTCGCCTTCATCTTCAGTACCACCAAACCTAGGGGCCCCTAAGGTAAAGCTGCGCAGCACCAAAGGTATGTCTCAGGAATTTAAAATTCGAAATTCCCGTCTTCATTATTAGATTCGATATTTCCCACTCTTCCCTTTTTTTCATCTCTGAACCGTCCTATTGTTCTGTCCGCTAATAAAATTGCTACATTTTCTATGGTCCTTCGTTGCCAAATTAGTAAATTTTGGTGAAATTTACTTTAATTCAAGGTGGTTTTATTTCACGTGAAAACGTGGCTCCATTCCTTTATTCTTGTAGGTACTCTATCTGTTTCAAGTATTCACAAGAGCTCTCTTCTTTCCAACTCAATTGTCCTGAAATAATTCTTGACCCCTTGACTATAAACATCTGGCCACAGGTGTCAACTCAACAGGTCCCGTACCTGAAACTCTCTTATCTACTTATCTCCCCGTACAATCTGCTTCAAAAGGGTCCCAAGTCACCTGAATAACATTCAACTACTCTCAGTTTGCCGTTCTGCATCGAGTTCGTGCGATAACTCTGTTATCCGTACTGAATTTTATCGGTCCTTGTTAGTAAACTTTCCGGCTACCGTGATCAATTACCTATAGTTGGTTTTTTAAAGTAATTTTAGTGATCTTTAAATAAGAATATTATTAAAATATTTTAGTAATTTCAATTCAAATAAGTAATAGAAATGACTGGGGCCGATTCCGAAAAACTCTCCTCAACCGCTAGTGGCCGTGACAAATTCATTCAGCGTATGAAGAAAGCCTACGACATGGCAAAGACAATTAATAACGCTCTCAAATCGGACGAAACACCCACGTTTATTGAGAATGCAGAGTTATTTCTTGCCAGAATGGGTTCCATAGACTCAGTGTTTTCTTCGTTTGAACGATTGAACGCCGATATCGACGCCTTGAATGAACGTGTGGATCCTTCCAACAGGGTTGAAACCTTACAAATTGCTGCTAGTTTTGATGAAGCATATTACTTTTCCAAGTGTGTTGAACGCAAGCTGTACAAATTGCCGGAGTATCAACCGATCGACACTCGTAAGTCATTACCATCTACTACTTCTTGTGAACAACCGTTACTTGTTAAGTTGCCCAAGATTTCTCTAAAATCTTTTAATGGTGACATTTCTTTGTGGCCTACGTTCTACAACATGTTTGTGTCACTCATTCATACCAATAACAGCCTATCCAACAGCGATAAACTTCATTATTTAGTCGATTCACTATCAGGTGAACCACTCTCTCTTATTGAAACTCAAACGCTCACGCCTGATCATTATCCTGTTGTTTGGAATATGCTATTGAAACGCTATAATTCTAAGCGCATTCTAGCCGCTCATTATTTGGATACCATGCTGAACTTTCGTACAATTTCTGACGCACAATATAATAATGTATCAAATCATTTGGGCACATTTAATACTAATTTCAACGCTCTGTTAGCACTTAAAATACCTAAACTTGAAGATTTCATTTTACTTCACATTGCGGCGAGAGGACTTGATCCGTCTACTCGGAAGTCCTTTGAATTGAAATATTCTGATAAGGAAATACCCTCTTTTAGTGACCTCATCGGATATGTCGAGCAACTGTGCAAGATCCAGGAGTTGACCAAAGGGATCTCCGGATCAGGGAAGTCCACCATGAAATCTAATTATTCTTCAAGTAAAGCTTCCAGTTCATCAAGTAAGCCCCAATCATCTTTACTGAATTCTGTTGTGTCTTCTAAATGTGTGGTATGCACTAAGGAATGCCCTAAAATTCGTGAGTGTCCCAAATTCAAGGGACTCACTCCTGTTGATCGCTATGAATTGATGAAACGTTTAAATCGTTGTCGAAATTGCTTAGGTAATCACTTTACTTCCGTTTGCAAATCTTCTAGTAGGTGCTCTGAATGCACTTTGAAGCATCATTCAGATTTACATTTTGGTAATTAGTCTAAAGCACTTCAAGCCAATTCTGCAACCTCTAGTACGCATGTCGTCAGTAACAGCGTTATTTCATGTAATAATAGTTCTTCGGATGCATTGACTTGTTATGTGCCTCAAATTGCTGATTCTACTATCATGCTGGGTACGGCTGTGGTTTCTATGCTTGATGCTCATGGCCAGCCAAAACCTGTTTGCATCCTTATTGATCTCGGATCTCAGGTTTGTCTAATGACGAAAAAGTGTTCTGAAACTCTGGGGCTCAAGGTTCAAAAATCCTCTCGGAACATGACTGCTGTAGGTGGTTCTCCTATACGCCACAGTAATGGTCTGGTATCCTGTGTAATAACTCCTAGCAATAGCAGTATTCCTAAGCTAGAAACACAAGCATTTGTTATTAATAAAATCACTGGTGATCAACCTCAAACACCACTCGATCATACTATACGTAAGCGTTTCCATAATCTTCTTCTGGCTGACCCCAACTTTGATCAGCCTGGGGAAATTGATTTTCTCATGGGTGCAGAGCTTTATCCACTCATTTTAAATTATACCCATAATCTCATTGTCGGCGAACCATCTGCAATTTCGACCATATTCGGATGGGTTCTCGTTGGCAAGGCGCCTGTGACGTCATCTGCATCTTTATCGCTTCTCGCTTCATCGTCTTTTTCTGTAAATCATTGCTGTGTTGCCCTCGACTCTTCACTTAAAAAATTTTGGGAGATAGAAGAAACTTCTATTCATCACCCTTCTAATCCTGAGGACGATGCTTGTGAAGCTCTCTTTCAGGAATCTCATTATCGTCAATCTTCTGGATGCTTCGTTGTACGTTTGCCATTTAAAAACTCATTTTCAACACTTCCAAATAACAGAGAAGTCGCACTTAAGCGTTTTTTATCTTTGGAATCTCGCTTGTCGCGTCAGCCGACTGCCCGAAATGAGTATATAAATTTTATGGAGGAGTACAAGGCCCTTGGACATATGTCTATTGCTCATGATACATTTTCTTACATAATACCTCATCATATTGTATGTAAACATGACAGCGTTACCACTAAGTTAAGGGTTGTATTCGACGCTTCTGCCTCCTGCGGACCAGACAACGTTTCTCTCAACTCATCGCTCCTCAACGGTCCAAAGCTACAGAAGGACATCTGGCAAATCATTTGTTCATTCCGCCTTTTTTCTATCGTCTTGTGCGCCGATCTGCGTATGATGTATCGACAAATTTTAGTTGATCCTCGTGATCGAGTTTTCCAACGAATATTTTACCGTTCTTCTTGTACATCAGATGTTGAAGAATATGTTCTGAATACAGTTACTTATGGAGTGGGCCCTTCCGCCTTTCTAGCTCAACGCTGTCTCATTCAACTTGTCCATGATGATGGAGCAGCATTTCCTCTTGCTTCCAAAGCTATTTTGGAGCAAACCTTCGTTGATGACATCACTACTGGAGCTTACGATCTCGATTCAGCTCTTCGTCTGCAAAAAGAGTTGAACTCATTGTTGGCTTTAGGGGGTTTTACTCTACACAAGTGGTCTAGTAATCACCCTGCTCTCCTAGAATCTGTTCCTATCGATCATGTTACTCTACCACTTAATTTCTCTAATGATGATGATCGAACTTTGAAGATACTTGGCATCAAATATGATCCAAGATATGACACGTTCTCTTACCATATAGCTCCCAATCATATTAGAGTAACTAAGAGAGGTGTACTTTCCGAGATAGCAAAAATTTACGATCCACTTGGGTGGTTAACCCCAGTGATTTTTTTCGCTAAATATATTATGCAGCTTATATGGATGAAAGGATTACAGTGGGATGACTTACTTCCTCCGGATCTCACCTGCGAGTGGAATAACTTCACCTGTGGTCTTCCTGCGCTCAGTACTATCCGCATTCCTCGCTATATTCCTGCTGAAACCTCTGAAAGTGTCTACATCCTCGGTTATTGTGATGCGAGTGAGAAAGGCTATGCTTGCGTGGTCTACGCTGTTATTAAAAATAAGGAAGATCATAGCCTTCACCTCATACAGGCTAAGAGTAAGATCGCCCCCCCAAAGACCTTAAGTTTGCCAAGGTTAGAACTTTCAGGAGCTTTATTATTATCTAAATTGATTGGTGATCTGAAACCTTATATAGAATCACTTCGTGCAGAATCCATAAATTTATTTACTGATTCTACCATAACTTTATCGTGGATCAGAACGCCTCCCTATAAATTAAAAACGTATGTTGCAAATAGGGTGGTTGAAATCTTGAATACCACCACTCCTAGTCAATGGCATCACGTGAAATCCGAATTTTATCCCGCAGATCCTGCTTCCCGCGGTCTGTTGGGTCCTGACCTTGTTCAATGTAATTTATGGTGGAACGGACCTCCTGATTTCCTCGTCAAGGAGCACATCCATTTTTTGTCGTCTCCTGAGATTCATGAATCAGTGGAATACCTTCATGAATTCAAGCCTCACACTTCTCACCTCACATCCTTGTTGGCTGTGCCATATCTTATTTCTATTTTAGAGAAGTACTCTAATTACAATAAAGCTATGCGAGTATTTTCTTATGTTTTGCGCTTTATTCACAACCGCTTATGTAAACGAGCACATCGTCATGTTGGCAGTTTAGTTCCTTCGGAGTTGAAACAAGGGTTTCTACTCATGATCCGAGTTACCCAGTATCATCACTTTTCTACTGACATAAAACTTTTGAAAAGGGGCGAACCTGTTTCAACCAAGTTACGTGCTCTCACTCCTTTCTTGGATGAAAATGGATTGATTCGAGTCAGAGGCAGGACTGAAAATTCCAATGCGTCATATGATTCTAAGCATCCTTATCTAATCCCTCATGGATCTCATTTAGCCAAACTCATCTGTGATCATTTCCACAGACTCACTCTTCATGGTGGACATCGTTTGATATCGTCTCTTCTTCAACGCCGCTTCTGGATCCCCGCGCTGCGCCGCCTCATACGCTGCAGGATATTCCGATGTTCGACATGCTACCTTCCCAAGGCACCTGGGGTGACTCCATTGATGGGAGATTTACCTGCTTCTCGCTTCTCAGCCGTTCGAGCTTTTCGCAGCGTAGCATTGGATTATGCTGGATTCTTCATCATCCGAGAGAGTTTACGCCGCAATGCACCCCGCTCCAAATTGTACATGGTAGTCATAGTTTGCCTCTCTACCAAAGCTGTGCATTTGGATTTCGCTCCTGACCTATCAACTCCTGCCTTTTTGCGCGCTCTTGACCGCTTCGTGGCTAGGCAAGGACTTTGCGGACTTTACTTTGAGGACTTTTGAAGTTTAGAAACTCACTTATTTTCGTACAAATATTCTTTTTTTCCTCATAACATAGTAACCATTTGTCCTGGAGACTTGAGATTCAAATGAATCAATATTCCATATAACAGAGTGATAAAGATACATCAAATCGAATGGAGGTCGGTTTCATAGACTGGAGTGTGGTTTTTAGGGGTATGCGTAAAAAGGCACATTTGCAAAACGGACCACGTTTTGGGATGGGAAAAGCTGAATAACATAAAATCTATAGTATGTATCGAAAAAATTATGTGAGTAAAAGTTGAAGAAAATAACATTTTAAATAGAATGAGACCAATTTCAAGTCTCTAGGACAAATAGTTACTATGTTATGAGGAAAAAAGAATATTTTTATGAAAAAAGTGAGTTTTTCTGACCTTCAACCTCGATGCGGTACAGGTTAATGTTAACCGATCGACCTAAAACTTTGGGAATCTCATTCTCTAGTCAAATGGCACATTTTAGGGGATTGCCACGATTGAATTTCAGAAATTGATTTTTTGTGACCACATTAATAGGCAATAGTGTCCATAAGGCAATAGGGTAATTTTTTAAAATAGAAAATCACTTGTGGCAACCCCCTAAAAGGTGCCAATTGACAAGAAAATGAGATTCCCGAAGTTTTAGGTCGATCGGATAGCATCAACCCGTGTCGCATCGGGGTTGAAGTTCAGAAATACTCACTATTTTTCATAAAAATATTCTTTTTTTGCCTCATAACATTTAACCATTCGTCCTGGAGACTTGAGATTCAAATGTATCTATTTTCCATATAACAGAGTGATAAAGATACATCAAATCGCCTGGAGGTTGGTTTTATAGACTGGAGTGTGGTTTTTAGGGGTATGCGTAAAAAGGCACATTTGCTAAAACGGACCACGTTTTGAGATGGGAAAAGCTGAATAACATAAAATCTATAGTATGTATCGAAAAAATTATGTTATTAAAAGTTGAAGAAAATAACATTTTAAATAGAATGAGAGCAATTTTAAGTCTCTAGGACAAATAGTTACTATGTTATGAGGAGAAAAAGAATATTTTTATGCAAAAAAGAGAGTTTTTCTGACCTTCAACCTCGATGCGGCACGGGTTAATGTTAACCGATTGACCTAAACTTTGGGAATCTCATTCTCTAGTCAAATGGCACCTTTTACGGGGTTGCCACGATTGAATTTCAGAAGTTGATTTTTGTGACCACACTAATAGGCAATAGTGTCCACAAGGCAATAGGGAATTTTTTTTTGTTATAGAAAATCACTTGTGGCAACCCCCTAAAAGGTGCCAATTGACTAGAAAATGAGATTCCCGAAGTTATCGGTCGATCGGATAGCATTAACCCGTGCCGCATCGAGGTTGAAGTTCAGAAATACTCACTTTTTTTCATAAAAATATTCTTTTTTTTCCTCATAACATAGTAACCATTTGTCCTGGAGACTTGAGATTCAAATGTATCAATTTTCCATATAACAGAGTGATAAAGATACATCAAATCGCCTGGAGGTCGGTTTCATAGACTGGACTGTGGTTTTTAGGGGTATGCGTAAAAAGGCACATTTGCTAAAACGGACCACGTTTTGAGATGGGAAAAGCTGAATAACATAAAATCTATAGTATGTATCGAAAAAATTAAGTGAGTAAAAGTTGAAGAAAATAACATTTTGAATAAAATGAGACCAATTTCAAGTCTCTAGGACAAATAGTTACTATGTTATTAGGAGAAAAAGAATATTTTTATGAAAAAAAGTGAGTTTTTCTGACCTTCAACCTCGATGCGGCACGGGTTAATGTTAACCGATCGATTAAAAATTTTGGGAATCTCATTCTCTAGTCAAATGGCACCTTTTAGGGGGTAGCCACGATTGAATTTCACAAGTTGATTTTTTGTGACCACATTGGTAGGCAATAGTGTCCACAAGGCAATAGTGTAATTTTTTTAAATAGAAAATCACTTGTGGCAACCCCCTAAAAGGTGCCAATTGACAAGAAAATGAGATTCTCGAAGTTTTAGGTCGATCGGATAGCATTAACCCGTGTCGCATCGGGGTTGAAGTTCAGAAATACTCACTTTTTTCCATAAAAATATTCTTTTTTTGCCTCATAACATTTAACCATTCGTCCTGGAGACTAGAGATTCAAATGTATCAATTTTCCATATAACAGAGTGAAAAAGATACATCAAATCGCCTGGAGGTCGGTTTCATAGACTGGAGTGTGGTTTTTAGGGGTATGCGTAAAAAGGCACATTTGCTAATACGGACCACGTTTTGAGATGGGAAAAGCTGAATAACATAAAATCTATAGTATTGTTATGAGAATCAGGTGTTACAGTTGTTGTTTATGTTGTCAAAGTGGGAAAATCTGGTAGTTATGAGGAAATCGTTCTGAAAACGGGTGCTCTCTAAAAAGTATTTGATGTTACGAATTTTGGGATTGTTTTATGTCAAATAAAGCAGTTTGGTGTCATTGACGGCGGTTTACAACAGTGGTGTCAGAAGTGACCAATCGAATCCCGAGTCAGGATGAGTGATGATGAGTCTGGTGTCCGTCGTCGACATGCAATTTCGGTAGAGAGGGTCGAGGAGTCTGATTCGATGGACGGGGTGAGAAGAAGGGAACAATTGGCCAACGTTACCGATCCTAATGAACAAGTACGAACTGACACGAGTACATTAGCGGCTCTCAACTTGATCTCACAGAAGTTAGTAGCTCTAGCAGGAGCATTCCAGCAGTTCGTGAATCAGCAGCAGACACAAAGTACATTCACAAACGACCCTGAAAGTTATCTATCCCACCGAGAAGGTGAAGAGCAACGTCGTGGTCCCCGAGACTTCATAAAACCGACGATATTTGATGGAGCATCCCCGTGGGATGACTATTGGACTCAGTTTCAAGTCATTGCAAAATCTAATGGTTGGAGTTCGGTGACAGCTGGTGTGCGACTAATGGCATGTCTTCGAGGAGTTGCTCTTGCTGCAGTATGCAATATTCCAACTGTATCCAGGAGTTTATCCTCAATGGTCGACTGTTTGAATACACGTTTTGGTGCAGAAGGGCAGGCCAGAATGTTTTTGGCTCGGCTACGCCAACGAATCCAAGGGCCAAAAGAGGACGTTGCCACTTTTGCAGCAGACGTTGAGAGCCTAGCTCGACGGGCAGTGTCAGGGGAGGAAGCCAGAGAGACTATAGCCATGGAACAGTTTCTGAACGGCTTAAAAAATCAGCGTGTACGGGAAATGGTGATTGGGAGTGATCCTACAACACTGAGAAGTGCAATCACTCGAGCTCTACAGCTGGAGGCTGGGCTTGTACCACCCCTGATTCCCAGTCGTGCTGTAAATGGTCCAGAAACTCCAGTCGATGAGGAAGAGGATAGAATAAGGAGACTAGTGAATGATCAGCTAGAAAAGGCGCATCGAGATTGGAGGCGAGTTCAGAAGGACGCGAAATGTTGGAAATGTGGACTTACTGGCCACTTGAGGAGGAAATGTAGATATACGGAAAGGAAGGAAAACCAAGAACTGGTTGGTGAATGTCGGGAGGTGGGACCGATTTTTGGAACATTCCGAACATCTCTATTCATAGATGGCAATATTGATGGGAATCCGTGTCAAATGCTGTTGGACACCGGCGCAACAGTCTCCATTATCAACCCTTCAGTTGTAGCAGAAGAGAAAGTGAAGGAATGCAGCATGAATGGTCATCTCCGTACAGTAGGTGGAGAAACAATTCCGGTGAAGGGTTGGGCTGTTCAAATAGATTTGGGAGACAAACTACCCAGGTACCTCGACTGTGTGGTCGCAGACATACAGGAAAAATGTATTGTGGGAATGGACTTCCTTCAGTCCAACAGCTGCATGATTGACGTAGGCCAGCGAATCCTCCAAATGGGTAACTCAAGAATAAAGTTTGGTATTATGTTCAGAGAAGTCGAACGTTGCAGAGGGACATGAGAGGTGCACCTCGTAATGACAGACCTAATCGAAGAGGGCCTCACAGAGATGATAGAGGAGGAAGGCGCCCATCCGGCTCCAATAGAACAGGCTTGCGGGCAACCAGCAAACAGGACAACACCCTCAACGAACCGAAGGCCAAGGAGGCGCCTATGTCAACCCCTGAATACAACCTGAGTGAAGCCAGCAAAGGCGAGGACTTGAGCCGATGGGAGAAGATGAACACTCTCCACAAGAAGAAGGAAGAAGAGGTCGACAAAGAGGAAGAGAATATCGAAATCCCTCAAAGGGTCGGAAAACAATGGGATGTCCTTGACATTGACATTCAGTTCAAGGGCAGCGACACTGGTCGTGGTGGGCATGGACGGGGTTGTGGCAGCTTCAAGGACAACCAGAACGGGCCTCCAATTGTCCAGCCCTGGAAAAGAGAGTACGTCTCCTCCTCCTCCTCTATTTCACCTAAAGAAATCCTATCACGTCATAAAACGTCTGAACGCGATGTGGTTTTTCGTGTATATGACCCAAGAGGAAACCTGAAGGTAGTTCAGGCTGGCAGTTCACGAGACTACTGTGGACGTTGAAAGAAGAGGTGGAAGGAATGTTATGAGAATCAGGTGTTACAGTTGTTGTTTATGTTGTCAAAGTGGGAAAATCTGGTAGTTATGAGGAAATCGTTCTGAAAACGGGTGCTCTCTAAAAAGTATTTGATGTTACGAATTTTGAGATTGTTTTATGTCAAATAAAGCAGTTTGGTGTCATTGACGGCGGTTTACAACAGTTTGACATACTGTATTTTTTCGATACATTGTATCGAAAAAATTATGTGAGTAAAAGTTGAAGAAAATAACATTTTGAATAAAATGAGACCGATTTCAAGTCTCTCAAGACAAATAGTTACTATGTTATGAGGAGGAAAAGAATATTTTTATGAAAAAAAGTGAGTTTTTCTGACCTTCAACCTCGATGCGGCACGGGTTAATGTTAACCGATCGACCTAAAACGTTGGGTACAATTATTATCTACGTACCGTATTGGAGATACGTAGATAATAATTGTATTCTTATAACTAGCGGAACTAACCCCATTCATTTAACCCTCCAGCGCCCAAAAGGGACCTACCGTCAAAATTTGAAATTTTTTCTCTTTTTTGTGTTAGTTGGTCTTTAATTGAAGCATACAAACAGTTTTTGCTATTTCTGCTGTTGCTGATTATTTGCAATAGAGCCGCACCCTGTAGGGTGCATTGGGCAATAGCGCAACTAAGAGGCCTCTACTACATGTATGGAATAGTACCACAAAAATTAGTTGGAAAACGCTTTATTCGAATGGAAAACTGGGATGCTAATTAAAAAATTAAAAATGGGACAGTTCTGAAAGGTATGTATATAGAAATTTTAAATTGAAATATGGTGGTCATGGATGTGTAGACCAACCTCACAGCCTTTACCCATGAACCTGGAGTTCTTGTGGCATTCATCTGAATCTCCTTTGCTAGCAGGGAACTTTTTCATGTTTTTTAGGTCTTACTTTGATTCTTCCTCTTCATCCGGTGGATCGAACACAAACTTCATGGTTTTTTAGCAGGAACTTTATGGGTGACGATGTAATGTACCTCATCTCTCCTGAACTCATAATATTTTATTGCTACCTGGAAGGTGGCTTTATAAAGCTGCCACGATTTTTGCAGGCAGCGCCGATTCCAAATTGAAACACTAGGTACCACCATTTTTTCCATTACAACTGACTCTCAAAGATCCAATGTTCTCGTCAAACAGATCGACGCGACCCATGAAACTGTAGAATCGCTGAATGACAGTTGGACAATCTACCGTCATTTTCTGTTTCTTTTAGTTGTCGAAACCAATTCTCCCAACCTTATGGATCCGCATCACAAAATGGCAGTTGGATGCCACACCTTGATGCTATTGTCATCCCATCTGACCATATATAAATAGTAAAGATTACACACCTTGATTGATGACACATAGAAAAATGGATCACATAGATTCTTGATCTACCACATGAACATGAAACACTTTAAACACATGATATTTTAAACCACCAAATGTGTAGAGACAATCAGATACAAAAAGAAAAAAGCAAAACCTCTAAAATACGGAAACATTGTGGCAAAAAATGAAGTCCAGACGGAAGCCATCTCAGTTGCTCGAATGACCAATGCACCCTACAGGTGACGCCCAACTTTGACGAACCCCAAACCACATAAAAACGAATATTGACGACTAGATTTTGATTTATCTCGTTACCACAACAATCTGGTAACACAAAAAAGTAACAAGTGACTGGATGTATATCCTTTATTACTCAAGGTTGACGAATAACTTCAGCCAGTCGTGTTAGACATAATAAACGTGTACAGGGTCGTAGTTGAACGGTTATAACAAAGCCAGAACATTTCAAATGCGACTTCTTCTTCTTGATTATCCTTCAGTAGACAATTGAGATGGACGCAGATGATGCAACAAACGTTTCTGGCTCCATGGGAAATTTTTATCTAGGAAGAACTGAGTGCACCCTACAGGGTGCATTGAGCGCTGGAGGGTTAATACCAAAACGTTGGGAATCTCATTCTCCAGTCAAATGGCACCTTTTACGGGGTTGCCACGATTGAATTTCAGAAGTTGATTTTTTGTGACCACATTAATAGGCAATAGTGTCCACAAGGCAATAGGGTAATTTTTTTGAATAGAAAATCACTTGTGGCAACCCCCTAAAAGGTGCCAATTGACTAGAAATAGAGATTCCCGAAGTTTTAGGTCGATCGGATAGCATTAACCCGTGCCGCATCGAGATTGAAGTTCAGAAATACTCACTTTTTTTCATGAAAATATTCGTTTTTTGCCTCATAACATTTAACCATTTGTCCTGGAGACTTGAGATTCAATTGTATCAATTTTCCATATAACAGAGTGATAAAGATACATCAAATCGCCTGGAGGTCGGTTTCATAGTCTGGAGTATGGTTTTTAGGTGTATGCGTAAAAAGGCACATTTGCTAAAACGGACCACGTTTTGAGATGGGACAAGCTGAATAACATAAAATCTATAGTACGTATCGAAAAAATTATGTCAGTAAAAGTTGAAGAAAATAACATTTTAAATAAAATGAGACCAATTTAAAGTCTCTAGGACAAATAGTTACTATGTTATAAGGAAAAAAACAATATTTTTATGAAAAAAAGTGAGTTTTTCTGACCTTCAACCTCGATGCGGCACGGGTTAATGTTATCCGATCGTCCTAAAACGTTGGGAATCTCATTCTCTAGTCTAATGGCACCTTTTACGGGGTTGCCACGATTGAATTTCAGAAGTTGATTTTTTGTGACCACATCAATAGGCAATAGTGTCCACAAGGCAATAGGGTAATTTTTTTTAATAGAATATCACTTGTGGCAACCCCCTAAAAGGTGCCAATTGACTAGAAAATGAGATTCCCGAAGTTTTGGTCGATCGGATAGCATTAACCCTGTAGTATCTTGGAAAGATAGTCTTAGAATAGAATAAGTAAATATAATTGGCAACTTATTCACCTTTTTATTCAGGAATGAATCAAACGCAAGATTACAAATTGTTACTTAATTAATTCCGTTGTATTGTGTCAGCTGAGGGAGGAGTTGCAGCTGTTATTATTGGAGTAGTTCTCTACATCCCTCCAGAACATCATTTATATAATACATAGTCTTCCAGCTCGATAGGTGTCTTTATTTCTCTCCCACTCTTGGTTCTTCTTGGGCTAGGTCTCGTCTGATCTTGGTCAGTTGATACCTGGCCTGCTCTTTGAGATGATACCTCAGATGCTGGACTACCAGGGGGTGGTTGAACTGGTGCTTGAGGTAGATGCTTGAAAAACGAAGAGTTTCGTGTTATACTCTTGTCCCCATCACTTGCAGTTATTTGTGTTCCTCTAACATCTGTGATTTCGAGGGGGTATTGGATCAAAAGGTGGTGAAAACTTATTAATTTTAGTCTGTTTTACCAGCACAGTATCACCTTTTTCCAGGCCATGGTGTGTAGTACCTCTTCTTTCATCTGCATAGTCTTTCATTTTAGCTTTACTCGTGGTCTCATTTTTTCTCAGTACGTCATCCATGTCTTCATCTATCTGCTCGTTTACTTGAGGTAGATAGGCTCTAAAATTTTGTCGAAACATCACCTTAGCTGGAGCTAGATGAGTGGAGCAATGAGGGGTTGCCCGATATTGCATGAGGTATTCCGGCAATGCATCCTCCCAATTTCTTCTTTCAATGATTGCTGAACGAATCAGTTTATTGAGATTGGTCATGAAATGTTCTGCTCTTCCATTTGCTTCTGGCCAGTAAGAGGTAATTTTACGATGCCTGTTTCCGCCGTTTGAATTCGGCGCCTTATTGTTTTGTCGAACCACCGAAGGTAGCGCTGATTCCAGGAATCGCCTGCCCGATTCCTCGATTATTATCACTTCTAATCTGGCTCGAGCTCGTTCCCTCTTCTCTCAAACCTCTCCGCGTATCGTCAGCGATCAAACAATTTATTTCAATATTTCAAGCCCTAAAACTATAAATCCAACGGGTTGTGACCAAGTGGTAGCGTCTCATTGTAAAGTTGAATTCTAAATTTAACAAATTGGCTACTTTTCTCGCGAGTACGGCCCCCTCGTCGTCCAGGAACATCTCACCCGGCGCCGGGAAGCTTCGCAGATCTGCAGAACTTGTAAGTCCCCGTTTATTTCTTAAAAGTTCGCCAATTTCAGATGAATGTTCTTTGTATATTAAATTTAGGTACTTGAGTATTAAACGGAGGCCACCACTGCGAAACGCGCCGCGGCACTTATAGAAGGTTAAATTGTTATAGATGTTGTAGTAGAACTATTCTAGTATTTCGTTCATCGACTTCCATCTCCGTTTCGTTCATCGACTTCCATCTCCGTTTCTTCTTCGTCTAAACGTCGATTTCCCTCAGAAATCGTCGAAAATCCGGGTACTTGAGTATTAAACGGAGGCCACCTAACCTATAGAAATATTTCGTACCGGATACGAAAATAGAAATATTTCGTACCGTACAAAATACTAGAATAGTTCTACTACAACATCTATAACAATTTAACCTTCTATAAGTGCCGCGGCGCGTTTCGTAATGGTGGCCTCCGTTTAATACTCAAGTACCTAAATTTATTACGCTCTTCCACACACCACCCGTAGGTACCTATAAATCACAGTCCACTAACGATTAAAGTGTTGAGTTCCCAATCCTAAGTTCTACTTTTGAGCATAAAATAGGAAGGAATTCCCCAATATTAATGGTCCTAACGAGCCAAATTGTAATTTTGTAGTGTTAAATTAACGTGAATTTATTCATTTAACGTCTTGCTCTTCATTCAACGTTTTAATTCAACGTCTTGGTCGCTGCACGTGATTGAGAGGGACGATTTTTCTTCTCAACGTTATTTTGTTAATAAATTACCATAAAGTTATTTATTTCTTGATCTTAAACTGACAATTTATAACTCTACTTCGTATTTTGATCATTGAAATTCGTATCAGGTGTTCTGTAGAGATCGCGCAGGTGGTTTTATGACAAAATCTTAAGGTCACGTCGAAATTACAGGTAATTGCTCAGACGCCATTTTAGTGTCAAAGTTTCAATTTTGCCTTCAATTTTTCACAAGTATTTGCAAGTTAACTGTATTGGTGACGTAGTCTTTCCAACGTTCATTCTCATTGGCCCTAAGCCCAACGAATTCGCATCAACATCATTCTCCGCCAATCAAAACCTAGCTTCGTTTTCAATTCCTTCAACGAACATCAACGAACATGGCCAACAACCAAGATGATCCAAACGAGTTTGCAGAGCACTTGGCCAAGCAGGAGTACTATAAAAATCTCCGTGAAAATGCATTTACCCAGTTGCAGGCTACTTTTGACGCTTCCAAAGCTGTTGGTGCTGGATCCATTTCTCAATTTTTGGCGCGATGTAATGACCTCAACGATATGCGCGATCGTTTTTATGGATATTGTGATGCGATAACAGAATTGAACGTAATGTTGCCTTCTGAACACTTTCTCGATGTAACGAATGTTTTAACGTCCTTTGATACAATTTATTACGAAGTACGGGCACTTGAGGGTAATATTCGGTCAAAATTTGAGACAAAATTCACTCCGGTTTCTGAAATTAGGTTACCACGAATCGATGTTCCAGTTTGGGACGGCCAATTACAAACGTTCCATAATTGGTGGGCACTTTATAATTCTATAGTGCATAAAGGGTCATACACAAACACTGCAAAATTTGCGTACTTACGATCTCTGATATCTGGACCACCACTCAAGCTCATAGAAACCTTAGAGATATCTGATGTGAATTATGCACTTGCATATGGTAAAATTGAGGACATGTATGCAAATCATCGAGTACTTGCTGCATATCATGTTGATAGTATGCTTGATTTCAAAACGTTAACTCGTGAATCAGTTTCTGATCTCCGATCATTTTTGACCGTTTTTGATACGAATTATAAGGCGTTTCAGAATTTGGACATACGCTCACATTCGGATTTCTTCGTATTTCAATGCGCATTGCGCGCGCTTCCTTCTTCATTACGAATACTTTTTGAACGATCGGTATCGTCTAAAACTGGAGTTCCTTCATTTATGGATCTTATTACTTTTATTCGTGAACAATGCAGGATTAAAGAATTCTTCATGCCAACGACTTCAAGTGTTCCGAATAATGTCAACGTAAATAGTAATAAAATTTCGAAGTATCCCTTGCCCAAGTCTCAATTTTCAAAGGCAACATCATTATTAGTGAATAACAGTTCCGCAACGAATAGTTCTTCAAGTAGCAGTTCCTCTAGTAACAACTCCTCATTACCTGCTCCTTCTTCGAATCCCATTCCGCACAATACATTTTCCAATGAATGTCCAGTATGCCAAGGAAATCACGGTATTTACAGTTGTGAAAAGTATGGTAATATGGAACCTTCTCAACGTTATGACCTCATCAAAGGTTTCCACAGGTGTTTTCGGTGCCTTGGCAGACACTCCAGGGTGAATTGCAAGTCTAGAGGAAAATGTGGTACTTGCCAGAGTACTAGACATCATTCTACACTACACAATGACAATATTTCTCAACGATCTTCATCAACGTCTAATAACGGTGTTAATACTAATAATATTAACAACTCTTCTATGTTAACTAACGTCTCGGTACAATCCAATGCACCTGGTCAAACGAACACAAATTCAGCACCTTCAAATTCGAACATGCAAACCCTAATTACAGGACCGTCGGCGAAGGCTACTTACGTACTTTTTGGAACCGCCCAGGCTTTTCTCAGAAACCGGTGGGGTTCCTGGTCTCCGATTCGGCTGGTCATAGACATTGGTTCTCAAGTCAATTTAATTTCCAGTGACTGCGTTCAACGTTTGGGTTTGCCTGTCATTCGAAGAACAACCGAACTTTCAGGTGCTATGGAACAGGTAGTTGGAACATCTAACGGTTTGGTATCCTGCGTCCTATCTCCTGCTCCCAACGATGTTTCTAGTTTGTGTGCTTCCGCCGTCGTCGTTTCCAGAGTCTGTTCCGATGCTCCAACGATATCTCTGCCTTTTGTATTGTACGAAAAATATTCACATCTTGAATTGGCAGATAAAACGTTCCATCAACGAGGCGCTGTTGATTTCCTTCTAGGGGCCGGTTTGTACTCCGAATTGTTCAAACCTGGATATGAGGTGATTCATGGTGAACCGGCTGCGATCAGAACTATTTTTGGATGGGTGATTTTTGGTAACGTCAACGTTTCTCCCTCAGTTACTCTCAACGTAAACGTAGCGACGCACTCTTCCGAAAGTAACCTCGATAAACTTGTTCAACGTTTTTGGGAAGTCGAGGAGGTCGCTTCTGTGGTTCACCGTGATCCGCTGCACTTGATAGCCGAGAAGCATTTCCAAGAAACGCATTCACGTTTGGCTGATGGTTCATACTGTGTTCGACTTCCCTTCAAGACTAGTGGTCACTTTCCACCTATCGGGGAGAGTAGAGAAATAGCTACACGTCGCTGGTATAACGTTGAAGCCAAACTCCGAAAAAACCCAGCTTTTCATGATGCATATAATTCATTCATGCGTGAATATTTGTCGCTTGGTCACATGATTCCCACTACAAGATCTGCTGCCTACGTCGTTCCGCACTTTGGAATAACTCGAGATTCAGCGACTTCTCCTCTTCGAGTCGTATTCGACGGTTCTTGTCGAGATACCTCTAATGTCTCACTAAACGAGCGATTGCTACCAGGTCCTCCCCTACAGAAGGATATCACCGAAGTTTTAACGTATTTCCGTATGAAACCAGTCGCCATCACAACGGACATCAAGATGATGTACAGGAAAATTTGGCTCCATGAAGATGACTGCAAATTTCAGCATGTGCTGTGGCGTGAATCTCCTGAACAGCCCATCAACGAATTCGAGCTACGTACTGTAACGTATGGTCTCTCTTCAGCTCCGTTCCTCGCTCAACGTGTATTAGCTCAACTTGTTAACGATGAAGGAGATCCATTTCCTGAAGCCTCGAAAGCAATAACGAACAGTTGTTTGATGGATGACGTTTGTTGGTCAGTTGATACCGTTCAGCAAGCGATTGATTTCAAGAATCAATTGACATCACTATTATCCAAAGCACACTTTGAACTGCGAAAGTGGTCTTCCAGTCATGAGGAAGTACTAGAAGATATTCCGATTGATCATCGTGCCAAAGTGTTAAGTCTTCGTCCCAACGAAATGGAGTCCCTCATGATTTTGGGTCTGCAATGGTATCCTCATGAGGACATGTTCTCCTACAAAATCAAAATTCCTGGTTCTGCCAACTCCAAACGTACCATTTTGTCGCAAGTGGCGTCAATTTTTGACCCGCTCGGATGGTTGGCACCCACAGTATTTTGGGCAAAATGTTTTCTGCAGGAACTTTGGTCTAGTGGCTTTGACTGGGATACTCCGCTGCACGACGATTACGCGACACGGTGGGCGGAATTTTCGAACGAATTGGTGCATCTTTCCCTTGTCAGAATCCCACGGCTCTGTGTTTCTTCGATTCTACCGAAACGACAATTAATTGGATTTTGCGATGGTTCAACCTTAGGATATGGAGCAGTTGTTTATCTACGATGTTATTCTGAAGAAAACAAAGATGTATCGGCTCACCTCCTGAAATCTAAAACGAAAGTCGCTCCCTTGAAGGTGCAGACGGTGCCACGGCTCGAGTTGAACGGTGCTTTATTGCTGGCCAGATTGATCAAGTCGCTGGACATTGTTAAAAGAGAACTAGGTATTTCTGAGACTATTTTGTTTACCGATGCTTCTACTGTCCTTTCTTGGTTACGTACACCCACGTATCAGTTGAAAACGTATGTGGCCAACAGAGTGGTCTCTCTGTTAGAATCAGCACCGCTTGAGCAATGGAGACACGTACCTTCTGCCATGAATGGTGCAGATTGTGCATCTCGAGGTATGTCACCGATACAACTCTTGAATAATTCGTCATGGTGGGCGGGACCGGAATTTTTGATGTATCCCGAATCTGATTGGCCGCCGCCAACGTCAACCTTATTACCAGCTCATTATTCCCAAGAGTTGAAAAAGACTGCGGATTCACAGCAACAAGTCCTAACGGTTTCGAAATCTTTAACGTCTCGCAACTCTATTGTCAACGCAATTTCAACGTTCTCCTCCTTAACGAAACTTAAACGTGTAGTTGCCTACGTCTTACGTTTTACTAAGAACTGTCGGCTTGCAAAAATAAAACGTACTTCTGGTCCATTGAAAGTGTTTGAAATACAAAACGCTTTCAATATTTGTATAAAGTCCACTCAGCAACAATACTTCGCCAGTGACATAAGGGCCATACATAAAGGGCGCTTAGTATCAAAAAAGTTGCTCTCTTTCTCACCTTATGTTGATTCTAAAGGTTTTTTGCGAGTCGGAGGTCGTCTAACTCATTCTAACTTGGCACCCAACGCTAAGCATCCACTGTTACTACCTCAACAGGCCTGTTTATCTAAATTGATTTGTGATTATTATCACGTATACCTGCTTCATGCTGGGCCTCAAGCAACACAGGCAATGATTCAGTCGCAATTTTGGATTTTATCTCTCCGCCCACTCCTCCGCAAACGTATCCACAGGTGCTTGATTTGTTTTAAGTCAAAGGCGAAGATGAAACATCCCATCATGAGTGATCTACCACCTTCCCGTGTAACCAGTTCACTTCGGGCCTTTTCGAATACGGCTGTGGATTTTGCAGGACCCTTATTCGTGAAAGAGAGCACACGAAGGAACGCACAAAAACTTAAGGCCTATGTTTGTGTTTTTGTATGTATGGCCTCAAAAGCGGTTCATCTTGAACTGGTGAGCGATCTCTCGACGGCCGCATATCAGGCGGCACTCGATCGTTTTGTGGCACGTCGTGGTCTTTGTTCTCAAGTGTTTTGTGACAGAGGCACAAACTTTGTTGGTGCATCGAATGAGACCAAAACCATCAAGAAGTTCTTGTTAGAATCGGAGCCAGCACTGGCAGAGTACTTGTCTTCACGTGAAATCCAGTATACGTTCAACCCTCCAGCATCTCCTTGGATGGGTGGAATTTGGGAGGCGGCTGTCAAGTCTTTTAAACACCACCTCACCAAAATTACGCTCCACCGCTCGTTGACTTACGAAGAAATGTCAACTTTCCTCGCAAGAGTTGAGGCGGTATTGAATAGTCGGCCGTTATGTCCGATTAACGATGATCCCTCAGATAATGTTGAATTTTTGAGTCCCGGTCATTTTTTGGTTGGATCAGCCCTTTTATGTCCGCCTGAAAATGATCTCATTCCAGTGCCAGAGAATCACTTGGCTCGCTGGCAACTTGTGCAACGTGCCAGTCAAGAATTTTGGAAACGTTGGTCGACGGAGAACCAGAATACGCTTATTCAGAGGAAAAAATGGAATACCCCGCGCGAACCTCTCCGAGTAGGACAGCCGGTCTACATTTCCAAGGAAGACACAAGACCATTGTATTGGCCATTGGGAGTGGTCACCAAGCTGATTCCTGGACGTGATGGTGTGGATAGAGTTGCCGAGGTCCGTACTAGTGCTGGTTGCTACACTAGACCAGTAGCTAGGTTGATACCTCTACCTATAGACAATTAAATTTTGTTCGTTGTTCTGGGTGGGTAAATTTATTTATTAAACTATTGTTTTCTTTCTACTCACCTACTAGTTTGTTAACTAACTTGTGTTTTTGGTAATTTTGCTAATATTTTCATTATTGTTGCTTGTTAACGTTTTCTCTCTCTTGGCAAAATTTAGTTAAATTTTGAGTGGGCGGTGTTTCCGCCGTTTGAATTCGGCGCCTTATTGTTTTGTCGAACCACCGAAGGTAGCGCTGATTCCAGGAATCGCCTGCCCGATTCCTCGATTATTATCACTTCTAATCTGGCTCGAGCTCGTTCCCTCTTCTCTCAAACCTCTCCGCGTATCGTCAGCGATCAAACAATTTATTTCAATATTTCAAGCCCTAAAACTATAAATCCAACGGGTTGTGACCAAGTGGTAGCGTCTCATTGTAAAGTTGAATTCTAAATTTAACAAATTGGCTACTTTTCTCGCGAGTACGGCCCCCTCGTCGTCCAGGAACATCTCACCCGGCGCCGGGAAGCTTCGCAGATCTGCAGAACTTGTAAGTCCCCGTTTATTTCTTAAAAGTTCGCCAATTTCAGATGAATGGTCTTTGTATATTAAATTTATTACGCTCTTCCACACACCACCCGTAGGTACCTATAAATCACAGTCCACTAACGATTAAAGTGTTGAGTTCCCAATCCTAAGTTCTACTTTTGAGCATAAAATAGGAAGGAATTCCCCAATAATGCCTAATCCCAAGTTTCTCACAAAATTTTGAAAATTCACCACTATTGAATGGAGGTCCTCCATCTGAATGAATTGAGGAAGGAAGTCCGAATTGGGAAAATATCCTGAACAAGTGGCTATTAACAACTTCTGCTGCCAATGAATGAATCACTTCGGCAATTGGGTATTTACTGTAGTCATCGATCAAGACCATAATGTACTTATTATTAGGATATGGACCCGAAAAATCAATGGACAGGTTTTCCCAAACTCCATTTGGTATAGGAGAGGGTATTATGGGATCCCTCCTCGTTCTCGGAGTACATGCCTGACATGGGATGCATCTATCAACAGTAGATTTAATTAGGATGTTCATATTTGGAAACCAGACCTTACTTCTCAAGAGTTCTTTAGATTTAGTGATACCTTGATGTCCTCTATGTGCCAGATCAATCGCTGTTTTCTGGAGAGACTGTGGCAACACAATCCGAATCCCTCTCAAAATGATGTTGTCAGATGTAATAGCCAACTCGTTTTTGATTTTTCTATAGGGAAGTAAATCGTTGTCATCCCACCGGTCGGTCTGAATGGCTTTGATTAATTTGTTTAATATGTCATCACTCAGTGTTTTCTCTGAAATTTCATCCCTCGACAACGTTGACGGTAGCGAATTTGATGTTACGAAATTTATAAATCGTTCAGCATCTTTTGAAGGTCTTCCTTTCAGGGGGTGACGGGACATATAGTCGGAAGGGTTGTCTTTTCCTGCAAGATGTTCAATTGAAAAGTCGAATCCCATAAGCTTGAACCTCAATCTTTCTAGTCGGGGCGATGATTGAGAATTAGATTTCGATAATAGAGAGACGAGCGGTTTATGATCAGTGTGGATAACAAATGAATTGCCCAAAAGGAGATCCTGGAAATGCCGAACACCCCATGAGATGGCCAACATCTCTTTTTCAATTTGAGGATAGGTATCTTTTTTGAGTATCTGTCAGACATGAACTGGCACATGCCACAATCGAAGCACGTCCGCTGGAAGGCTGTGCTAGGATTGCAGCGATCCCTTCAGGCCCTGCATCTGTGTACAAATGGGATTTCTTGTTGGGATCAAAAAAGTTATTCCTTATAGATTTTTGGGTTAGTTTTTTGACATTTTCGAAAGATTTTTGTTCGTTTTCTGACCATTTCCATTCTGCGCTAGACTTGATCAGATCTCGTAAAGGTTTTGTGCTCTTTGCCAAGTTGGGAATAAATCTTGTTAAGAAATTCACCATTCCTAGGAAACTACGAACTTCATGAACATTTTTAGGAGGTTTTAGTTTTTTACTACTACTATAGTATATATTTAGGAAATTACTACTACTATACAAATAGTGGTGCCAGGACACCATAAACCGCATATTTCGTGTTTTTTTTTTCTTTTTTTTTTGTGTTTCACCTTGAATACGGATGTGAACCTCGACGGACCGCCTACTAAAACTAATAGATGAAAGTTCAATGTTACGACGTATTTCCGCTTTGGTGCCAGACTGGCACCATTGGTGAGGGAGGGGGGGGGGTGAATTCGAAATCGCATATTGGGTATTGTAGATCATGGATTTTAAAATGCTCTTCAGATTCGAGGCTCCCATGCCGCTAGAAATGTTTTGGTAGATAATGGGGAGGGGGGGTCACTATTTCTTGCCTAAACTAATAAACCAAATTACATCCAGTGAAACAGTTTTATCGCTTACCAACTGGTTAACTGATCTAATGCTTATCCAATGGGACGTCCCCTGGAATGCATGCATTACTAAACAATATGTTTTACCCCTCTGGCAATCAACACAATCAGATGTGATACAGTCCAGAACTCTCCACATCAAACCACCATCGGCGGTGCTCCGACGGGAAAAGAATCCGATTCATATTCTCGGTGCGGCGTCTTTTCATGTTTCGCTCCCCCAGTTCAGTTTCAGCACCTCGGGTGGGTCATCCCAGTGAATAGAGGGAGTTGAGACACATCTCAGAAATAGCTCTCGTCGGCTTTTCTATTATTTCGAACTCCTCCCACGCCGCTTCGCGAGACCACCTGCTCCAAAGGCCGCCGTATCTCACATTATCCCCGCGGCGATCTTCCACGCTTCCCCCTTTCAACTGGACGGTCGAGAACGTAAGGTGAGTCCCAATATCAAGGTTAACGTTTTGAAACGCTCGCCGGAACGTATTTCTAACCACTGAAAAAAATCTATAAATACCAACATTTTCCCTTCCCACCACAGCAGGTTACATAAATTTGGTGTTTTAAGTATTTTCTTTGGAATCGTCCAAGTCTAGCGTTTGAAGTTTATCAAGCTTCAGATATTGTGATAAAGATATGCGATCTAGCCTCAACATGATCGATTACTGCTTTATGGTTTGTATAACTGCAAATTTTGAATGAAGACATTTGAATTAAGAAATTTGTTTGTGTCAATCTGACTGACTGAATTTACTCCGATTGTTAACTTTGATTGACTTGGTACTTAACTCTGCACAAAACCAGCTATCAGGAGAGATATTAAGTCCTGCTTCTTACAAAACTATTACTACGAGTAATTATGAAAGGAGATTGGCCTCTTGTGCTCCAAACCAAGTAGGTAGGTGAGGGTTGAGACTCATTCTTGATGAAGAGGTTTGTTAGAGAAGAAGTCGCTTGGAAGTTGATTCAAGTGTGAATGCAGTGGCCCCCCAGACACAGATATAATATTATTGTGAGCAAAACACAAATCGATCGGTTTCCAGAATAGAACTGAACTTTTATTTGACAACAACAAAACAGTTATAGTTATTGTATCAAAGTGGTGATGGTAACCTAAGAAGTCACTACACCATCCTTCCCCACTCCTTCTGATGTGGTGCATACAGTTGACTTGTCTGCGTGAACTACTCTCTTCTTTCCACTTGGCAACTTTATAGGAAAGACAACATCTGAAATCTTCTTTAATACGTGGCACGGACCAACCCAAGGGCTTTGTAACTTGGGACATATCCCTACCCTCCTTCTTGGCATGTAGTCTGGTAGTACATAGGAGATATTATCTCCTCTTGCACTCTCCTGCAGCTACCAGTAGCCTCTTTCTAACAATCTCGTGGGCTTCTTGTAATTGATTATGCAGGAAGGTTGCATAATCAGTCCTGGTTTTGAACCCTGGAGCTGGCTCTGTGAGAAGATGCAGTGGAAGCACCAATTCCCGCCCCAGTACCAAAGCTGCCGGTGAAAACCCAGTGGATGTGTGCACGGTACCCCGGTATGCTAAGAGCACACAAGACAGGTTCAGGTCCCAGTCCCTTTGGTGGTTTTCTCCAACAGTCGATAGCATCTGCCACAGCGTTCGATTGAAGCGTTCCACTTGCCCGTCACTCTGAGGTCTCATTGGGCTTGTACGTGTTTTGCTTATTCCTAACATTGTGAGCACTTCCTTGAATACATCCGATTCGAAATTGGTCCCCTGATCGGTGTGTAGTTCCCTAGGAACACCAAACCGCGAGAACACGAAATCCACTAACCCTCTTGCGACTGTTGTAGCTTGTATGTCTGGGACAGGAAATGCTTCAGGCCATTTTGTAAATGGGTCTATAGCAACCACAATGTGGCGATTCCCTCTTTCAGTGATAGGCAGTGGGCCAATCGTATCCACACAAATCCGTTCGAAGGGTGACCCGTTTACATAAACTTGCATGGGTGCTTTTGCATTAGGTTTCCCCTTACCTCTTCTGCCACAAATTTCGCAAATTGCGCAAATCATCCGAACGTCTTTTGTCATTCCAGGCCAATAGTACCGAAGCCGGACCTCGCTCAATGTTCTCCTTCTCCCAAAATGGCCAAAGTCATGGGCTCTCTTCAAAACCTCTTGACGTTGTTCCTTTGGTACTATGACTTGTTCCCTCACCCTAGTGCCTGAGTCATTCTCCCATTTCCGAACCAACAAGCCCTTTGACAACGCCAGTGTGTCAAACATAGCCCATAGTCCTTTAGTCACATGGCCATAGCTAACTACCTCTTGCCATGATGGTTTCCTACCTCTTTCAACCCAACCATATACAGGACAAATATCCACGTCCTTCTTTTGGAGGGTCCGCCAGTTCTCATTCTCCATCACTCGACTCAATCTAATCTCTACATCCTTGGTTTTTCCTCCTGTCTTAGACAATATTTGCACCCAACATCTGCACATGGTCGCCGTGACAGTGCATCTAGATTTTGATGTTGTTGTCCAGGCCTGTGGTGAACTTTGAAGTTGTAAGGAGCAATAATGTTCGACCACCTTGCCAGCTGACCATCAGGTTCTCGGAAATTTTGCAACCATTGTAGTGAGGCGTGATCCGTCCGAACAATAAACGATTCCCCACTGCTCAATCCAAAGGAGTCAAAATAACGCAAGGCATTTACGAGGCTTAACAGTTCTTTTCTTGTTACACAGTAGTTTTTCTCAGCTTTCGAGAGGCATTTGCTATAGTAGGCCAATACCACTTCTCGTCCATCCTGGATTTGAGACAACACAGCTCCCAGCGCTTTGTCACTGGTATCTGTATCAAGCACAAATTTCGCTCCAGGAACAGGATGCCCCAACACTGGTGGCTGTGTAAGTGCGGCCTTGTTGTCAGCAAACGCATACTCAGCATCTGGTCCCCAAAGAAACTCTGTCTTTTGATTTTGTCTGGCATACAACGCTGCCTTCTGACTGTCATCCCAGTGCTCTTTCCGTGCAATGAGTTCGAACTGTGCACGATAAGGTTCCCATTCTTCTTTGCCATCGTAATTCTGAGGTTTTATTTTTAAACTGGCTGTTGGTTGCGCCTGAAATTCTCTTGCCTGTACCGTTGCCGGTAGGTTCAGCATGAGAACAGACAGCTTTTCATTTATGTCAGCCAGCTCACTCTGCAATATGCCTTGCATTTCAGCTCTACATAAGTTGAGAACCTCACCTGGCAGTAAACTTGGCTGGAGACCTTCATTAGATCCTTCACCAACATCATCTCCTCTCTCCTCCTCGTCCTCTCCATGCCGACGTCGTGGTCGTGTAGACATTTCTGACACCAAATATTGTGAGCAGAACACAAATCGATCGGTTTCCGGAATAGAACTGAACTTTTATTTGACAACAACAAAACAGTTATAGTTATTGTATCAAAGTGGTGATGGTAACCTAAGAAGTCACTACAATATTTATATACCTACTTTACTAGTCTCGCACCCGAGTACCTCCTCCAGGTACAGGTACTCGGGTGGGAGAATGTTCAGACGCTACGTGGGCGCATCTTAAAAATTTCGGAAGAAGAGCACCAACCACATCACGTTTATATGAAATATCTACACCAACTGCATAGTTGGAGGTAGGAGTAAATAGGTAACAATACCTACTTCATACTGATTCATCTCGATCAAATCCGAAGAAATCACAGAAATGAAAATAAAATCAAAATAATTGAAAACAACTTTTATTCATAAACCATCAACACGATCGCCAAACTCCTACTTTAACTCTTACCAACTGTTTCTACTTGAGAGAGCTATAATACTGCTCTCTCGAGTCTCAGCTCGTAGGCGTTTTCCACAGTTATGAGCTCAATGGTCTTTTGCAATGCTCCATTCATCCGTTCAACCTGTGGATTGCCCGTGAGGGTTGTACCGGAAAGTTCAGCTTTGTTCGCCAGAAAAAGACTAATACAATTGATAATTAAAGTAATATGAGCTCTAAAAAAATGAAAGGGAATTATAATTTCCATTTTGCTTCCTCACATTCGAAGATCCAAAACAAGAAAACATTTCAGCTCACAACTATTTCGATATATTTCAGGGGAAATGAGAATTTTTCGATCTAATTCGATTTCATGTCTGCCTGGGGTCAACTCATGTTCCTGGCGTACCTACTTAACTAAACAAAGTCATGGTTCGATTTTCACTCATTTTCCCTATAAGATGGTTGAGATGGTTTCTTATAAAATGTCGTCAAAGTAGGAAAACAGTAGCGTCAACCACACAATGTGCGCCCAGTTCGAACGTTCAAGCTTGATATTTTCTAAATTTGAAGGTGGGCTTCAAAAGAAAGCATAATATTATTATGTTGATTCCATTCAGAAGCCTGTTTTGTTGCTTAATAATTTTGTTGCTATTTGAAGACTTTAAAAAATCCAGCAAAACGGCCGTGCAAATCAAATTTTTCTAATTGGGAAATTTGTCTTTGGTACTGCTCAATAATAATAGTATAATTATTACATTTTGATAATCAAGCTTTTTCTCAATAAATATGTCATTACATAAATCGAGGGTCCAACACCATGGACCCTAATGAGAAATCTTCTCCTTCTTCTTTCTTCTTTGCCAGCGCTACAATCCTGTGTGGATTTTGGCTTCCCGAACAACAGCCCTCCAAGCCGTTTGGTCTAAAGATGCAGTCCGCCAGTTGTTAATACCCATTCTTGACAGGTCCGCCGTCGTGTCATCAATCCACGATCTTCGCGGCCTTCCTCTTCTTCTTCGCCCCTCGAATCGGGCGTTCAAGAGCTTCCGTGGCATTTTACTTTCGTCCATCCTGTTAACATGGCCAAGCCAGGATATTCTCCTTGCTTTGGCAAATCGGACGATGTCCTCCACCTTCATCAGGTGTTCCAGTTCATTATTGGTTCGGATCCTCCAAACACCCGACTCGCATACTGGGCCAAAAATGCGGCGCATGATCTTCCGCTCAAATACTCTCAGGGCTTCGATGTCTGCTGTCTTGAGAATCCAGGACTCCGCACCATAGCATACAACTGGTCTCACTAGCGTTCGGTATAGCGTCATCTTCGTTTCTCTTGAAAGGAGGGAGGAACATTTTGACCAGGCTAAAATATGCCCTATTACCTGCCATGATTCGGTTCATAATCTCATTACTTACTTTGTTTTCATTATTAATTACGGCTCCAAGGTAAGTAAATCTATCCACTCCTTCAAAGTTGTAGGCACCAATCTGCAGGTCTCTAAGTGTTCTTTTACTGTCATCAGCGGTTATCAGCATATAGCATTATCAGCTATTTGAAGACTTTAAAAAATCCAGCAAAATGGCCGTGCAAATCAAGTTTTTCTAATTGGGAAATTTGTCTTTGGTACTGCTCAATAATAATAGTATAATTATTACATTTTGATAATCAAGCTTTTTCTCAATAAATATGTCATTACATAAATCGAGGGTCCAACACCATGGACCCTAATGAGAAATCATCCCATCTAATGTTTTTACCTGATCCGCCATGAAAAATAATAAAAATATGCTTCCAATAATACGCTACTCTTTTTGGCCAAAAATGACGATCCTTACACTCTTACAAAGAAATTGACGCTTATGGCATAGAGTGGGCAGTGTAACTCCCTCATGTAAAATAACACCCAACTCGTAAATCTGGGAGTTAACTCTACAGTTAGTTAACTCTCGTAAATCTGGGAGTTAACTCTACAGGGAGTCCACTCTAAACCGCAACAACCTCTAATTTATGCGACAATTATCTTGAGAAAAACTCACATTAGTTGTCATTCCTATTTTCAAATTAATTTTTTTTCGATGAATTACCCGGAATGTAATTTGTGCTCTACAGTACAAAATACCTTTTCTTCCATCTAGTTACATCCGGTTAAATGTCTAAATGTTGAAATAGTATGTACATGGACAGGTTATTGAACACAGTCGGACAGACATACATACAAGGAACCAAAGTAGATAAAAAAATCCCTGAACACAAAGTGCAAGTGGAAATTCAATTTTGGAGAAATCACGTTTGTTGCTCACTTGCCCATAGGAAATCAGAGCTTCTTAATATTAAACATAATTATTTATTTATAATTTATATTTATTTATTATTATTAATTATTAATCGTTACCTATTTAAGTAAATTTATATTTATTTTACATTATTTTTTATTTACATTTATTAATTATTTATTATAAATTAAATAGATACCTATTTTTGCTTCCTCACTATCAAATTTTGATAGTGAGGGAGCAAAAATAGGTATCTACCAAAGTAGTATACGAAGAGTTTGTTGTATATGTAGGATCAACCGAAGGCCTTGTTTTGAAAACTCTCGAGCACATTCCAACATTTAAGTGGAATCAGTATTTATGTGAACAGGTGGTAAGTGTGAAACGGAATCGAGCTCAACGGGTTCCCCAGTGCGCTGGTTGGAGTTTAGACCGTTAAAAAGTATTTGTGGAAGTAGTGAATGCGGTTCTGGCAGGATGGGAACTTCAATCATATTTCAACATTTATTCTCTGAGGCTGTTGCGTGGGTAAGTAAAGCGTATGAACTCTTAACCGATGCTCTATGGAACTCTTAGGTTTCACGCTACATAATAGAGCGCTCCCCACGCATTAGGCTTCGCGTATATACGTTCCCCGCGGAATGTATTGCTAGAGATGAAAATCCTTGTTTTAAAAGCTAACATGATCCCTTTTCTCAACAGGCTTTCGAGGCCGGGTAAACGAACGAAGAGCGAAGGGATTGCGAACACTACTAAAGTACCTAAGCTTATAGAAGGGCCGGAGGGAGGTTTTTAATTCCTTTTCGGCGCCTGCAAAACAACAGGGCTCTCTCGGTCCGCGATGTTGAGTGGAAAGTGGAAGTGGTGCCAGGTTCTTCTCTTCCTATAAATAAACAAGCTTCTCCGGAGAGGTCTCTTCTAGAATATTCGCCCTCCCTCCTGGTGACTCACCGCTCGGATACGCCCCTGATCGCTTGTGACGTCAAACGGGAAGAGAAAAAATGTCATTCCTTGGAAGAAAAATAAATTCGTGAGGGCCGCAATCATTCAGGGTCCAGTTACAAGTTGGACGCTCGTACAACATAAATTAGAATTCACGTTCCTGGGGTGAACAACATAAAAGACTGCTGAGAGCGTAGACAGTAAAACAATGCCGCTAGGTAACGAGCAAAACCAGGTACCTACGTATATGAAACATGGTCCAATTTTTGATGAAATTTGCAGATGAAATATTTTTAAAATAAATATAGTACTTTTTTCTGAAAAATCAATTTTACAATACGTAGGTAGTCCCTCGATTTTTACTTGATTTGGAGGGTAGATTGAAGATATTTCCAGAATAATTTTCGCTGAATTTCACATCGATACGATCAGCAGGAGCCACGGGATATATTATTATTCTGAATATTTTATACCAATGGGCTATAAAGAGGAACCAAAAATAGCGAACAGCTATATTTAAAACAAAAGAGCTATTATTGTCTGTTAGAATTATTGTTGTCTACAAAAACTATAATTTCTCCAACAACAAATAAAACTGCACGTTTAGTCATGGATCTTCTATTCGTGGAAGTCACGGTTGATTATGCTGTGTTATGAGTATTAGCTGATAAAATTAGTTAACGGTCAACACTGACGGAGGGTGTACAACAGGCCGTGTTGAAGTAAACAGAAGGATGCTCCAGTTGGCTCTGTGCACTAGAGGGCTCTATCACCGGACCCCAGAGATGGGGACGAACGAAGTTCTTCCGAACCAGAGCTGTATGTTCTTTTACTGTTTTAATTGTGGAAATGAACTTTTTGACTTTATTCTGAAACCAACCGAAAACCCCCTACTCAATTGTTCTAAAAAAAATGTTCATCTCGGTTTTTCTACTTACAATTTTTGTCGATGGTTATGATGGAGTTTCATGATATTATCGTACCACATAGCTTCTCACTCGAAGGCTTTAGCACAGGTGTTTGTTGTCTCGTGAATTCCAAGTGACTCAGAAGCTGGCAGCAACCAGTAACTACAGGTGGATTCATATTATAATTGGAATAGCCTCATTTGGGATGCTGGGACTTCTCCGGATTGAGGCCCTTAGTCCCTCTCGAGGTGAGGGTTTGAATTTCTCAAGTTTAACTAGTTCGGTGCCTCCCCAGTTTCCGTTGATTCCGTTCATACTGGTATTGTATAGAGTACATATCCATTCGGAGAATGTTGGAAGATTATGAGTGAATACTGATTAAGAGTAATCTAGTTCACTGGTATTCAAATCCTAACATATATGGAACATTCTGACATCGTCAATTTGAATAGTAATGAGGTAAGATATATTCCTCCGTGAAGGAGAATGACTGAATGGCCGACAAATTAGCTAAGGTGCTTTGATTATTTTGATTTTCTGGATTTGACGGTACTTCCAGGTAACTTACATAGCGAATTATTGCACAAAGGATTATTATTTCTCTGTATGGATCACTCGCCTACAAAGCACCCAGCTTGGCCATTGCCACTACCTACCAACCATATTTTTGCTTCACAATCAAGTTTATTTCGAAGAAATATACGCTTCACATTCAATTAGAAGAAATCATTAGTTGTGGGTGCCTTAATAATTAAGGCATAATTAAGGCATTATTTCTAATTATTAGAAATTTGATTACTGGTTGCTAAGGACGCAACCAGTATACCTTGAACAAATGAACAGCGATCGCATTTTGGTCAGCTAAAATTTGAAAGGAGATTGGGCCTCTTTTGAGATTCACGCTCGTGTTTCTGATTTATCATTAGTTTAACCCTTAAGGTCTCGTAGGGACCAAACGGTTGGTCCTACAGAGCTCTGGGTGGACTCATTCGATTCTTAAAATTCAGTACTATTTTTAATTGATGAAAAAACAGTACCTACCTTTATGTCAATTTTTTTAAGCTACTGCGTTTTCAAAATTTCAGCCCTTATATTTCAACTCTAAGAAGTGATTGATCAACCAACAGCTCCATGGCTCAACTAAACCACAAATGGAGCCCATATAACAAATTTCATCAAAATCGGTCCATGGTAACTAAGGAAAGTGCCGCATACGGCGGTCGGATGGCCAAATTTTCATTCCATTTGGGTTTATTATTTTCAATAACGAACCTTTCGAATCGACCAAAAAAAAAAAGTTGTTTAACCCACCTCAAAAGTTTTGGTTTATGTTTCTAGGTACGTAGAATCCGGAAGTCGAATAAAAATTTGGTCGTCCGCCCGACGTAAGCGGCACTTTCCTCAGTTAGCATTGACTGATTTTGATGAAATTTGGCATGAGGGCTCCATTCGGGGTCTAGTTGTACCCCGAACATTTTGGTTAATGTAGGTCACATCTAAGGGTTGAAAAATAAGGTTTTAAAATTTGAAAACGACCTAGCTCAAAAAATGTTTATATGAAGGTATTGCTTTTCCATCAATTTAAGATAGTATTGAATTTTTAGAGACCACGCGCAGCCTTGTAGGACAAACCGTTCGCTCCCTACGAGAATTTAAGGGTTGGAATTACGATAAATCAGAAACACGAGTGTGAATCTCGAAAGAGGCCTAATCTCCGTTCACATTTTAGCTGACCGAAATGCGATCGACGTTTTTCTTCATGTTGGTTGGTGGTAACAATGGTAAAGCCGTGTTCTTTGCAGACGAGTGATCTATATAGAAAAAAATAAACCATTGTGTAATAATTTTCAGCGTTTTTGGATTATACGTACCTTGAAAAGTAAAACAGTTTTACTTTTGTAGTTACTACAAATTTTTTGAGGGGGTTAAAATTTCATTCGTTTTGTTTCAAGATTTGTATGATCTCAAAATTACTATTTCTTTATTTTGCGATATAAAAATTCGTTTTCAGTTAAGTGTGTAAATTGAAAAGATTATATGTATGTATATTATTGTATAAAAATAATAATTAGGTATGCAAATGAGTTTCCAAAAGTTGCTAATTTTGGTACCTACGAAAATTCTGATTTCAGTGTAATTATTTCATTTTGATTCATTATTTTCAATAATAAACCTTTGGAATCGACCAGAAAAAAAATGTTTAACACCCCTTCAAAATTTGTTGGTTAACGTTTCAAGGTACGTAGAAGACAAAAATCGAATAAAAATTTGGCCAGCCGTCCGCCGTACGCGGCACTTTCCTCACTTACCATTGACCGATTTTGATGAAATTTGGTATGTAGGCTCCATTTGGGTTCTAGTTGTGCTCCGAACATTTTGGTTGATGTAGGTCACTCCCAAGGGTCGAAAAATGAATTTTGAAATTTTGAAAACGCCCTAAATCAAAAAATTTTGATATAAAGGTAGGTATTGTTTTTCCATCAATTTAATATAAAATTATATAAGAATTTAAAAAAAATTTTTGAGACCACGCGGAGCCCTGTATGACAAACGGTTCGCTCCCTACTAGAATTTAAGCGTTGGATGTACGATAAATCTGAAACACGAGTGTGAATCGCAAAAGAGGCCTAATCTCCGTTCAAATTAAAGCTGACCGAAATGCGATCGATGTTTTTCTTCATGTAGGATGGCTGGTTTCTTTGCAGACAAGTGATCTATATAGAAAAATAATAAACCATTGTGTAATAATTTGCAGCAATTTTTTTTTTTTTCAACTTTGTTTATCGCAGCAAGTTACAATTCATAAGCAGCATTTTTCTGAAACATAGTGTATAAAGAAAACTAAGTTACTTATTGGAAGAACGATTTGATGCTTCTGCAATATCATGGTTGACAAACAAGATGACTAAATTCTAACCACATGTTTTGAAAAGTTTCCCAAAAATATATTGAGTTGATGTTCGGAATTCGCTGCGTGTACTCTGTGTATAATTCTATTTATATTAGGTTAGGTCCCTTTAGCTTCAGAGTTCTAAATTCCGAATATTATGAACAACTTCAAGATCGAGTGTCTCAGTAAGGACAATTATGACACGTGGAAATTACAGATGGAGGCAATTCTTGTGAAGAATGATGTGATAGGGTTCGTAGACGGAACAAACCTATGTCCGGTAATTTTAGCTGAACGTCCCGAAACAGAAGCCGCAAAAGCAGCATGGTGTAAAGCCGACCGAAAAGCAAAATCGGACTTGATTCTGGCCATTTCACCAAACGAGTTGAAGCAGGTGAAAGACTGCAATACCTCTCGAGAATTGTGGACGAAGTTGGAGTCCATTTACCAATCAAAAGGACCTGCTCGGAAAGCAACATTGTTGAAACAATTAATGCTACATAAAATGAGAGAAGGAGAAGATGTGAAGGATCATCTTGATAAGTTCTTCGATGCTGTAGATAAGCTTCGAAATATGGAAGTAGACATCAACCAGGATCTACTCGCCATTATGTTGCTGTACAGTCTACCAGAAAGTTTCGAAAACTTCAGATGCGCGATCGAAACTCGCGACGATCTTCCTACTCCCGAAACTCTCAAAATAAAGATTATCGAGCAGAGTGAATCTCGAAGAGAAAAGTATGGTGCAGACACTAATGCGATGATGGCGAAAAAGAAATTTCTGAACATGAAAAAAGGCAAACAGTCTATCGATGAAGATAAAAGTGAAAAACCGTTTCCCTACAAGTGTAATTCATGTGGTAAAAAGGGGCATAAAGCTGTTGAATGCCGAAAGAAGAAACAATCCCAATCCGTGAATAAAAGTACGGAGAATAACATGTTGATGACTGAAACAGCATTGAACGTTTCAAATTCAACGAAATGGTGCCTTGACAGTGGATGCAGTTCGCACATGTGTAGCGATGGTGGAAGATTTGTAACACTTAAAACTGCAGGTTGCAGCAGAGTGAACCTCGCTAACACGTCCTCGTCAGGTGTATCAGGAAAAGGCATTGTGAAGCTGAAAGTATCAAATGCAGATGAAGACAGAATAGTAAATCTCAATGAAACCCTGCATGTTCCAGACTTGAGATCCAATTTACTCTCAGTCAGTAAAATAACAGACAAAGGATATACAGTAATTTTCACAAAAACGTCTGGAGAAGTTCTGGATAAAGACGGAAATATATCTCTAGTTGCAAAACGAATGAATGATCTATATTTCGTGGAGGAAAGTTCATCTATTGAAGCAAAAACCATAGAGGAGACGAAAGCCAAGTCAAAACTTGAACTATGGCATCAACGATTTGGACACTTGAATCAAGTGGATCTAAAAGCATTGGAAAACAAGAATAGGGCATTAGGATTGAAATTGAAAAGAAATGAGAAGTTGACAGATTGTACTGTATGTGTGCAAGGAAAGATGTCACAGAAACCTTTTCCAAAGAAATCCAATCGCACAACTGAAATCTTGGACATCATTCATACCGATTTGTGTGGACCAATGCGTGTTGAATCGAAAGACGATGCACGATATTTTCTGACCCTGATTGACGACTCTTCTAGATGGTGCGAGGTCAGGTTTCTGAAAAAGAAAAGTGAAGTCCTCGTGGAATTCAAGAAGTTTAAAAGTTTAGTGGAAAATCAAAGGGGAAGAAAGATCAAATGTATTCAATCGGACAATGGAAAAGAATACTGCAATCGAGAATTCGATGAATATTTGGAGAGCTGTGGTATTACCAGGAGACTGACCGTTCCACATACTCCAGAACAGAACGGGGTAGCAGAAAGGAAGAACCGAAGTTTGGTGGAAACAGCCAGATGTATGTTGATTCAAGCCAAATTGCCAGCATCCTTTTGGGGAGAAGCGATTTATACCGCGAATCACATTCGAAACAGATGTCCATCATCGAGTATAGATGGAATCACTCCTTTTAAACTGTGGACTGGTAAAATACCTACCGTATCTTATTTTCGAACCTTTGGTTGCAAAGCATATTTCTTGAACAAAGAACCTGGAAAAGACAAATTTGCTCCTAAAGCAAAACCTTGTATCTTTATTGGATATTCAGAGCAATCCAAGGCATATCGAATATGGTCACCAGCAGACCAGAAAGTATTTGTTTCAAGGGATGTCAAATTTCTTGAACAGCAAACAGAAGGTGAAGGATTTGAAGAATTTATGTCAAACGAAACGAAAAATATTGAACGGAAAACTGATGTGAAATATCAGAACTTTATTTCTACAAATCAAAGAATGGAAACTGGAATAAACAACGAAATTTACGATATTGACGAAGTTCAAAATCAAGACGAAACTGTGTCATCTACCACGAGAACTGTGCGAGGTAGAGGAAGGCCGCGAATTGATCGATCAGGGAACAGAGGAAGACCACGTAAGGTTTATAGCGAAGTTCAAGTACCAATTCAAGTTCCTGAATCAGTACAAGAACCGAATAATAACCCAGAGGTACTTCTAGGACCTGACGAACAAGCAGGAGTCGCAGAACTGACACTGAAACAAGCACTTGCTCAACCAGATGGAATTGGATGGAGAGAAGCGTACAAGTCAGAATTGTCGTCAATAATCGAGAACAAAACATTCATCATTGTAGACCGACCAAAGGAACAAAATGTGATCGGATGTCGAGTCGTTCTGAGAGAAAAGCTGAAAGCAGATGGTACAGTTGAAAGAAAGAAAGCCCGATTGGTAGCACAGGGATACAACCAACGTCAAGGGGAAGACTTCAACGAAACTTTTGCTCCAGTTGTTCGAATGAGCTCCATCAGAACGATCATGACATTGGCAGTCGAGAATGACATGGAAATTCATCAACTTGATGTAGTCACAGCATTTCTTAACGGTGATCTTTGTGAGAAAATCTACATGAAAATTCCAGATGAATTCGAATCAGTATTGAATGACGTCATCAATGATAAGACATTTTCTGACACAATAAGAACAGATGCACAAAAAATGTTGCAAGAATCAAAGAGAGGGAACAAAGTTTGTCTCCTAAACAAAGCTCTTTATGGATTGAAGCAAGCAAGCCGACAGTGGTACCTGAAGTTGACAGAAAACGTCAGGAAGTTAGGGCTGAAACCACTGGAGATGGAACCTTGTGTTTATCATGCAAGACGAGGAAAAGATTTGCTCATATTGGCCATATATGAAGAAGATTTATGGTTAGCTTCAACAAACAAGAAGTGGACAGAAACAATGATGCAATCGTTGATGAAAACGTTTAAAATTAAATATCTTGGCAAAATCAACTACGGACTTGGAATCGAGTTTGTCCAACGCCTCAACGAGGGGAAGTTATTCATGTCGCAACGAAAGTATACGTTGGATATCTTAAAACGTTTCGGCATGGAAGACAGTAAACCCGTGAAAACTCCATTGGAAGTTGGGGTGAAACTTCAGAAACCCGAAGAAGTAAACCAAGAGAATCTGAACAAGTACCCCTATCAGCGACTCATAGGCTCACTCATGTATCTGGCAGTCAGCACCCGCCCTGATATAGCTTTCGCAGTGAACTCACTCAGTCAGTTTAACAACTGCTACACTGAAGAGCATTGGATGGCAGCCAAAAGAGTGTTGCGCTACCTGAAAGGAACATCGGAGTATGGCATCACGTTTCACAAAACTGGAAAACCGTTAGTGGGTTACGTGGATGCAGATTGGGGGAACTGTGTCATGGATAGACGCTCCTACTCTGGATACATTTTCGTGCTAGGAGGAGCAGCTATCACATGGGAAGCTCGAAAGCAGCGCACTGTCGCCTTGTCAAGCGTAGAAGCGGAGTACTTGGCACTTGGAGAAGCTACGAAGGAGGCAATATTCCTACGACAGTTTTTGAGCTCGATGGGTGTCTTAGTTGACAAACCAACTCTCGTGTTCAACGACAACCAAAGCTCTCAACTACTCGTGAAGAATCCTGCCTACCACTCCCGCACAAAACACATCGACATTCGACACCACTTCATCCGGAATTATGTTGAAGAGAAAATCGTCGATTTCAAGTACCTCCCGACAGCCGACATGCCAGCGGATAGGTTTACAAAACCGCTAGCTGCTAACAAACATAAACTGTTTACCAGTGAGGTTGGAGTTGGTCATAGCAACATGATGGCACAGAAGAACGAATCGAGGGGAAGTATTGGAAGAACGATTTGATGCTTCTGCAATATCATGGTTGACAAACAAGATGACTAAATTCTAACCACATGTTTTGAAAAGTTTCCCAAGAATATATTGAGTTGATGTTCGGAATTCGCTGCGTGTACTCTGTGTATAATTCTATTTATATTATTACTCCACTTAGTTCTTATTCTCCTAAAATTCGCACTTCATGATGCTCTCACTAAGTGGATTAGATCGTGAGGCTTGGTTCTCACAAGTCTTCTAAGCAGATCATCTGTGTTAAGAAGCTAAACGACATCCTCATTTACATGATCTTGGAGCCTCAAAAGGTGATTCATGGCTTGGCTGCGAATGACCTCATCGACAGATTCAATCTTTAGCTCGTAGTGAAGTCTATCATTTCTAAAGTACTTATCTGTATGCATCAATGAAACATCGCAGTACATCATCCTGGAAGCGCTGAATTATGTCTCGATTGCTCTGGGCTGTGCATCCCCACAGTAGTGCACTGTAAGTCTAAACAGGCTTTAGGACTTGCTTGTATAGTATGAGCTTGTTGTGGACAGACAATTTTGACAGTCGGCCCATCAGCCAGTACATTTTCCTGAATTTAATCACAAGTTCAGCTTTTTTCTTGGGGACTTCCACCTTAGTTTGGCATTCAGCGTCATTCTAAAATATTTCGCTTCATTGGCATTCGGTATCATCTTGTTATTGAGAAAGGCTGGCACATAGTTGATCCTTTTATTCGTGAAATCAACAACCACTGACTTTGTCTCATTCATTCTAACTCTTCATCTCACTGTCCAATCATGAATGCGGGAGATAGAAAATTTCACAAATGGTATTAATATTTCGAATTGCCAAGTTTTCGAGATGTACAATTTCTTCATCATGGTTCGAGGTTTTTCGGCCTCAAAAATCACGTCAGAAATTTCCAATATTTAGAAGTAAGGAAGCGAAATTGCCTTTTGCTGTCCCACTATTATGATTGTCAACTTAGAGTCACAAGTAAGAAGTTAGTTTTTTCTGGTGGTCGGAGTAAAACATCTCTTTCAAGAATTGACAGTTTGGTTGGTAGCTTTCAAAGTTTAGGTCACTCCAGGCTCATAAATTCAAAGGATCGTTACGGGAGGCCCCTAGCTCATTACTCACTCACCAAGTTTACATACTTGGCTGCTCTTAACACTATTATGACGTTGGAAATTTCGTTAAGTAAACCACTTACCGCGCGGTCACTCTCTGTTGCCGTTGCTGGAATTTTCCATGGGAAAGCGTCTATGCTAATATCTTTTTCCTACGAGCAACTTCCCTTTCCCACACAAGAGAATCTCCACCGACCGTGTAAAGCGTATGCAATCTCGTTGAGCTTATTGAATTGACTCCCGCCCCGTGAGCTCAATTTGAATAGGCAATGTGAGAGAGGTGAAAGGCCTGCATCTGCTCCCCTCCTTACACGAGGACCTCTTGCCGCCTCTTATTTTCGCTCGAAATACCACGAAAGGAAATTCTAGCCAGAACCTCAAAAACACCAACATAGTTCGATGGAATCAACATTGTTGGTTCTCAGATTCACTTTCCTTTCTCAACATTTATTGCCACGGATAAGATCTTCCAAGGTATCAAGCGGGCTTTTATTCTTCACACCATCGTTCGAATGGTATTATATGGGCCTGCTATTGTAAATATAACAGAACGATATTCATGAATTGGAGGATGTTCCCCGATGAATTTCTTTGTGTTAATGGAATCTTCTCCGAAAATTTACTTTCCTTTACGAGAACAGAAAATTTTGGATTCTAGGTAAAAAATGTTCAAATGAAAGTAGAAAATATTCAATTCTAAGTGAAAAAGGTTTAAATAAAAGGTTAAACTCTTAGTATCATTACATCTCTTTCATGTTTTCAATTTCGTTTGATTGGTTTTATGGATCAAACAACAATGCTTTTTAATTTACTGAGCAACCCTGAAAGTATTATAAAACTGTAATATTATGTGAGGGATCAGATTCACTTGTTTTCTACTCTTACGTAACTCTTATTTGTGTTTTCAGAGTTCGGCCCACGATGGCATTCCGAACGAGCCAGCTAGTGAACAAACAATTCAACTCCCCCATCAAATTGTACTCGCCTTACGAAGTTTCCGAAGCGATGGAAAAACAAAAACAAATTCTCGCCAACGGTGCCATAGGGTGAGTTATCTTACCCCTCATTTTTTTTAAATAATAAAAAAATTTGATTGTAACATTTGTGCTACTGATCCTTAGGTTGCCGAACAGAATACAAACAAGGTTGTTCATTGCAAATCAATTTAGAAAACAGAAGTTATAGTCTTAAGAGATTACTGTTCACTCTATACTGAAGTTTTCGCAAGTTCTTGACAACTTAATAAAAGAAACTACGTTCATTTAGTAGTAGTGAAAAAAGCAATAAAGCAGTAATCGGCGCAAAATACGAAAAAACTGTCTGTATTGTTATTTAAATATGATGGTTGATTTACAATAGAATTGACATGAAACATTTTCGACAGTTTTTCGATTTTAATATTTAATTTAATTTAAATATTTTTGTTTAATTCAAATTAATTCGACCCCAACTTCCTTCGGGTTAAAGGGCTTGACCCTAACTACTCTAGTGAGCTAAACCATATTAGTTCCTCAATTAAAATCCAAGTTCGAAAAGGTTTTCGTGTGCCGAAGTTGATTTATTTGGATCGTCAAAAGTTTCTTGTCCCCCCTCTTCCCACCATCAACGAGGAAAAACGAGTCAATTGTTACAAAATTACCTTCGAACGGTTTGTGGGAGGTTCCTTGAAGATGAATTTGTCGTCGTTTAGAATAATAAAGACCTCCCGAGAAGCGTTCCCAACATATTGTTCTCAGTCAAAGAAATTACTAAGCACTGAACAACTTTTCCATTTCAACTAAGCTGCGAGTTATATTTTTATAAGATTTTCGAGTGGAATGTGAACTTTAAAAAAGTACAGGTTGAGCATTCAGGGGAGAAAGGAACGTTTTTGGCAACAATGCAAGCGGGCGTGATGGCCCATCTGAAAGTATAATCATCCCCAATGACTTTCTGAAAGAGAGAGATTTCTCTTATTTTTTACTTTTCATTTTTTCAAGTGAATGAGACTATAAAAACCAGGAAGCGACAGTAAATTTAGACCTTGAACTGTTAGAATTTAATACAATTCTCACAGTGCCTAATGGTAGAGTGACAGCGTCTCATTTCCTATGAAATTGGTTAAAAAATTATGAAATTGGTTTGAAAGGTAAACAAAAATGAAGAAAATTAAACTAAACTAATACAATTTCAAACTAATAAAATTAGTTGAAAAAAGTCTGTCAAGTGGGTGTGGCACATAGCTTTCTCGAATCCATAACCCAACTTTATAGAAGATGCATAGTAGTTGATCTCAAAACATCAATCTCCAAATACCTTGCACTACCCTCATAGAGGATTCTACACGTCAACCGGCGCAATCTCAGAACATTGTTGGAAAATGTAGAAGATGGCTGTGACAAGGAAATATACTTTTGCGCATTCGCAGTGGCTACTATCAGTCTGGGGGCGATGATATCCATAGGGGACAATTTATAGGCAATTTCGTACAATCCCTGAAAATTTCATCGAAATCGGATGAGAATTGTAGAAGTTATGGCTGTGGCAAGGATTTCATGACAGATTTCATGACAGGATTTCATGACAGGATTTCATGACACAGACAGACACGGAACCAAAGTAGTTCACGAAGAAAACATTTAACTTTTATTTAGCTAAAATTTGAACTGCGATTAGGGCTCTTTTGAGATTCAGACTCGTATTTCTGATTCATATTCTCTGAAGTTCTCATAGGGAGCAAAAAGTTGGTCCCACAGAGCTCTGGGTGGTCACACGTGATTCTAAAAATTCAATACTACTTTAAATTGATGAAAAAATAGTACCTTTATTTTGGAAGTTTTTCACCTAAGACATTTTAAAATTGCATCCCTTATTTTTCAGCCTTTAGAAGTGACTAACATCAACCAAAATGTTCATTAATGAAAGTAATAAACCAAAATCATGAATTTCACTGGAAAAAAATTATATACATGAATTTTAGTATGCCGAAGATATATTATTGTTCGTCAAACCTTAGTAATAAGTGATAACAAGCTCATGATTATGGCAAAACTGTCCTACGAATATTCATGTCCTTTGCAATATCAAATATGGCCTTAAATACCTCGATCGCTTTTGCAAGAGAGTATTTTGGAAGGTACTTGGCAGAAGACGCTGTCTAATTCAATACTCGACTACTGAATGAGAGTTTTTAGATTCGTTCGTTCGTCGGGGGTTCACGGAAGTCCATCTCCCACTAACACCAGGTCATCCCGAACGACCTGCCACGACTCGAACGCCTCCAAAGGGGGAACACCGGTAGGATCTCGAGTGCCCAAAAATACTCGCGAACTGCCCGACAACCGAGCGGGTCCCACTCACACTCCCGCGCTCCATAAGTTCACACGACTCCGGCTTCTTCATAATTGTTTTTGTAATCTCAGTCCACAACAAAAGAACTGAAAACAGTTCACACGGTACCGAGAACGGTCGATCGAAGCTCTCATTTCACGTCCGGCTATCATGGAGCTTCAATCAAGGTGGGTGCGCTTATTTTTGCTGTGTTTTCTACATAGAATTCAGCTTTTAAGAGGTTGAGCGACATATTTTAGTCTATTTGATATAGTGGGTATCGAAATCCTTCGTAGGATTTCTCTAGAGCTGCACTCACCGTTCCAATAGTCCCATGAATAACCCAAGCACCCTAGAATCGGCCATGAATCGGGACAAAACATAGAACACTCATCAACAAACAAACATCTATAACAAGTGTTCATTGCGGTAGTGGGTATCAAAATCCTTCGTAGTATCCTTTTTCTATAGGGCTGCACTCATTGTTCCAATAATCCCATGGCGCTCACACTCAATAACCAAAGCACTCTAGAATCGACCATAAATCAGGACAAAACATGGAACACCCATCAACAAACAGAAGTCTATAACAAGTGTCTATTGAGGTAGTGGGTATCGAAATTTTTCGTAGTATCCTTTCTCTATAGGGCTGCACTCACCGTTCCAATAGTCGCTCACACTCAATAACCAAAGCACCCCAGAATCGACCATACATCAGGACAAAACATGGAAAACTCATCAAAAAACAATGCAAATTATTACACAAAGGTTTATTATTTTTCTAAATAGATCACTCCTATACCATAGTTACTAGGTACCTTCCTTCTTCTTATTTACTTCACAATCAAGTTTATTTGGAAGAAATAAACGCTTCACACTCATTTCGAAGAAATATGGAGTTGAGGTTGCCTTCATTGAGAAATTTGATTACTGGTTGCTAAGGACACAAAACTGAGTACAACTCGAAGAAACGAAAACGATCGCATTTTGGTCAGCTAAAATTTGAACGGAGATTATGCCTCTTTTGAGTGAGTCCAACCCTTAAGTTCTCATGAGGACCAATCGGTTGTTCATACAGAGCTCGGGTTGTTCTCATTCGGTTCTAAAAATTCAATACTCTTTTCAAGTGATGGAAAAACAATACTACCTTCACATCGGAATTTTTTGAACTAGGGCGTTTTCAAAACGTCATCCCTTATTTTTCAACCCTTAGAAGTGATTGACATAAACCAAAAGCTTTGGGGCACAACTAGACCCCAAATGGAGCCCATGTACCAAATTTCTTAAAGATCGGTCGATGGTAATTAAGGAAAGTGCCACGTACGGCGGATGGCGAATGGATGGAAAATATTTTTTCGATTTTCAGATTTCAGTACCCTGAAACGTAAACCAACATATTCTGTGGGGGCTGGGGGAGTTATTTTCTTAGAGGATTTCACAGGTTCATTATTGGAAATAATAAATCAAAACCCATCCATGATAGGTCCCAGCATGATGTGCCCATCATGTTGGGTGAGCTGTATGACATAGGATGTTGTGGACAAACAGGAATGGTTAGTGCAAAAACGATTAAATTCCTCAGAACATTAAATCCCCTGATTTATGAATCTTGTACATCTCGATCAAGTTTAGGTTCCCTACTTTGAGAAACATCATCACGATTGAGAATTCTTACCGATGTTTCAGTTATAAGGAGGCTCCCAATAATCGAATTGCCTTGAAAATAATCAACAATCATTCTGAAAGCAACTTCCAACAACAGCCAGAATAGGAGTAAAATCAAGATATTACAGAGTGAGATTTGTGTCAGGAAAATACTAACTAAATACGTACTTTTTACCAATCAGACTTCGGTTCCTTCGGAGTTAAAATGCTATGAACGTTTCAGGGAACTATCCAGGACCTCAAAACCAGACCCTAATTTTGTTTAATTTTTTCTTGGATAGAGGTTTGGACTTTTTTTGGGGTTTCCTAGGCTTTTACTGACCAGAATGCAACGAAATGTATAGCGGTAACCTCTTCTTAATATTTACAGACGTATTTAGTACTGAAGAAAGTCACTGCGAAAGGCCGATTTCACGATGAGGGAGGAAGTTCTTAACCTCAACTGTTGCCTCAACTGTTTATGACCTCCCTTGAAACTTTGCCATCAAATTGCAAAAATTGAAAAAATACCATCGAAATGGGATTAGCGGTTATGAGCGTGATTTAGAGACAAACAAATGAGCATAACGAAATACAATTGACTATAATTATGTTATAAGAGATGGTTGTGATGTTATTTATAAAATGCAACGTATAGCAGCAAGTTCTGACTTCGACTTTAACAAAACTTGCTGATGCACATTTTGACATAATGCACGATTAGGGCGTTAAAAACTAAAAGGAAACTTCATTTTGGCAAAAACTTGTAACTTATAAGACATGGCTAGCGAACTTCGTTCGACTCAAATATAGGTTCAGAGGCAGCCCCAGTGGTTAACTTGATTTGAGAGAAGTTGCGGATTACATTATCAAGGGGGGAAAAAGGGAGTCCAATGAAATTACTTTCAGGCCTCCAATAAAACTCTGAAGTGTCGACACGAGCATCACAAAGTTTCGGAACATGAATCACAAGTCCGTTTCCGGGTTCAACGGAAAAATATAAAAACGGGAGATTCGCCTTTTAAATTAATTTTCAACTTCCCTTGTTCCGTATTTAACCTTTTCTGCTCTCCTTTCATTTTTTATTTCGGACTTTTTATCTTCTTGAGCACTCATAAATCCAATTTCAGAGAAGTTACCTACGCAGAGGTTTATCCTTTTAATATTGTAACATAGCTAAAGCTACGGGTCAGCACAAAATATCTACATGGTAGACTGTGCCGATGGAATAAAGACGCTGTTGTTGCACCAATCATTCTTGATTCTCGATTTACTTATTTATATTGTTAGTAGGTAAAATGTTTAAAATTTTATATTACACTTTGAATAATTTCTTCAACACATCATATTATGATATGTAATTAATATAATATTATTATTTTAATAATAATAATAATAATAATAATAATAATAATAATAATAATAATAATAATAATAATATAATATTATTAATATAATTCACATCTTATGGGGAGTCGTAAGTATGGAATGCTATTGTTAAGAAATTAAGATAACGGCTCGAACATGACATTTTGTGGGATGCTATCAAGTAATTGATCTTGGGAAATGCCAATTCGACTTTAATGATAATCAGCTTTCACACCGAAAAACTGCACTGAGAGAACAAAATAATGCGTTTATGGCTAATCGTAACGCACAATCAACCTTAATATTGAATAATGTTCTATTTTGTAGGAGTCAAGCTTCTTCTATAAGTTCAATAAATAAATCAGTCCTTGTTGTTCCACAGAATTGACTTTCACCAATTGGCGAAGCCCGGAAACCTCGCCAATTCTGCAGTATTGAGAATGCTGGAGGAGGAAGAGAAGAGCGGAAGACCAGGTACTTCATGTTCTTTATTTTCTTGAATATTTTGGTTCAGCATCAATAACATTATTCATAGAAATCTTGCATGAAGACAATGCCATTACAGAAGCTGAAAAAGACAAAACCTATTGAAAACATCAAAAGGTTTGTAAGTCTCAAGATATTGATCATCAGACGGTAGGTAAGGAAATCGCTTACAATAATGGTGTAATATACGTAAAATGACGAGCGCGTTTCCCTTACTTACTTCGATCTCAATTTGATGTAAGTGAGAATTGAAAGATTGGTACTCGAATGTGATTTATTGTCCAGACAAAATCTTGAGTGTTGTAACATGAGACAGGGGCTTCCAGACCAAGAAGACAACAATGCTTCTTAGTTTTTTCTCTCTTTCTTTTTCAGAGGTGAGAAATGCATTATGCACGACTAATAAGACAATGTTGGAGTTTCACCAACTGAAAATCTATCCCTGTGTTCTTCTAGGCTTCCCTGGAATTCCGTTTGCTTTTACTTTGGGTTGGCCCATGTTATGTCGTATTTTGGCCTCCAGTGCTCGCGTCCTCCTGTTCCTTTGCGTTACATCCTTTCATCGTTCCCATTTGCCAATTGGCTTCATTATCTCTCAGGACCTTATAAACTAAGGTTTGCATGGCTTTCCTGTTCCCCTCGTTCTCAAATCTTGGAGATAATTGTTTTGGGGTTCACTTCTAATAGTGCAACAAGCACTATCCTCAAGTAATCCCATCTTTTGCAAATAAAAACGGTTTGTTCAGCAGTTTCTGCTTCCTTCTCACTATATACACACCGTGCATCAGTCTTTTTCTTTACGTTTACAAGGGAAGCCTTACAGTAACCATGACTTGACAGAAACTCGGTAAGGCAAAAGTTTGTTATCCCTGCGCTTCTTCCTCTCTAACCACTACTCCACATGTCTAATAATTAGACATTTCTAATTATTAGAGTCTGGGAATCTAATTCTAATTATTAGAGTCTGGGTCCATTGGCTCCGAGCTTCGTCTGTCCATCTAGCTTTCCGTTTCCGACGAGTTTCTCCTCTCTCTTCTCTCTTTATTGCACGTATTCCAGCCACATCGTTCTTTCGCAGGTATCTTCTTTTTCTTTCTTCGCCATATGTCGATTAGTATTACTCCAGCTATCACCCGATCAGCTGTGGCTGAGACCGTCCGGTCAGGGCTCCCGTCGTTGAACTGCTTCCTTTCTCAGTTGGTAGTTCTGAAACCGAAGCCCATGTCTCTTAGCACTTTTTTTCGTTTTTAAAATATAAATTTCCATAATTCATACCCACTAACTTTTGAAAGCAGGTTAGTACTTATTTCACCCGGTTTTTCCGAATAGATCTTCTGAAATGACGAATATATCGATATATTTCTTCCAAAATGATGTTAGAAACGTTTCAATGGGGGGTTCGCCTTTTTTTTTAGATTTTTAATCGAAAGTAGACTACGAGAATTTTGGCACCAACCACGACCTTCTAGCGTGAGTAGATCTGTTTCTATGATTTTTCAAAGTCTCGACCCTTTATGACGTCACGCGCCCCTCTCGCCTGGGCGGGACCCCCCAGCCCACTGTGACGTCATAAACGGTCGAAACTTTAAAAATTCATAGGAAAAGATTTACACACGCTAGAAGGTCGCGGTTGGTATCAAAAGTCTCAGAATGAGGCCGACCTTAGATTAAAAATAACAGTTTTTCCTACCCAGGCGCACACCCTATTCGCCTACCTACTTCAACACGTTTTACCAAGTAAATCTTCCGATATATCGAAATATCGATAAATTTTCTCCGATATATCGTAGGTATCGATATCTCATTGACTATATATCATTTGATCTGTGTATATCGATATATTTCACTCGATATGCCATCCCTAAACTTGAACATAATCATAATCGAGTCAATCCAGAATAAACCACGTCATGCGATCTGATTCGTCCAAACTGAAGAGGCTCATGTAGTCCGTAGAGCGAGATGGCATGTGAAGCATCTAGTAGGTAACAGAACAGTTCGCCTCAGAGGGAGTACATAGGGATGTCCGATACTTCAAAAGTATCGATATAATATCGTATCGATACATCTAGAAAGTATCAAAAAGTATCGATACGATACTTTCAAAAAGTATCGATATTTCGAAGTATCGATACTTTTCGATACTTTCACAAAAATGGGTGAAATTATCGTTTATGTTTCTCTCCATCAGTGTGACATCTCTCCATTACGAGGATGATAATTAGTATAGAATAAACAAAACAATAAATCACTCATTTTGTCATTTAAAACTTGTTTTCGTATTGCACTTGTTCGGGTTAACATTTTGGTGGTCCTTCCTCGATTATGGAGGACAGTAGGTTATCATAGAGAGCTGGAGGTGGTGGTACATCATCTTTGTTGAATTTGGTGAAGTTTATTGGTCTCCCAACAATCTACGTAGAGATAGAGGTACTGTCAAGTAAGTACGTTCATGTCGTAGGTGTTGAAACAGATAAAATGTGAGATATAAAAAAGTATCGCTTCCGATACTGGAAAAAAAAGTATCGATACTACGATATGTATCAGGGAAAAAAGTATCGATATGTATCGATACTTTTTTCAATAAGTATCGATACTTCTAAGTATCGATACTTTTGGGACATCCCTAGGAGTACATGAAAGCTTGAATGGCATTTTCCTGGCCGAACAGGAACCCTCTGATTCTTCCACTTGTGGATGTTTTACAGGCGATCTTAGGCGTACTCATCTTCTATACTCGCATAGTATATGTTTAAACACTACTTGATACATTTTGACAGTAACTTCGGGGGTGGTCACAATTTCCGTGTTATTTTGTTCCACTTGAAATTCCTATTTCCGTTATTGTTATCGTATTACGTAACTAACTGCATTCTACGAACAACCAGATTGAAAACAAAACTATACTCTCATAGTATATGTTTAAACACTACTTGATACATTTTGACAGTAACTTCGGGGGTGGTCACAATTTCCGTGTTATTTTGTTCCACTTGAAATTCCTATTTCCGTTATTGTTATCGTATTACGTAACTAACTGCATTCTACGAACAACCAGATTGAAAACAAAACACGAACTTGGCATCTCTATCCACCCTTGATGCATCATACTAAATTAAAAATGATTCACCAGTGTTGTTTTGGCACTAGTCTGTCCGAAGGATTCCACTCGACTCAGTAGTAAGAAAAATAAACCCGTGAAAGTTCTATTTCAGCGTTTTGCAAACATTTTGCTTCATCACTATCAAAAATAGGGTAGCTTCGTATGTGTTCAGTGACAATTACCAAAAGCTTTAGAGTTCAAATTGCCCCCAAATGAAGCAAATGTTCTAAATTTCATCAATTTTGGTTCACAGAAAGTTCCGTTGATGTATCTTAATAAATAATAATTAAAATTGGTGTAAAATTGCTTATGATGAGCAGCACAACTGGCAAATTCGCCAAAATGAAATTAATTGTCGACGATCGTGTTGCTGGTAGACGTTTGATTTATTTCCTTTACTTGCATGTTGGGTTCATTATGACATGTCTTGAGAGTAGGTCTTGGTGAATCCAACGTAAATATCTAACAAAGGTTGATCGTTTTCCTGAAAATTGAAAGTATTCCACTACTAAGAGTGTGTTTGAAAATCATCTCTTCAGGAAACTAATGGTAGATCGACCGAGGGAGTGATAAGTGAGATTTGGAGGAGAAACCTTTTTTGCGAAGCTAAGAAGCCACTTGATGAAAGTTACATCGCTTTTGGGGTACCCTTGAAAAAACTTGGTCCCGTTTATTAATTGTCTTTCAGTTTCCTTTGTTCGTTGAAAAGTTAAATGAGCCTTCGGTGCTCCCTGGGACTCGACTCGAGTCGTCTTATAATTCAAGTTCGACGGGCTCCACACTCCCGACCTCCATTCCCGTGGGAAAATCTCCTCATACGGATGTTCCTTCCATCGGAAGTTCCCTCCATATAAAGAACAGCATAATTGTCAGTTTACGGGCACTGAATATTCACTCGATACTTAGGAGGAATATTCCAGCGAAGACGAAGAAAAAATACCGTTATTACCGTGGAGAACAAAGCCCGAGAAAATGATATCGACTCTACTTTCATATTTTTAAAAAAAATAACTGTTTCCGATATATTGGTTTTTTATATCCCGCCGTTAATACCTTTTTATATCACAACATCAGGGCTGATGGCTGCAACCTTGTCATGGCACGGGGTGCGGTGCGGGAAAAGTGCCACGGAGTTGCGCGAGTTGGGCATCTCGGTAGGCGTACTTCGTGGTATCACCACCCGTGTCCTGCTCGGCTCATAATTGAACTGGTGGTCGTTTTATAGAGGCACTTCCCTTCATCCCTCTCTCCCACCCCCACCTTCCTCATCCTCTCTCATCCCTAGGGCCGACGTCGGGTGAGTCCTAGGCGTCCTTCCCATTAATATTTCTTTTTTTTTTTCGTTATGGCGTGCCCCCTGCGTCTTTCATGGGAGTTTGAAAAAAAAGTGACAATGGCAAAACCGTCTTCTTTGCTGTCGAGCGATCTACATAGAAACATAATGAACCTTTGTGTAATAATTTGCAGCGTTTTGTTTCTGTAGGTACCCCAGTAGTACCTCAATTACTCGTAGTCTTCAGGTTATAAGTACGAGTAGAATTAACAAAACATTCTCCAATATCCATGTCTCGTTTAGTCTGTGAACTTACTCCTAGATGCTGGAACGGTCCTTCCGCAGGTCATTATTGTTTATAACAATGTTGGTTGTGGATAAAAAACCATATAGGTGGAGGTCGGAGACCCTGTCCCTTTAAGTTGCCTGAAAGTAAGATGTTCTTGTCACACTACATGTCCAATTCATTTTTGGGACATCAAATCACTTTCATAGAACATGGTACCTGTTCATGCTGCGGACATTTTGAAACTAGCAATTCTCCTAAAAGGGGGGCATTGAATCAGCAAAGACAAGCATCCAGTCAATGAATTCATGTTGACATGACAGGAGAATAGGGAGAGCACATAAGAAGCTGCGTCGATCAACAGCTAAGCTTATTGTTCGTGTGACAAGGTCAGTTCTATAATGGGGCGCCAACAACTGATGCATCTGCGCTATCAATACTCAGATCTATCTTCGAAAGGCTGATTCACACTTCGGTCAACCTTTGAGGGTCAGACGTTTATTAGCGTGTTAAAAACGGTCTACAGTTCGCCGCCAACATGACTCATATCTATTTCTGGCCTTAAAAGCCTTATCAAGGGCAGTTCCACTGACCTGATCCTTTGTCTGCCGCACCGGAGTGATTCCGAAGGACCATAACAAATTGATCGAAGAGCGCCACTTCCATAAGGAGTTAGTGTCAATAAAAAATTCATCTATTATTTATAGTTGCAGATTCAACGATGAATAGTAGGAAGGTTTTAGGGGGGTTTTAATATTTTTATCAAGACATGAAGAAAATGCGTTAGGCTCGGTGGAATCGAGTTTGGGTTTTCATAATGGAGTGGCTGGTGATTATCATTGCTCGGGGAAATTAGTTCTTCTCCCTTTTACGATTCGAAATGGGAGTGAGATCGGTTGTGAGGTCATTTGTGGGAAATTGCTCTCTCATAACCGAGAGGATCCCGGACAGAAATTCACGAAGTATGAAAAGCATCTAATGACTTAAGCCTGCTTAGGTTTTTGAACACCGTTGCTAAAAAATTATTAAGGTACACATACTCGTAGTTCAAAAATAAAATCAAAACTACCTTATCATGCACAAGGCTTCAAATTACTTGTTATAAACAACATAAAAGGTACATCTTGAGTCAAATAAGAAGAACTAATTTTCAAATTCCACTCCTCATTTTATGAATATTGCTCCAAGAATCGAACTATATCCATGAAATATTTCCAGTCACAACTTTACATTCTTAATCCAATCAAGGTATTAAATACCTTGATAACAAATTTTGTTGATTTGTAACTATTTGGTATTTTTGTCTCTTATCCTGTTGGAATAGATTGATTTGCATGATTGGCTACTTCTAACCTCAGATATTTTCATATTGGGACATAACATAATCGTTATGGATTAGTAACACTGAATTTTGACAAAAGCTTGAGAGTGACGGGGGAGAGCGTTGAGAAATTCATTTATTTCTTTTGAAGAATTTTCATATTTATATAAGTAGGTAAAGAAGAATTTTTGAACAGCAAACTACGTAGATTGACCCAACAAAACGGACTATGTCAATTGATCGGGATTGTGGTCAACTGGAAATATAACACCTTCTTCGCCGAGCCTTCGGTAAATTTATTACCTCCTTCAGGGCTCGAAGGTACTTTATTTAGTGGAACCACCAAACGTCGATATGTAACGAGTAGTCGGAGACGTCACCATAATTGTAGAAAATTAATTTATGGTAAAATGAAAAAAAAAAGAAAAAAACGCCGGTTCTGTACTAAAAAGCAGGTGTTTTTAATTCATTTTTTAATTTTACCATAAATGTATCTTCTATAATTATGGTGGCGTCTCCACCTTTTCTTTACATATCGACGTTTGGTGGTTTCACTAAATAAAGTACCTTCGAGCCCTGAAGAAGGTAATAAATTTACCGAAGGCTCGGCGAAGAAGGTGTTACGTTTCCAGTTGACCACAATCCCGATCAATTGACGTAGAAGAATTTTTCTTCAAAATAACAAATTCACTCAAAAAATGACGTACCTACCAACCAAATGGACTCATACTACTACATTTTTATGATCAGCGTGACATTTCTCGTATATATTTAAACAGCATAGTATCATTCTGTACTATTTTCTCTAACAATGTTCTCCTTGTAGACGGTTCGTCACGTGTATGTGTACTTCTCTGTTTTACAAACCGGCCTTGAGTTATACAAGTCCTGAAATGTTTCCAACCGTCTATTCTGGCGACCATTTTGAAGATAAACAGTGGTTTTAGATTTTTATCTCAATCTTGGCAATTCCCTGAGGTCGAGAAGGAGGGTCCGGGGTGGGTCTCATATTTAGCCCGGGATCTTGTAGTGGGTCTCCTATCTTTCGAACAAGCTTGATGTTATCGTTCTCAACGTTATTTGGAACATCCTCTTCACGTATATAGATCTGGGAGTGTCATTCGAATCAAAACTAGACTTGTAAAATAGTATTTTACAACAGTAGAAACGTATTACGTTTCTACTGAAAAAAAAAAAAAAAAAATCACACAATACAGATAATTTCGCATAACGTTGATTACAGACATACCGAGTAATACTAATAATTAGTATTGGAACCAGTATCGGTTCCAAGTGTAATTTAATGTGACACCTAGGTAGGGAGCTTTGTAATTGTGAAGCTGGTTGATAAAATTAGGCTCTTAAGTAGAAGCCAGAAAAATACGAACAGAAAAAACGCCGATTATTACGCACTAATATATGTATGTATGGTCCTACTTATTTTATTCTTTACAATGAAATTATATTGCCCACTCAACTTGGCATAATTTTTTTGAAATATTTATCAAATTTTGGGATTTATGGCATAAACGTCCGGTACAGGTAGTAACTCGCAGATTCCCTGACAACTCATTTCAAACACGATTTCTTATTGTTGATCCACATATTGCACTTGGCAATCAATTTTATGAGAATGAGCCCTGTAATAAGTCTAATGAAGTAATCGTTAATAATAATAATAATCATAATATTAATAATAATGATCATTAGGTACCATTATTATTACCACAATAATGATAATAATAATAATCGGTGATAAGTAACTATTCACTTTTTCTATGAATAAACAGATTTTTATAGTAAAAAAAACTCTCCGATCGCACGTAATTTATCGCAGTATTCTAGATAACCTTGCTTCATACCTACCGATATGTGGCAAAAAACTTTCGAAGTTTTTTGGACCTCACCACCGGTTCTGATATTTATCCAAACTAAAATGTTCATATAAAACATTCAACACCGAAACCAACAAATTTACCTTCGCAATCAAGTTTATTTTGAAATTCCTCCCTTAGATTGAGAAACAATAGATCATGTATATGCCCCTTGTTTCTATAAATGAACGGATTTTTTTGTGGAAAACAATGACATTTGTCTTGGCTGCGTTAATAATATTAATAATGGGTGCATATTATGCACCCATACTCTGTACTAGTTCTCACTAACAAATTCATGAGCTGTTGCAACTCGCTCTGACTCCGTGCTAAGACAACAGTGTCATCCGCATACCTTATTGTGTTAATGTGAACACCATTGACCCGTTTGCCTCCCTTTGCATTCTCCAGAGCTTCTAGGAAAATCGATTCAGAGTACAGGTTGAACAAAATAGGAGACGAGACACAACCCTGTCTTACTCCTTTCCTCTCACGAAATTCCTCAGATCGGATATGCTGTCCACCACAACTAGTCAACCTAACCTTCTTCTTCTAATAAAGGTATAAATCCCAAATGTAATTTTCATCTCAGTAAGTAGCTCAAGTAGTGGAGGTATCTAAATCTCCAACTTTGAATATTGATACGAATGTACTTATCACGTTTTCGTCCCATCCTGTGAGACAAAAGCCGCAAAGTTTCACCGTAATTGAACATAAGGAGCTCAATTTGAACGAAGATAATTAATTCCGAAGTGGAAGATCTTATCCTCAAGACCGGGTTATTATATCCAGTTCACTTGGAAGGAACTCCTCTCCTCATTCCCACTTTTTGGCACCACCCCATTAATTATGAGGCCACCAACCAGCCGGTAGGTCAGGAATAATTGTACAGACGCCAGGAGAAGGGTGAGGCGTCTTAACCCTGGAGGGGGGAGGACTAAGAAAATAAATCAGGAAGCTGTCCGAACCTTTTATTAGATTAATCTTCAACTCGGTGTATTCAATTATCGCTTCCCGATCGGCTGAGTTGAGCTTTGGGAGTTGGGATGGTGCTCGGGGCACAATTTAATATTCCATTATCTTTATGAATGGGCGGAGATGGTGGGGGTAAAGGGTTGGTTTTTATGGGGTAGGTGCAGTAGGTGGAGAGGTGCGGCTATCTTAAAGCGGCGTCCCTCTCATCCATGTAATAGTAATGGATCGTTGCGTCTACCAAAGGGAAAAAGAGGGTCGCTTTCCGGGGTCCCTTCCTGCCCTGCGATATAATGTTTTTGACGGGAAATTAAACTTCCAAGTTATGTTCGTGCGTGAAGTGCTCCCCACTTTTTAATTGTCTTTGTTTCAAGGTCATCTAAAGGGGAAGTATTAATTTCAACACAACTGCTGCTATAACGGTACTAATTGAGACATCACTGAAGACCTACACCAACTCGTAAATTATGACTCATTAATGATTTTCTCAATTTTCGACTTGATTGAGCTCTATCCACTTTCCCGACATAATGAAGAACTGAATATTATATGGTGATGTTATTGACATTTTCATGTCTTTCATATGGCACATAAAAAAAAAAATCGTCACGAAATTTGTTGCGACGAAATTTGTCCCAAGTCGCCACAATGATGATTATGACCATCAGAAGTGAAGTTGTTAGGTACTTTACAGTTAGGTAGGTACTTTACAGCTTAAAAAAAAAATCGTCACGAAATTTGTTGCGACGAAAATTGTCCCAAGTCGCCACAATGATGATTATGACCATCAGAAGTGAAGTTGTTAGGTACTTTACAGGTAGGTACTTTACAGTTAGGTAGGTACTTTACAGTTTGATATTACCAGATCAGCTGAGTCGAAAATTGAGCTCCCAGATCAGCTGAGCCAAAAATCGAGCTCCCATATCAGCTGAGTCGAAAATCGAGCTCCCAGATCAGCTGAGTCGAAAATCGAGCTCCCAGATCAGCTGAGTCGAAAATCGAGCTCCCAGATCAGCTGAGTCGAAAATCGAGCTCCCAGATCAGCTGAGTCGAAAATCGAGCTCCCAGATCAGCTGAGTCGAAAATCGAGCTCCCAGATGTGTCGGGAGGAGAGGGGGGGGGGGTATGAAAATGTTTCAATGTGTTGCAGACTCGTATGCAAGCGTTTCTCAGGAATATTGGATAATATTGATAGTTTGTGACACTAAAGTATCGATACTCGATATTCCAAAATATCGATACTTATGCCCAACGATACTTGGGACATCGATACTCGGATACGATACAGTATCGATACAAAATATCGATACTTTTGCAACGACACCCATCCTTAGTACGTGTGTAAAGAGGAATAATTTTTCCAATATTTTATGGTGTCATGGTTCACCAGTACTCAAATTACTTATAATTCACATAATATATAAGTCACATGTATATTGATAGTAATAAACTAACAACAACAGCCAGGCGCTCTATTCCCTCAGGTCACTAACCGCGGGAAAAAAACCACTCTGCCTCTACCGTGGGTTAACCCCTTAAGGGGGTAAGGACACTTTTTTGGGTCAAAAAGTCGGTTTTGAGATAAACACATTTTACAATATTAGACTATATTAGGAATCAGAATCCAAAATATTAGAATTTTTTTTATTAACGTGTTCAAAATCAAAGTGCAAGTTGACAACTCAGAGTTTTAGTTATCGCTCGGCACGTACGAGGGGTCTTTTTTAATTTCTTTTTTTTTTTTTGCTTCACTCTTTTTCAATCGCACTTGTTTCATTATAGTATATACTACCAAATTTCATCAAAATTGGTTCTTGGGAACTAAGGAAAGTGCCGCGGACGGCGGACGGAGGGCCAAATTTTATTCGATTTTTGCATTCTACGTACCTTGAATCGTAAACCATCGATAGAACTTTCTTTCTGGTTGGTTCCAAAATTATAATGAAAATGATAAACCAAAATCCGCGCTCGACTCTAAATAGAAAAAACACAGTGAAAACTCAAGTTCAAAACAATATCAGATGAGAGCAATATTCATCTTCCTCTTCTTTGAAAAGAGCCCAAGGAACGCTGACTACACGGAAGAAGCTTTCAGAGACATCCAAACTGAAGAAAAAGTACCTAGATGTAAGATCGATTCGGGGATAAATCAATCGATTCCTAAATCGACACATGTCAGTTTTAGAAAAACCGCTCCCTTGAAAAATCACCATTTTTGACGTGAAAGGAATGTTTTTTCCTAAACCACTCGAGCTGTCATAATGAAGCTCAGGTGTATAGGAAATTACGAAAAAAATTGATGAAGAGTCTTGTGCAAATTTTTCAAAGTTGCAAAAAAGATCGATTTGATCAACATTTTCACTGATCGATCGACGATCTTCTGATAACGCTGTCACTTCATTCAAGTCAAGTCAATTCATTTGTCCTGCAAAGCTCCGGGTAGTCTCAAACATTTTTAAAAATTCAATACTATTTAAAATTGGTGAAAAAACGATACCTTTTTCGAGAGTTTTCGAGCTAGGGCACTCTTGAAAATTTCAACCCTCAATTTTCACCCCTTAGAAGTGACTGACATCAACCAAAAGCTTCGCGGCACAACTAAACCTCAAATGGAGCCCATATACCAAATTTGAACCGAATCGGTCCAGTGTTGCAAAGAAAAGTGCAATTTTATTCGATTTTCGGATTCTACGTAGCTTGAAACGTGAAACATCAAATTTTGAGGGAGGGTTACAATTTTTTTTTCTTGCTCGATTCCAAAGGCTTATTATTGAAAATAATAAACCAAAACTGAGTCCGCCAGAAAAGGTTCAATAAAAATTGAATTCCCCAAATTTTGACCCTGCCAAAAAATAATTCAAATTTCCCAAAAATAGACTTCACTACTTAGTGAAAACTAGGAAATCGTAAACTGCTTACGAGGACAAAAACGCGTAACAGATTGTATCAGAATTCTTGTATTAATCTGGAAATAATTCAATCACAAAAATACTGTTTTGAGTTGTAGATAAAAAAGAACTTTGCTTCATTACATATAGAATTTGGTAAAGTAAAATTTGGCAAGTTTATTGCTAGTTTCATCGAAATTACGAGTATGCCATGATTTTCCTTAGTTTTGCTAGATTTCAGGAATGAATCAGTCTGGAATTCACAATAGACGAATAAATAGGGGACCCTATATGCTGAAAACGCTCTAAAACATGTATGTGAAAGGGATTTTTGAAATGGGACCTCCAATATTTCTTTAACTTGCTGCATGAATACGAGTACGAATACATACAGACAGACAGTACAAACACAGACAATAAACACCTTACATTTGACAGTGATAAACTGATGCCAGAATTTCTACTGCAGGAAACTCGAAATTGTTGTATATTTTGATACAATCCGTATAATCATACGCAACCAACGTTTTTTTAGATGTTGAGGAATCTTAGGAAAGTATAATTTATACCTTAAGATTTCGATTACGGATCTTGAAGCTGAGATAATTATTGGTAATTCAGACATTTTTTTTCAAATTTTCTTTATTGCACCAAGTATAACTTATTAACAATATTAATTTGAAAATATTGACAATATTCAAAACTAAGTTACATCACTGAGTTTTGTTGATTATGGTGGATTTCACTTCACTTCTTCACAAGTAAGCTAGGTCAAGTGGTTCGGTACGCTTCAATCTTCTGATGATAACATTGTATCAAGGAGTTGGACAGCTTCCTCGTTGATGTGACATCTTAGCCGCTGTAGGTGTCTTACAGCTTGTCGCTTTATAGCATCGTTTATTGTGTCGATCCGAAGCTCATGATGTTCGTTTCGAAAGTACCATGGTGTATTGACAACCGTTCTTAGCACAGTGTTCTGGAATCTTTGGATGATGTCGATTTTCTTTAGAAGGTCTTTCATTTTAGAAGGAGTTATCCCTTCTTTTTTTGACATGGGTTTTCCATCTAAGTTCAGCGTCTAGTGTCATTCCTAGGTATTTGGCTTCATTAGCATTCGAAATAACTTTTCCTGTGAAATATACCTGAATATACTCGATTCTCTTGGATTCAGACATGGGAGCACAATTTTTCTTTCAGTTGAGTTGATTTGGCCATTTTATATTGAGTCAAAAGTTTCATAAATTTTTCAAGTTTTTCATGCTTTTGTTCTTTATGGAACCTTGAGAGGTGTAACATGAATTATAAAGATATCATCATATTCTGACTTGGAGATTACTTTTTGGATCAACGACACATTTGGAAAGGTGTCGAATTTCTTTTAGATCTACAAGTTGCCTTGTAGAATCGAGGATCTAAAGAAAAGTAGTGTATGTTTCGCATTCATTTCCAAAGAGTGCGATTTATTATAGAACCATGTACAAGAAAGACAAGGAGGCTGGTGTTTTTGTTTATTATGCGTGCTATGCGTTCAAGTGAAAGGCTGCGTCGCAGAAATTATTAATGGTCATTCTCCTGTGTAATGTGTCTGTTGCTGTGGGAGATGAAATGCATTACGCCAAGGAGGATGAAAAACAAACGTGTTCATTCTCTAGAAGCGGTGGCCAAGTAAGAGACATAGACAAGATGAAAATTAGGCTACAAGGTAACGCGGTGAAAGGGAAGGAGTATTATTTCCATCCTTACCGCCCCACTAATAAATAGGCCGCCTTCTCAGAATAGAGCCTTTGTCTGAGTTATTTTCGAGAAGTAGATTAATTTTCTATCATAGAAGAGAAGGGGATCGAGTTATTTTTAAGGACGATGGATTTTTCACCGGTTGGTCAACGACACCTATTAGAATGCCGTCAATGCACTGGTGTTTTTGAATATCGTCCAAGTTGTGATAAGTGGCAAATTAATAGAGTACTGGCAGTTTATCGTTCTTTCCTTCTGGGTGTTCTCATCAATATCCATTCAGCGAATATTCTGCTTCTAAGGAGTCACCTTTTATTGAGTGATGCTATCAACTCAATAACTTATGAATCCTGCTTTTTTTTTCTCGAATCAATATTTTCAGTGCGAACTCCAGAACGTGTAGGCCCTCCAACCCTCTTTCTGGTTGACTGAAGCCTTTGAAAAATTCTCTGAAATATTAAAAACCGCCTCTGAAAATGAACCTCGAGCGCTAGTATTTTTAATGGTTGATGAAAAAAAAAAAAAAAAAAAAACTCATCGGAAGGTCATTTATTGTTGTGGAGGATCGCTCCGTGTTGTAGAGTTTTGTTATATCTCACTCACACGCTATGTCTATAGCTCAAAACATACTAGGAAACTCCCTGGGGTTCGTCAGTTTTGGCATCAATCCACTCTGGTCGTAGGACCCGAATTATGCTATAAAGAGTTATTATGCCTACATAGAATCAAGGCGTGAATAATTCTGCATGTGTGGCATTTTGATTCGTTACCTTGTTGTAAACACTTAGTTTCTCCGTACCACAGAAGCTGGATACTCAGTTACTTATTGTATACTTTCTCTCGTATTGGCTGCGTGGCAGACTGTATTTCAAAATATTTCACTCCAAAAGTCAAAAGAACTTTTCTTAGTATGCAAATGTGCTGGAAAGATGAAAGAACTCAGGGGGTGCAAAAACTGTGAGAGAGGAAAAATCGTATCATAATTACTTTTTCTGTCGGAAGATATGGAAAGCCAAATCTCAAACTATCAATAATTACGAGAGAACACAAGCTAACTCATTTCTAGTCACCTATTTTAGGTTCAATTCGTTTGTGTGATAAAGTACGAACAATTGAAGACATCAAGGATGGTCCCTGAGCACTAGGTACTTATGTATGGTGTTGTTAGTTGGATCGCATGAGCGTTACTCACAGGTCTGGAAACTTATTATTTAGTTTTTTAATGCAAGCAAATTTTATTTTGAAAGTTTTAACACCACAAATTACAATATCATTCTACAAGTATTTTTTTATCCAACAAGTTTCCTGCACTAGTGATTTGCTGGGTGGCACCACACTGATCTTCAATTGGAACATCTCCAAAATGTCATATAGTTGAAATTTTTGGGCGGAAGGAAAATTCAATATTCAACACGCCCCATTTTATTGGATAATATGAAAATTGTCACCATATTAATACGGAATTTTATCATAACTAATTGAAAACCTGGCTATAGGCTTTTTGTACCCCTCTAAGACTGGAATGATGGTGTACTGATGCAGGGGATGCGTTGAGTGGAAACTAAGTACTTACTTATTGTAGGAAGGTATGACACTCTGTACGACACTACCTACAATTTCGTAGGTCAGAAACTCTAACAAGGAGTGGCTCGAGATATATTGGGTCATTAGCTGTTTCACTAAATTAATTATCACAAAATCTGTCGAATAACTACTTACCAATCTTAAGACTTTTCTTCTCTTATCAGATATGCTTCCGAGTCTAACAAGGTAACGGAAGCATTGTTTTCACTTTTCAAAGTTAAAAACGTCTGCCAAGTGGGTGTGGCACATAGCTTCCTCGTTCCTCGTTCCTCACTTCCTTGTTCGGATTGTAAAGAAGATCCGATGGTAGTAGTTAATCTCAAAACATCAATCTCTGAGTACCTTCCACTACTCTCACAGGGGACCCTCTACACGCTAATCTGAACAATCCTGAGATATTTCGTCGAAATCGGATGGAACATGTAGAAGTTATTGCTGTTATGAGGAATTCACGTTTGCGCATAGGCAGCAACAACTATAATAGTATAACAGATAATAACCGATAATAACCTATAATAGTATAACGAATAATTCGTCTGGGGGAGATGATTTTCATAGGGGAACAGCTTTTTACCTAATCCGCGTAATCCCTGAAAATTTCATCGAAATTGGACAATAACTTCGTATAGTTATGCCGGTTACAAGAATTTCATCACAGACACTTGGACACGAAACCAAAATTGTTCAGGTATGAAACGTAAAACGCGAGTGGAAATCTCGATTTTGGAGAACTTTTTTTTTCAACCTTGAAAAGTTAAAACAAAGCTTCCTCGGAAGCAAAAATTGTTCTCAAAAAGCAAAATTCCCACTCTCGTTTTACGTGTTGCCCTTCATGATCAACGTTGGCTTCTTGTATGACGGTCCCTTTTGCACATTTACTCCTGGATCCATAGTAGCCTCTGCACACTAAGACTGGAAGGATGCAATAGTGTATACTGTGCAATACTGATGAAGGGAATGCGTCGAGTGGTAACTAGGTACCTAATTAGGAAAGTATGGTTCGAGTCTACATTCTCAGAGTAGGGTATACATTCTGTACGACCCTTTGCCTACAATTTTGATGAATACCACCAAATCTGTTTGTCAGAGACAGGTGGCGACCCTTACAAGGATTGGATCGAGAGGTATTGGGATCATTCGCTCTTTCACCCAATACAAGCGGTGGAGAGCGAAAGTGTGAGAAAATGGTCGGTCCACCCGCCAAAGCGCCTCCCGTGGACTCCACGCGAGTCACCCACGATGGTTCAAGTAATTTTGAAAAAACCCTCAGGTAATGAAAATGCCTTCCGATCCGTAGTGGCCCCTTGACGTCGTCTGTCCTGTGATTGACGTTTGCGAGGCTTCAACCCTCCCTTTGGGAACTCGTCCAAGGAATGCGGTGTCTGTCAGTGTACAGTTCGGTGCGTCTTGTCCGTTGAGTTACGAAACTACTCGCTTACTTTCGCGTAATTCATTTAACAGCATGGAACTACGGTGAATCCTTGATAGTGGTGCCTCTCGTATTTATAGTGTTGTCCAGTCCACGTTAACCTTCGTTTTATCTTGTCGAACAATCGCAAAAGACAACTCCAATTCACCATCAGGACACGTGCTGTCCTCAGAGAGAAGATGTGATAAGAATCATACCCCTATAATGGTAGGAGGATGGTTTCGTAAGACTTCAAAGGCATCGAGCAACTTTTGTACATTACCCAAAATTACATTTTATTGGCATCGCAATAAGCTCATTTTAGCTCATGAGCTCATTTAGAATGACAAAGGTAAATATTCACAAAAATTGCTCCATTTGGATTGAAAATGTCTTTTTATTTTAGAAAAACAATTTAAAATACAAAACAGTCTTGATTTGCTGCCATTTCAGTAAAAATATCAAAACAAGCATAACAAACGCTGCAAATTATTAAACAAAGATTTATTATTTTTCTACATACATCACTCGTCTGCAAGGCATGAAGAAAAACATCGATCGCATTTCGGTCAGCTGAAATTTTAACGGAGATTAGGCGTCTTTTGCGATTCACACTCGTGTTTCCGATTTCTCGTAGGTCCAACCCTTAAATTCTCGTGGGGAATGAACGATTTGTCCTACAGGGCTCCGCGTGGTCTCAAAAAATTCTGAAAATTGTTGCACAACTAGACCCCAAATGGAGCCTACATACCAAATTTCATCAAAATCGGTCAATGCTAAAAGGGAAAAGTGCCGCGTACGGCTTACGGAGGACGGACGGCCAAATTTTTATTCGATTTTTCGATTTTTTGTACCTTGAATTGTAAACCAACAAATTTTGAGGGGGTTTTAAAAGAAAATTCTTGATCGATTCCATAGGTTCATTATTGAAAATAATAAACCAAAAAAAGTAGGTATGCAAGTTCATTGGAAAAAACAAAATTACAAAATCGCTTTGGCACCTCATTTTGTAATTTTCTATATCACATAAAAAAAAGTCTGCCAAGTGGGTGTGGCACATAGATTCCTCGAATCCATAACCCGATTAGGTATATAGATGATCCGATGCATAGTAGTTAATCTCAAAACACCAATCTCTAAGTACCTTCCACTACCCTCGTAGGGGACCATCTACACGCCAATCTGGTCAATCATAGAAAATTTCATCAAATTGGGATGAAAAATGTAAATGTTATGGCTGTTACAAGCATTTTACGTATGCGCATGCGCAGAGGCTTCTGTGAATTTTAAGGCCTTGATTTTCATTGGGGACATCTACAACCTAATCCGCGTAATCCCTAAAAATGTCATCGAAATCGGGTAGAAAATGTGGAAGTTATGGCTGTTACGAGGAATTCACGTTTGCGCATGCGCAGCGGCTACTATCTGTCCGGGGATGATGATTTTCAAAGGGGATCATCCACAATCCAATCTGCATAATCCCTGAAAATTGCATTGAAATCAGATGAAAAATGTAGAAGTTATGGTCGTTACAAGGAATTCACGTTTGCGCATGCGCAGTCGCTTCTATCAGTCCGGGGATGATGATTTTCATAGGGGACCGTCTACACACCAACCCGCACAATCCCTGAAAATGTCATAGAAATCGGACAATAACTTCGTATAGTTATGCGCGTTACAAGGAATTCATGACAGACAGACAGACACACAGACAGACAGACACACAGACAGGGAACCAAAATTGTTCAGAAAGGTCTAAAACGCAAAACGCGAGTGAAAATTTTGATTTTGGAGAACTTTTTTTTTCGTCATTGAAAAGTGAAAACAAAGCTTCCGCTACCTTGGTAGACTCGGAAGCGATATAATTATCACATAAAAGAAGAAGTAAGTACTATTAGAAAAGAAAAACAACTTGAAAATTCAACGCTCAGGAATCGAATAAATATACGTAAACAAGGGACCTAGAAAAATACCAAAAAAGGTAGTATCCAAAAATCACATTTAAAATTGAACATATAGTATAGTAATACATTCATTCAGGGTATGTAATTTAGTTAGTATTTTGAGTAAGAAATAGTCCGTAAAAATTCACATCCATGTTGAAGGTAAAACACACAAAAACCCACGAAAAATTCTGTTTCTGGTGTCCTGGCTCAAGGTGGCACAAGGAATAGTTTAGTATGAGAATCCAGAGGTGGAGAGATTATTATCCCTCAATTTCAAAACTTGGGCACCATTAGAAAGCTATGTATAATGGAACCGAAGTATTGAAAAATCGTATAGGTATTTTGTGAGCACTATCGCCCTAGTCTCTCCCTCCCGTACTCCCTCGATACTCTGGTGAAATAGTGTGCAACTCGGAAAATATCTGAGTGCACAAGATTATGCCCGTAAACGCACGTATTTTAAGCATTAGCCCCCCTTTCTCCCCCTTAAAAGGCACAATTCAAAATTCCGTCAACGTAGTGCATAACTAGATAGATTTCCACGTCGAAAAAAACAAGAACACAAGATTTTGTCACACACATAGAGACTAACATACACCCATGGGTTTTTTCTCGCGGATTTGGATTCAGAATGGTCTAAAACGGATTCTCATGTCTCATGCATGATGGCATGTGTGCATGATTACCACATAAAATACGAGTATGTCTATCACCAACTATAAGAACATGTTTATATTAACTGCTAGGGTGGAAATAATGCACAAATTGTGAGTTCCAAGTGATTATGGGACTGCAGTCAGATGAACAATGATGATAATCGGTACAGGATCAGAAAATAAATAGAGAACCGCAGGGATAGCTCGAGTAGGGACGCAAACAGGTGGTCTCATTGGTACAATCCTCGAATTTACGGTTGCACGAGTGGTAGCGAAGAGAGGCTCCAGATTTAACGAACCTGAGCGAGAGGGAATAGACAAGCTCCAACAGTTGACTGGTTGATTTTATCTCAATTGAGCTGTTACGTGGGAGGTTTTGTCTAGTTTAATAGTGCTGTCACTGTCAACATGGTTTCCTCTGGAGAGCTTTTACAAATTAGAAAAAGGTTGAACTTAGAAGACTACTCGAAGGGCTATTATTGATATTATACTTGCAGTTCGTCAATCATTCTTAAGAGTGTTGTTCTTAGATATTCTGTGAACCATCTCCGATCACGAAAAAGAGAGTATCTAATTTGATTAGTGGAATACGCGGAGTAAGAGCATTTTTTCAAATAGAAAAGTTTAAAAGAACCCCTTATAGAATCATAACATGGACATAAGAGGGGACAACAGTAAGTTGTTGTTGTTGAACGACAACAACAACCACAAAGGGCCGGCTTTAGGCTAACCCACACAAACCCTTACAGAATGAACGACAGACGCGGAAGCTAAATTGTTCAAACAGCCTTGAAATGCAAAATCCACGTAGAAATTCCAATTTTGGAGCTATGAATTTTTTTGGACCTGCTATATTTTTGGAAAAGTCGATTCGAATATGAAGTTTCCCAATATTCGATAATGAGGTAGCGAAAGTACTCTTGTTGTTATGTAATAAGTGTAATAACCATAAACTAGTAGCCTTTAAAACAAAGATAATTCCTCTTGATGCAACGTTCCCGGTTTGTTGATTATCCGTGTCACAAAAACTTGAGAAAAAGCCAATTTATTTTGAGCTCAGTGAATAATCGTAGTCCACACACTTTGCTTCACTTCACCAGCTAGTAGGTTGACTATTGCAGTCTATTTTAAAATTTTCGCACTCTCCAACCTTGTCAGTACATTGTGATATGAAATCAAAACCAAAGGAAAATGGAATGGAGTATTTACGTGTCTGTCAGATGGTCTTCATTTGTGGCCAGTTCTTTGTACCAGGTATTGATAACTATAAAACAATGTTTTGATTTTGAAGAATTCTTTGAAGTTCGTGAGTATCGGCTTCTAGACGGAGTTGAAAATTTTGTTTTGTCTGATAGTAAAGTCTACCCTAAATAAATTCCGCAAGATACTAGCTGGCTATAGGATGAATATTCGCTCAGTATCCAGCGGAAGCGAATAAAAGTCAATAAATAACATAGTCGAAGAAATTCTTCCATCACGTTGACATCTGTCTATTCAGGAAACTATGTTTTCCAATAATAATCAGTATGTGTGAAGAGTATTACGCAACATGTACCTAATAGCCGTTTTGAGACAATTTGAATTTTGTAGTTATATGTGGAGAAGGGAGCAGTAAGACCTAGTTCTCATTCGTCATTCATTTTACTAAGGCAAAATTTTGGCCTTAGTAAAATTAATGACGAATGAGAACTGGGTCTTACTGCTTCCTTCTCCACATATAACTACAATATGACTACAGCAGAAGTACATAGCAATATGAATTTTCTCTCTAATTCTGAGTTTCGTTTAACTTTTCTCATCCTCACTAATTACTGACGTACACCATAATGCTGAAGTATAAAAAATGCATGTTTGGTCAGCTATTTGGCAAACCCCTTGACTGGTAAACCCAAAACTACCAACTTATCGACTGGGTGGTTCTAGGTTAAAAAAAAAACAATTTTTTTTCGTGTTTTGAACTGGTTAGAAATAAAGATCCTCCCTACAATTCGTTGTTCGAATATATATTTAAGATGAGGAAAAAGAACGAGGTCAGACCAAGGCACTGAAAGTAGGAAAAATCGTGTAACACAAGTTTTACCGTGATATATCTCAAGTTGAAGATCGAGAGTCGGGTGGATCACGTTTACAGCCTTGGGTTTGCGGGTAGATATGATTTCAGAGATGAACGGACCTTTGGCTTTTAGTCAACAGGGTCGGTAAGTTATGAAGTTATGAGGTTGTACGTAGGCTAAAGGGAACCAGGCAGAGAAGCTTGATAAACAGAATCGTGGAATAAAAACGGAACATTGAGAAAGAAAAAACCCCTCATAAACTCCTTTCTATATTGTCGCCTGTGCTGCGGACAAACAGTTTAATAAAAAAAACGCGTTGGAAAATAAATATACTCGGTTTTGTTGAATATGAATCCCTTGTCAATTGAATGTAACCACCGTGTTTGTAAAGTCGAATATTTTATGTACACAAAGCGGGTGTCTTTTAGAGAGGAGAAAACCAGAAAAAAGAGAAATAGTACAATTGCTATAATCTATCATGTATGGCGATTTAACCCATTTCCGGCCACTGATGCATATTTGCATCGTCATAATAATGATTTTTTTGAATATTGAAATAATGGAAGACTTGTATTAATTATTTAAGAATTAAATAATTAATAATTATTGATTAATAAATAATTCATTATTAAGAATTTATCTTCGTGGAAGAATTTTTTCTCGTTCATGCAGTTCCTAAACTGTTCAAGAAAAAAAAATTTCTTTGACATTCGGGACCTCAATAAGATTTGGGGAATTTTTTTGGCCGAAAGCGTGATTATGGTGGTTCAAATTCGATCCTGGGCGAGTGAGCGTTCTGGGCCATAAGTCGAAACAGATTCCGGTACATAAATAGATTTTTAAATTTAACCTAGATTTTTTTCAGATTTTTAACAATGAAATGGATAAGACATATCGATTTGGAAAACTGAGACCTCTCAAATCCTATCAAATGTTGAATTCATAAAATTTGGAGCATTTTTGCTCTCGATTGGGGAGCAAATTATGCCTTATTTCGGCCGCCATTCTGTAAAATAGTTCATCCTCCTCCTTCCATTACTCTGTTATTATTACACTCGGCTTGAAATGGGTTAAAAAACTTGGAAGCAGTTGATAATTCCTATGAGAACCCGATTAGTGCATTATGAATTTATCATCATATTTTCTAAATTCCCATTTTTTTACTTCAAAAAACTCAAAACATACTCTTGTCACCCCAGACTCACTCAGTACATGCACGTAAATTGTTGTTTACGTCTACCATACTGCATCCACAAGGTATAGTATATGTTCAGAAAATGTTTTTTGTCCATTTTCATGTTCTACTCGTTTTCTACGAATTCTTTGAGTACCCACTCGGGCATTATTGAGTCATCCCAAAAATACAAAATTTCAAGTATTTTTGGCAAATTTTGGATTTCTGGAATGATAGCTTAATCAGAAATTATAAGATGATTCCGAATATCTTCAGGAATCAATTTAGATGTTCAAAACAATTTTCAGTGAAGAAAATTTCCAAAATTTTTCATGCTGAAAATGTTGAGTCCACTGCAATAACTTCGAGTCCATTTTCCCCCAAAATTTTCTAACAATAGAAATAAGCAAACTACATAGTTAAAGGTTTAGAAAGTGAAATACATAGTTGAATACATAGAAGATCTGTTCCAATAATAAAAATTCTTATCAGACGAACATGAATTCATTAAATTGGTAGCCTCCTCTTATACTGAACACACTCACTCCTTTTTCAGTTTTAACCTCAATCTAATTCAACTTTGGAATGGAGCCTCGAAAGGAGGTAAAATCTTGTTTGTGCAATTTGAGTTAGATAATGATAGTGCGGAGATAACCACATCAGTTTTAAGACCGTGGAATGTTGGCTCACAACTCCATTTCGTTCATCAACAGAAAAAAAAATGAAATAACCGTCACGAGATACCGTTTTTTGGCGCGAAGAAGGGGCAATATCAGCATTAGAGATCTTTTCTTTTTTTAGGAAACCGTGACACACCTAATTCCTCGGTAGGTGGGTTTTAAAGCCCAAGTGATCGAGTGCAATGAGTCCCCACAGTTCCGTTGGGGACGTTTCTAAAAATTGCGACTTCACCCGTCTCCCCCCTCTGTAGGGCTGGGAAGGTTGGCTCCCTCCTTTGCGAAGGTGCACCCCTTCTTTGATCGGCCAAAAGGAAATTAGCTGAGCTCGCGCTCGTCTCATCCACGTTTTCAGAATAGTTTTGTGCTTTCGTGCGGCAATCTCCAGTGATAGTTTCATAGTTGAGGTAAACACTTATAATGATGCATGAAGTAGTTATCTAGGACATAAAAATATTGTTTTTTCTTACAATTTGATCCATATTAGATCCAGCGACGTATGTTGTATTCAACTTGCATTTACACACAAAATGTACGATTGTTTTTGAATGTGTTTTAAGGGGGAGCACTAAAGTGGCCAAAATCACTACTTTCCCATTTTTGTGTGCATGATACTCTCTAATTCTATTTGATTCATTGAGAAATCTATTCGGAATTTTTTTTAAATCGATCTTAGAGGTTGGCACTGAAAAATAGGAGCTATATCATACCTATTCAGTTCCTAGCTTCCGCGATATCATAATGTGAAAGAGCCAAGGAACGTCAATTTAATAGACGGAAAGTCTCAATCGTTTTGGTGTTCAAAAAACTATCAACATAATCGTACAGGCTCACTTACCTGAAAACCAGATTATTATAGAATACAGTCGACTATAAATCTAGGAATTTAGGGCGTCCCAAACAATGAATGATCCTGGTTTATGTAGATAAATACCTTAAAATATGAATATACCCCTCTTGTCCTTTAGGGTATTTTTTGGTGGTTGTTCCAAACAACGTTGGGATATGTGGACTGGTTCTACTCTATGAGGGGGGGGAGGGTAACTCGTTTTCCTCTCGTAACAAATCTTATGGCAACGTGACAAACATGAGGCTGGAGCCATAGTTAATTATAATTCAATATTAATTTTACGTGATATTATAATAAATATGCTCGTGGAAGACTGATTGAATCATACATTTTTTCAAGGGTTAACACCTTATTGCACGAAAATCGATTTTAAAATAAAGTATTTTTACGTGAATAATTTAACGCTTTAAAATAAATGTGAGATTTATTAGAAACTTATTACGTGTACTACCCAGATTTTCATATGAAAGAACCTACAATCCTGTGAAGATGAATAGAAACCCTGAATTCAACCACGCACTCATTGCGCATGCGCAAATGTAAATTTCTTAGATTCCCAATGCCCCATGAAAATTGTTGTTTTGGACTGATACTTGAAATTATTCGACTAGCTCATATGAAAAATCTTCATTGTCTATCGTAGAAAAAAGTGGGTACAGTTGAAAAGACCCAAATAGGGGACTGACTCTAAAAGCATAAAACCTGAATACAAACCCCAAAATCGAATTATGTCCTGATGAATCTGAAGGAAATACAAAAACTTTTGAAACGGCAACAACCTCTAAATAAAATAGAATGAGTATTGAAAATAAGTGATTACTTTTGCAATAAATTGCAGCTGACTTTAACTCAATTCGAATTATGCACTTAACTTAGCAAAGTACTAGACTCATCTTCAAATCGATAACAAAACTTGACTTTGTTTATGAATTGTAAACATATTGACATCCCATTTTTTTAATACATAAAAAACAAGTCTTCTTTAAAACTTACCTTTTTTTCGAGAAAATTTTTTTAGTCACGGACTAGATATTTACAATTGTTGTATATTATACAAAATATATTATAAATGTAAATTGTATAATAAATAAAAATATAATTTAATAACAAATATAATATAAAACAAGTGGGTGTGGCACATAGCTTCCTCGTATCCATAACCCGATTATATAGATGATCCGATGCATAGTAGTTAATCTCAAAACATCAATCTCTAAGTACCTTTCACTAACCTCATAGGGGACCATCTACACGCTAATCTGGTCAATCCTAGAAAATTTCATTAAATTCGGATGAAAAATGTAAATGTTATGGCTGTTACAAGGATTTTACGTATGCGCATGCGCAAAGGCTTCTGTAAATTTTAAGGCCTTGATTTTCATTGGGGACCATCTACAACCTAATCCGCATAATCCCTGAAAATTTCATCGAAATCGGGTAGAAAATGTGGAAGTTATGGCCGTTACAAGGAAATTCACGTTTGCGCATGCGCAGTGGGTACTGTCATTCCGAAGGTAGTGATTTTCATAGGGGACCATCTAAATACTGAATTGTAACATCCCTGAAAATCTCATTGAAATCGGATGGAAAATGTAGAAGTTATGGCCGTTACAAGGAATTCACGTTTGCGCATGCGCAGTCGCTTCTATCAGTCCTAGGATGATGATTTTCATAGGGGACAGTCTAGACACCAACCCGCACAATCCCTGAAAATTTCATAGAAATCGGACAATAACTTCGTATAGTTATGCGCGTTACAAGGAATTCATGACAGACAGACAGACAGACAGACGGACAGACAGACAGACAGACAGACACGGAAACAAAATTGTTCAGAAAGGTCTTAAACGCAAAACGCGAGTGAAAATTTTGATTTTGGAGAACTTTTTTTTTCGTCCTTGAAAAGTGAAAACAAAGCTTCCGCTACCTTGGTAGACTCGGAAGCAAAAATGGCGACTGAGAAACATACTGTAATATTATCACGAGCGATCGGAGAGTTTTTTTTAAGAAAGAAATTACTGTCAATTTCTCCCTTAGAGGGAAAAACAACAGATCGTGGATAAATTCTACCTACCTATTTACTTTTTCTATGAATAAACATAATTTTATTCTTGAAAAAACTCTCCGATCTCACGTAATATTTATTATCGCAGTATTCTAGAGAACCTTGCTTCATAGCTACCAATATGTATAGTTATTCTATATATATGTATGATAGAACCTATCCGTTTATTTTGTAGGGCAAAATAAAGTGTCGCGAAGAAAACCTTGACCCCCACCAAAATACAGCATAAAAAAGAGCCTACTAGCATAAAAAAGAGTTCAATTCAATCTAGACCGGTATCAAGAGCAGGAGAAGTCGACATTTGAAGAAGTGGCTGAGAGTTGAGAATCTGATTTATATCAGTATTTAGTTACACGATATACGAGTATATCGTCGCTTAAGATGCATCATGGCACATCTAACTTTTGCCTACTTTTCAGGAGAGCAAAAAAACCAATTTGGTCGATAAATTTTATAGTTTTTAAAAATTGTATTCATCGGTCTACCTTAATTTACAGTCTGCTAACTTGAATTGCATTTAATAGTACAGTAAACATCATATCGTCGGCTTACAAGTGAAATTCACTAAGTCAATTTTTCAATTTCCGGTTTATTTGCTACTCCTATGTATTTTTTGACGCCCGAACGATTGGTGAAGTCATTTTTGAGATCCGAGGAATGGTTTCCAAGGAAACCTCAAAACTGTCTCAAAACTGACTTCACCAATCGTTCGGGCGTCAAAAAATACATAGGAGTAGCAAATAAACCGGAGATTGAAAAAATTGACTTAGTGAATTTCACTTGTAAGACGACGATATGTCAAAAAATCTTGTAGATGTGCCATGCTGTTGAAATTTTTCCTCTCACTTGTGCTATGATGTACCACATTTTGGTGAAACGGCAATACTCTGTAGCTGGCAGTGATGTAGTTTACTGAAAAACCATGAATTTATCCTTCTCCAAGTAAAAGCACGAATACGAGAATTGAAAAAGAGAAATCATTGCAAATCCGCACAATCTCTGAAAATTTCATCGAAATCGAATAACTTCGATAGTTTTATGTCAAACAGATACGGAACCGAAATTGTTCAAGAAGGTCTGAAACGTAAAACACGAGTGGAAATTCTGATTTTGGAGAACTTTTTTTTCAACCATGAAAAGTAAAAACAATGCTTCTGCTACCTTCGTAGACTCGGAAGCAAAATGTAATAGGTATAATATTATGGAGAAGTCACAATTTTAATGCAACTTTATCTTCAGAAGAGAGTTAAGAAGTTTCAAGGTTTCATTTGTGAGATCGTAAACCACCAATAAAATCACGATTTTAGTTTCCCCAAGGCACAATCTCAAGTCAAGAACCAAGATTGCCTAATATCACATTAGTAGTACTAACACGGGTATTGAAAATTTTCTATTTTTAGATTTTTTTCTATCATTAGCTACAAAGCACAGCAAGCACTCAAATTTTCGACCTATGATAGGTAGTTTAGTTTTAGCTACTTTCCAATTTGTAAATAGAGAGATTTGTAAAGTGATGGAGACACTTACTGGCGCCTTACTTTCTGGCTTACTACTTGGGACTATAAGAATTTAAATTTTAGCTGTAAGACCAATTGGAGAGAGTCTCTGGTCGGTAAACTAGAATGCCAGAATTGGGCCTGTTTTGCCTTTTATAAGGAAGGTCATAAGTGAAAGGTGTGTCTTCACTGTGGTTAGAGCCTTCCTCCTAACAATTTTTCATACATCGTGAATAAAAATCAGTTTTTTTTTGGTATTGTTAAAAACTTTCATGCAGGCGATCGTGCAGCAACGGAAGACTTAGGGCGTTTCTTCCCCTTGAAATTGGCAATGACTTTTCTATAGGAAAGCTGCTAGAAAAACATGAAACATCATGGCACATCAAACTTTCTCAGAACATAGCATCATAGCACAAGTAAATCTGCAACTTCCAACGAAGAATTAGTTGTCATTCCAGATAGCTTGGGACATGGTATTTTGTTTTTATTGAAGTTTATTTAGTGGAGAATAGATTACAAAATAATTTTTCAGGAAACATTCCCTAATCATTAACGTAGTCAAACAAAACCCAGCTCATCATCTGAGCTGTAGCCTTCCGCCATGTTGAAGATTGTAGATGTGCCAAGATGTCAGATGATTTTAGTTGTGCTATGATAACTAAATCGGAAATTACAGCGTTTCAAGTGGAGCAATCAAAAAACTAAGCCCACCAATCACTCTAACCTCATTTTCGACAAAATGTTAGATGTGCCATGATGCATCTTAAGCGACGATATTGCCCTGATGAATACTGCGTGAAGTTAATAGAGTTCTTGGGAAGTCAAGCCTGAGTTAAAATGATGGTGGTGCAGCACGTACCTACGAAACAAACACTGGTTCGCCGCAATACCTTCCGTTTACTTGATCGTGTTGACAACCAACGGCGGCGCACTGAAGGTCTGCAAAGCAAAGTTTGGGTTTGAACAACAAAACATCAGCTGACTGCCCAAGTATAAATTGCTGTTATGCAGTGGTTTATGGGTAGGCCGAATAATAATGAAAGCCTTGTAGTTTATAGGTATAACTAACCATCGGTCAGAGATGAAGAGTTAATCGATTAACGATCACTTTTAAGAATACAAAAGTAATCATTTTGAAGTACCTACTTATTCTTCATTCGTTGGGCGGAACGATTGACAATTACAAAACACTCTGCAATTGCTTTCAAAGTAATTGTGATTAGCAAACACATTTTTGCGAATGCTGAAGATACAGTTAGGTAACGGATAACTCGAGAATGAACATTCCCTAGTTGCCCGGTAGAAATGTCAATAATCAACCAAACTGCAAACTTGAAAACATCATGAAAATTACTTTGAACAATGAAATAATATTTGTAGCAATATTATTTCATTATTTTTCCATCCGTTGCATTCCGAATCGAAAGTTGTCTAGAACCTACTTCTGCCTACTCATCAGATGAGTAGATTCTACCTTTCAAACCACTAATACAAGATTTAAAAAAAAAAAAAATAAATAAAGAATAAGTTTACCCAGAAGTAGTCGGTTGATGTCACATAGCAGACAGATATTCAATAATGATGATATTTGTGATCATAAAGGAGCCTATTGTTAACATTTTGGGCCAAAAGTAGGTACATACTAATTAAAAACGGAGCCTACTGCTTTCATTTCGGGCCAAAAGTAGGTACTAATTAAAAATCAATAAACATCGCTTGCTTTTACTTTATTTATTTATTTTTACGGACCTAGGACCAACCTACCTTAATTCTTTTAAAAGCTAATCTTTAGTTATCATTGTTTCTGAAATTAATTAAATACAAAGCTTCTCGAAGATTATTATCCACTCAATATTTATTTAGTACATTCAGCCAGGACTACGTCCTCCGTGCCAACTAATAGGTGTAAAACAAATACCATAGGAAAATGCCAAAGGCTTGTACTTTTTTAATCGCCAAAAGTATTCGATTGCAATTGTTTTCGAATATTTTTGCAATTAAAAAAGTAACTGCGAAAGTAATTTGTTTACTTTCATTATTCGGTTACTTTCACGAATACGTTTTTAATCGTTAATTATAATCCGTAAAAGTATTTGTTAATCGATTTACGCCCATCTCGGCTAAAAGTTAAGGTTAGAGGAATCAATCAGTCCAAGGTGAAATATATTTCTCTCCGAATATGCTCAATAGGTGCGATAAAAGAAATAGATGCAGAAAATTTGCTCCAATTTCCCGGAATATTCAGATCGCGCTTATTTTCTGTTGAGGGCCTCAGCCCAAAATGTTGTCGGTTCGCTGAATATCTGTCACATCCGAGAAAACCTTGAGTGGCGTCTGGTGACAGTAATGCCTGAGCGGTCATTTATCAGCATCTTGTGACACACCTATTCCTAGACGTGCTAAATCGGTCTTGGATTATGCGGTGCGTATTTTCTCTTCTATTCTACAATAGTTTTATACCATTATACAGTATAATATACTATATATTATATAGTATATAGAGGAATTCGTAGAGCTCAGTTCGGCTCCTTATATTTAACTGATGAGGAGGCATTCGAATATTTGAATGGAAAAAATTGGTTGGCCCCAGGTTGGTTCATTATAAGGGCGCTGAAGTAACGAGCGATTTCGGTGGAAGAATGGAACTTTTAATTATTATATTATGATGGGTTAAAGTAATTTAATGTGAAACCATAATCAATCCAGTGCCAAATAATGCAGATTGACCCAATCAGTCGTGATAGTTTATTTTCAACATTATTATGTAACAAAATAATATTTTGCTTGTCAACATCTCATGTGTGAACTAATCAAAATGATTGTGTTAAGGCTATTGCTTCCGAGTCTACCAAGGTAGGTAGCGGAAGCTTTGTTTTCACTTTTCAAGGATGAAAAAAAAAGTTCTCCAAAACCAAATTTTCACTCGCGTTTTGCGTTTTAGACCTTTCTGAACAATTTTGGTTCCGTGTCTGTGTGTCTGTGTGTCTGTCATGAAATCCTTGTAACGGGCATAACTATACGAAGTTATTTTCCGATTTCTATGAAATTTTCAGAAACTGTGCTGGTTGGTGTGTAGACGATCCCCTATGAAAATCATCATCCCCGGACTGATAGAAGCGACTGCGCATGCGCAAACGTGAATTTCCTTGTAACGGCCACAACTTCTACATTTTCCATCCGATTTCAATGAAATTTTCGTAGATGTTGCAGATTAGTATTTAGATGATCCCCTATGAAAATCACCACTTTTAGATTGATAGTAGCCACTGCGCATGCGCAAACGTAAATTTCCTTGTAACGGCCATAACTTCTACATTTTCCATCCAATTTCAATGAAATTTTCAAGAATGTTACAGATTAGTGTTTAGATGGTCCCCTATGAAAATCATCACCCCCGGACAGATAGTACCTGATGAGCATGCGCGAACGTGAATTCCTTGTAACAGCCGTGCATTTGTTGCCCTCCCGTATGACGTGAGAATCTCAAATCCTATTCAATCTATCACCAGGTTCCAATAGCTCAGACGTAGCTCGTAAGACTCCCACCCAGGAGTCTCAGGTTTGACTCCCAACCTTGCCAAGAAATTTTTTGATCCAATCACTACTCACTTACATTTTTCATCCGACTTCGATGACATTTTCTGGGATTGTCTAGATTAGCGTGTAGATGGTCCCCTATGAGGGTAGTGAAAGGTACTTGGAGATTGGTGTTTTGAGATTAGCTAATATGCATCAGATCATCTATATAATCGGGTTATGGATACGAGGAAGCTATGTGCCACACCCTCTTGGCAGACATTTTTTATTATAACATAATAAAAATAGCCTTAACACAATCATTCTGATAAGTTCACACATGTGATGTTGATAAGCAAAATATTATTTTGTTACATATTTATTTTGTCCGAATCCCGGCTCACAGCTCGGTGCTACAGCCGTATATTGTTTTGTTTAATGTTATTATGTTTTATGTACATTTAAGTATTTGAATAAAGCATTTCAAAATTCAAATTCACTTATACAGTAATAAATATTACTTAGAAGTTCTAGTGAAATCAGGCTTAACCAACGATATTGGTCGACTGTGTTGATAACCCAGGTATATTCAAATCTGGAAGAGTGCTTACACCTATACGTGGACTCTAATGACTTCGGAAGTTATTCTCAACCTCTTTTCTTCTTGCCATGTTTCTTACATGATCATCACAAAAATGTATGTTTTAAATAAACGTTTCAAAAAAAAAAAAAAAGGTTGGGAGTGTTTGTTCGTGATGGTAGGTACATTTATTGTGGAATGAAATGTGCGGGACACCTCCGGACCCTCGAACAGTTAATGTTATGATCAAGGATCACACCAATGAAAAACAGAATGTATTTATATCAAAGATACCTAGGAATCTTATGGCGCTCTTACGTGACAGACAGTTTCAAACACATACTGTGCAAAAAGAAACTCTTAGTTTTCAAACTTGATAAGTGGACTTTTCTCAGTTATAATTGACATACATTAAATTTGAAGTAAAACAGAATCTGTAAAATATAAAAAATTCACTTACTTTTCTCGAATTTTCTCCATTTTTCTTTGGCATTTTGTTGGCATGTTTGTGTTTTTGTTCTATTGTATAATTGGTAACGATGATTTTCACAATCATTTTGACAGTTTTCTGAACCAACACTTTTATATCCGTTAGGGGAGCTGGTAAAACCGGAAATCACTACTAGCGACATTTTATCCAGATTTCCAGTTGACTTTCCATTTTTTCCTGTTCTCTTTTTAATTTTCTCGACTTTTCCCCTGTCTGCTAGACTCAATGAATTCGTGTGGCGCTAGGGTATTATTTTATTAAACATGCATAACATGATGGCCAATTGGGTGGCTGCTTTGTCGTTCAATAACTAGAGAAGTTCTTGCATGCAAATCTTCAGAGAGAAATCTCTCAGCGTGGAAAAGTCGGGGAGGGAGATCCGGTGTGGGGTCGAATCTCGCGTTGTTTGTAAACATCTCAACGGGGAAAACGCCGATATGTATTAATTATACGAGGAAACCCTTTCCGAGATAACTCCGTGAAAATGACCATCGGCGGTCGTAGGACGCCAGCCAGGACCTCCTGGCGAGCTGCCACCCGACCTCCTGTTAGTCTCACTGGCGGCAGATTCCTTGTGCTAAATATACAAAACGCGTCCCAACAGAAACACCAACGATTCCGTGCTTGACGAGATCACCTGAGCTTTTCACGATCAAACCTCGCAGATCGAAAGAATGTGGTTTCGATGTATCGAATTCATTCTTGTTTTGAACCCCATGAGCATACTAATAATTCAGTTCCTAATGAAAACGTTGGCATGTTTACAGAGTCTTTATGAAGATCCATTCACAAAAATTGAAAACAACTTTTTGCCAATTGGGGAAAAAACTGTCAATTTGATCGTAAAAATGATATAATAATATTAAGTCTTTACAGCCACGGGCTTTTCTCAAGATACGCGGATATTACAGTTAAGAGGTTTATCTTGGGAAAGCAAAGTATCACACAAGTCTCAATAATATTGATATATTATGTCAATCACTTTTTCATGTTATTATTATTGTGAATGAGGAATCTATACTGTCCGTCCCACATTGCAGACTTTGTTCTCGTTTTATATTTTCCAAAATTTTTCATGCAAGTGCAGATGTCTTCCAATCATCTGATTTCGAAAAATTTAATGCAAATCATGGTGCCAAGACCTGCTTGAGCTACGCTTTGGACGGCAATGGATCTGGGGTGATAAATTATGCGTCTTGTCTGTAGAATTTTTGTTTGTGTTAAACTGAGAAAAATGGCCCCAATATCATGAACCAATATCATATTGATATGCTTTCCATGCGACATTTTCGTTATCATAATTATATTATGGATTCATAATGGAATGAGTACTAAGTCCAATTTTTCTTTCTTTATAGGGTTAAAACGAGTGGCTTGGCCCCCTCCACCGGAAGAACCTTCAACTGAATCTGACGATCAGCCATCTGCACAAACTCAGGTGAACACCGGATTTTTATTCTAGATCTTGAACTCTCAAAACAATCAATATGGAATGAAAGTAACAATGTATTTTCTGGGAAAGGTAAGTATAGGGAAAAAGTTGGGTTGAGAGAATACACTAACAAAGAATAACATGGACTCTTGAAAACGGTTTGGAAACGATTGGGTTGATTCAGAACATCTCTAGGTAGGTAATGAAGTTTTTGATTTGAAATATCAACAGTAACAATGTAAAACCTTGTAAGTTGAAATTTTTTTTCTCTGGAGGCGTAAAAAAACTTCTGAAATGACTTAAGAATAGAAGTTTTTTTTACAGCTGAAAAATTTCTTTTTTTCAACTTACGCGGTTTCACATTGTTACTGTCCATGTGATCTTCACGTTAAGATGCTGGTTTCCTTTATTTAGAAGAATGCGAATTTAAATGAATGTTTTATTTGTTATTTCACACAATGTGCAAAGTTAATTATAAGTACCTTAAATGGGAACAAATCATATAAAATACGGGGAAACCAAACAATGGGATACGACGAAGGGGTTAGGGACTAACCCGCTCGTTTCATGACATTTCCATCAAAATCGTAGTACCTATACTCGTATTTTCAATTTTACTCCAAAAACGGAGTTTACCTGGGGACATTACCGGACTGACATGCAGGCACGGAAGAAAAATTGTTCGGAAAGCTCCTAAAAAAGCAAAATGGAAGTAACAATTCTTATTTTCGAGAACTCAAATTCGTCGACCCTCTAAATAATACAAAGATTTAAAGAAATAAGCAAAAACTTGTTGAATTTTCCATTCCACCTTCCTTTTCCAGTATGTTTAACATTACGAATTCTGGTTGACCTGCGTCGATCAATTGGAATTAAGTTTGAAGACCACAGTAACTTTTTTCCCGCATCGTATTGACCAGAGCTTGCCGTACGGAAACCTCCACGAAAGGTAATTAGGGCTAATGTCCTTAGTCCTTAAGGGACGAAGGCAACCTGCTGAAGAACCGTCGGCACATTAGGGGTTGATCGAATGTAATTAAAACATATAATTAAGGGTTGAAGAAGTAATCCGCACGGAGACCCAAAGCAGGTAGGCCACAAAAGGCGACTTGATTTAATCGTAACATCCCTTTAAACCGACGTTGCAGTTTAATTGAAACCACGTGAAAATTGGACCCATGGGTTTAATCCTCTCCCACTTCACGGAAATAATTAACCTCAGCTTTGGTTCAGCCGGACTGCAGCTCTCAATTGGCTTGCAACTAGGACTCTCATGCATATGAAACGAGTTTCAATGGGGACTCTCATTATTTAACAAGCCTCAATGAGCGAAACGATTCATTCAACGATTGTTTACATGAGGACTTTGTGAGTGTGTTCTGTTCTCAACCAGGTTCGGTTGAAGGGAGTTTCGAACGCTCAAATGAACTTCTTCACTTTGTACATCGGTGTCAACAAAGAAACTTAGACGTTTAGGCAAATGAACACACACCTTTACATGACTCCGTACAAAGCTTACACTAAAAAGACTACAGTAGTATCCTTTGCCATGATGTCAATGCATTTTTGCAAAAACGCATCTTGGGGTGTTTTTAATCGAACTCTGAAGCTTTTCCAAAACTTAGAACTAGCGGGGTGGCTCATGATGAGGCAGATCCTCATCCTATTTCACAAGGATGAGGCCCAAATAAAACTATACCCTAGGAGTTGGGAATAGCCATAGTTGAGGAAGTCAAATGTTATTTCTTGAATAAATGTCAATCAAGATGAACTTAATCATTGACTGGCATAGTTGCGTTTTTTATACGTACCTATCATACGTTTATGGATTCCTCATGTCAAATAATGTCCACTTTCAAGAAGTTTACGATGATTAGCATTATTGGGCAAACGCCATCTGGCAGCTATTACTGTTTTAATCAGGCACTACCACTCCCGCACGCCACACTTATGCGAAATCGTTTTTATCTCGAGAATTTGAAAACTAAAAGGTGCAAGAAAGCGTAATCTATTATTCAAAATATTTGGACTGAGGAACTGCAAGGTTTCTTCTCTATAGAAAAGTTTCAGAATTCATATTACATTTAGTATGCACTTGATGATCAGCAACATATTGGACCGAGCTGGAATGATGATCATATGACGAAGAGTTTTGGTTAGGTAGTTGAACATGCGAATTGAGGCCTCATGAGTTCGTCCAGATTGGCTATTTGTAGTTGGTGTAGTACCTAGATGCTGGAAATCAATGTTCTCAGACAAAGTTGCTATAACCTGTAGATCCTTTTCAAAATTTTATCGAAAAGGTGTATGAAAGTCCTGCGGTGTTATTTGGAATAGTGTTTTATTTGTGCCGAAGATTATATTTAAATGCTCTTCTCTAATATGATTTTCTGGGCCAGTTAACGAATTACTGTGATGATGTATTTCGATGTATCGAAATTTTGCTCGAGTTCGGATAAATATCCTTGCAATTTGACCGATTGACAGTACAACGCGTAAGTTAGTGAGGAGTGGACCGATGAGCGGAGGCTGGGTGTGTTTGAGAATAGCGGCCCTCGATCTGTATAAACATTCCTTACAATTGTATCCCTTTCATAAGTATGGAATCTGACAGTGCTCATATTGAGATCCTATTGATAAAATGATAAAAGTAGCTTGTATAAAATTATCATATGATTTTGAAAACGTTCCATCCAACCATACATTTATGTACTTACTTTGAGTTTTGCTTTGAATTGATGTTAATTATCGTTTCATTCATAGTTGCCGCAGAGCGTTACACCAGTAAGACCTGGACTGCCACAGAGCCCGCAAGCAGCCAGGAGATTCCAATCGGTTCAACCACCTTCCCCAGCGCAGCCACTGAGTCAACCTCAGCAGCAGCAGCCACAGCCAGACCCCGCGTTCACACCCTCGTTCTTCCAACCGATCAAATTCGAACCCCCGAAAACCGTCGTACAGCTCCGACCTTCACCTCCGATCAGGCAAGCACCTTCGCCTGTTATCGTCTCCCAACCAGCGACTGCCACAGTCAACGGCGGCCAGAGAATGAGAGGAGACCAGAAATGGCCGCCAGAGCCGGTCAAACAGCAAGCAGAAGCTGAGAACCAAGCCAGAGTGGCACTAGCCAAAGGACCTGCCTGTCGACCAAGAAAAGTGAAAAAGGACTACTCATCGTTCTTTGCCCAACACGCACTCAACAGCACATATCCAGGATACAGGGCTCCCCCAGGCACTCAACACTATGCAGAAGGCACTTCGGACCTGTGATCGACATTTACGATATAATTTTTATTTATATTTTCACGAATACATTGCTTTCTAGCCCTGCTCTCATCTGAGCAAAATCAGCTTTGCGAATGGTACAAAAAGCTTACATGAATTCTACAATGTTTATTTTATATATTATTTTTTAAAATAAAATTCGGCTGTATACGGTTGCAATTTTACTTCAAACGAAAGCTCTTATGATAATACTGAATCGCTTCAATTTTAAAGTTGTTCAGGTGTGATGAATATTATTGAAAAAAGTGTGTAAATATAGCTTTATTTATTTCAGATAATACTCAATCATATTAAACTAATAAATAATAAACCTAATATCAGTTTATGAACTTTATCCTGCACTCACCCGATGACATGACTCACTTTTTTAAAGTCGATTATAATAAGGTACAGTTGTATCACTTTCAAACAAGAAAGTTGTTGCATGTCTAGAAATTTAAGAGACTCTATCTTAAAACAAGATTCATGTATCAACCCTTAAGTATTAATAGGGGGTAGTAAGTAGGGTTGTAGGTCTGTCTATCTGTGGGGGTCTGAGACTCAACGGCTTTACCGGTTCCTGTTAGCTCTTTTCCAAATCGATGGGTAAGTTTTTCGTCAGGTAAGTTTGTATCTACATGTCAAATAAACTTCTAACATAAGATTAGAAAGTAGATAAGGAACTTTAAGAAATTAAGTTTTTAAGTCAGATCATCTCTATTAGTCAAGTAAGCTTCTAAAGTGAGTAAGTTAGCTACTTCCAGTCAAGTAAGTTATCGTCGTTCTCTATTAAGTTTATCTCTTTTAGGAAATTACGTAAAGGTTTTCTAACCTTTTTCCTTGATTTCAACGGTCACATTGGAGAATTGACATTTATTGTCCAAACCTTAGTTTTTGCTCATTTTACTAACCTTGATTTCGCAACAAGGGTCAGACAAGGTTTGTACTGTTACTGAGTTGGGGATATTCAAATGGATGAAAAACAAACATGATCCGTCCGTCATTTTATTTCTTGTTCACAAAACAATACACAATCAACATACCTAATTGTATAAAGGCCTACGTCATCTTCGGACTAATATTATAATACTTTTGTATTATTTTCTCACTGGTAACAAAATGTTCTTCAATAAATTAGTTCATTTCTTATGTATACAAATTACCTAATGTAGGTAAATAGGATAGTTAGTATAAAGTAAACCATTCAATAAGTTTAACAACCGTCAAAAATTCTTGATGATTTGAGAGTTTCGCTGTGCTGTGGGTGCTCTTGTGAATGAGAGACATCACACGTTTGTCGACAACGAAATCTAGAGTCTGTTAAAATTATATGAATAATGTTTATAACAAACTAATGAGTAGTTATGTACCAAACGAATTTTCCAATTTGGTGACAAAAGGAAACTAAATCTATCAATTGACCTTGTGCAGTTACATCATTTACGGCTTCACCATTCATGACTAGCACTTGGAGAACACACTGAGTTTCGGTTAACATGGTGCAATATTTATTGGAAATCCCTGTTGCACTTTTGGCCCTATCTTTTGGCACATGTAATTTGAATTGGTCCGAGCACCACCCAAAACATCACACGTTCAGATGGATGGTGTGGGGAGGAAGATCTAGGGGAACTCCCAGGCTGGATCTCTGAAACAAGATGGTTTTTATGAAACTCTAAGATTCTATGGTGTGTAGTTTTTTGACAACTTTAAATTGCCGTCGGATGATTATATTTATCTTCTAAGAAGGAGTTCTGACGAAAGGTTCGAAGGGCCTTGAACCAAAAATGATTTGATAATGTTCGATGATTAATGGTTTTTCAATCCATGTATTCATTATTGCACGCCATATGCAAAAGGTGAGTGCTGACAAGCTTTTTAGATAAACGTGATTACAAAGATATTCACTAAGTGATAGTACATCCACAAATCTCAGCTTCTCCTAAAAAGAAGGTGGGTATCATCTTAATGAACTGAACTATGGAGGATTGATCATAATATTTTTGACTTTTGAGCTGAAAATAATATACAGGGTGTATCATAAGCAACGGACCACCCTTCCTATTTCCGTTATTCGTGTGAAAATCAAAAAACTTGTGGTAGTAATCCAATGCGCGCAGTGTGTACAAACTTTGTTTTTTTCGAATGGAACCCCGCGTTTTTTATTGAAAATTTGGATTATACGTAAAATTTTATGAACATTTTACTTCGACAACTTTTTTTTGAACGCGCGCAATCCAATCAGCGAGCGCTCAAAGATGCGCAAACCAGGGATTGCGCAACAATTGAGATGAAGGTAGGGCTCAAGTGTGGCACGTCACTTAGCGCTGTTTTTCTGCGCTGAATCTCGTGGTGATATTCGTTTCTTGATTTGGTTTCACTTTACCGCATTTACACCAGAAAAAGTCACATTTTGAGGAGTAAGTCATCCATTTTCCGAGTATCGTTTCTTTCACGAATTATTCCTCCTCTGACACAATTTTACAAATTTTGCAGTTTTTAGGACGTCCCACAGTAAGACTTGGGCGTCCTTATGCGATCGATCTGGGGTAAAGTTGGACAACACTCAACAGAAAAAAAAATAACCACAGAGTAATCCGTTTTAGACCATTCTGAATCCAAATCCGCGAAAAAAAACCATAGGTTTATGTCTGTGTGTGTGTGTGTGTAAGTGTGTGTGTCACAAAATCTTGTGTACTCTGCACACGCCTTAGTTCTCAAACGATTTTCGTGGTTCTTTTTTCATTTGACGCGAAATACTATCTAGTTGTGCACTACGGCGCCGGAATTGTGGATTTTGCTTTTTAAGAGGGGGAAAGGGGGGGTTAATGCTTAAAAAACGTGCGTTTGCGTGCATAATCTTGTAAACTCTGCCCAGGCCTCAATTTCCAACCGATTTGCGTGTTTCTTTTTTTGTTTGACTCAAATAACTTCCGAGTTGTACATAATTTCACCCGAGTACCAAAATTCGCAAGGGGAGGGGGTGAGTGGGGGGATAATATTCACAAAATATCCGATTTTTCAATATTTCGGTTCCTTTACTGCTTACTATTTGTACCCAAAACTAACAGATGAAAGTTCAATGTTACGACGTATTTCCGCTTTGGTGCCAGACTGGTACCATTTTTGGCGTTAGGGAGGTGTTGGGGGGGGGGAGGGGTGAACTCGAATTCGCATGTTGGGTATCGTAGATCATGGATTTTAAAATGCTCTTCAGATTCGAGGCTCCCATGCCGCTAGAAATGTTAAGGTGGATAATGGTGGGGGGGGGGGGGTCAGTATTTCTTGCCAATACATTATTATAAATAAATTACATCGAGTGAAACAGTTTTATCACTTAACAACTGGTTAAACTGATCTAATGCTTATCCAATGGGACGTCCCCTGGAATGCATGCATTACTAAACAACATGTTTTAACCCTTCATTGGGATTGATACATCATCCTTCATAAGAAAATCGATGATTTCCGCCTCAAAAAGTGACGATTTTGGCTGTAAATTCGATAAAATGAAATCAAATAAAGAAAGAGATATTACCACGTGATTTAGCGTTGGAAAACGGTGCTAAGTGATGTGCCACACTTGAGGTCCACCTTCATCTCAATTTTGGCACAATCCCTGGGTCGCGCATCTTTGAGCTCTCGCTGAGCGGGTTACGCGCGTTAAAAAAAAGGTTGTCGAAGTAAAATGTTCACACTGCGCGCGAAAATGTGATGTTCGAATTCTTAGCAAAAAAATAAGGGGAGGTTACTTCGACAAGTTTTTAATTTTCACACAAATAACGGAAATAGAAAGGTTGGTCCGTTACTTATGAAACACCCAGTACAGGGCGAATTATTATTGAAATGTATAACATCGCATTGGAAAACTCTACATTAGAAATCCTGATTTGGGAAAACTGTCATTCATGAAATTGTTGGTCTTATAAATGTAATATTAATAATGAAAATTGTTCTAAATTCAACGGATTCTTCAGGTGACTAATTAGATCACATTGTTCATCATGTCAAAAAGTGTATGGAGGATGTAAAAAACATGCAAAAATATGCAGCAAAAGCACTATGGTAGGTTTAGTTGGCAGTTCAATTGCTGAAGTTGTTAGGTTGTAGTAGCGCCAAGCAGGTACAGTTTTGTTTGGTATAATGTGGACGTCAACTGAGGAGTTACAGTTAAATTTTGAAGATGAATCTTGGACTATCTAATCTATATTCGTACTTTTTCACAAGTAAGGTCTGTCAGTTCAGTTCATGGACGAGATTTTAATATAGGTACTATTTACCCACTCAAATATTGAGTTCCAACTGAAAGGACGAATTTTATTATTATATTATATTTTATTTGAATTTTTATTTTTATACGGATAATAGATAAAACCTGGTTCCAGGATAGATTTACCTGCGAAGGATGGTCTTCTTGTTCTCAATGGGTGTTTTCAATGCAGTAACAGCGATTTGCAGCAGCTGAAATGTGTGATGGTGTGGTGTTCAATGCATACCTCCTTACCTGAGGTTGGTTGTATGGAGGGAGCTGTGGTGGAGCAGGGGCTGGTGGGACTGTGGGGACGTACGTCGGACCCGCAGCGCATTTGGAGCACTGGCGCTTCAAGGCAGGGCGCTGTCGGGAGCCCCTGCACCTCAGAGCGAAGCACAGCTCGTCCGCCATCTCGGCGCACAGGGATTGTGCTCCACCTCTCTGCACAAAAACCAGCTAATCAGAATCATAGAATTAACAACAATATTAAGTGAAATAAGTAAGTAGGTAATCGGGATAGCTTTAACGAATTTTCGAAGAAAATTAACTCGTTGCAATGGCTTCAACAATTCCGTTGGTACGACAAATTACAAAAATGTCTTCATTGAAATCCGCTTTTCAACATTCCAGAACGGTTTCAAGAAAGTTTTCGTTCGAAACTTGTTCATATTTTGTGTACAATATTTAAGTAGGTGCCTAAAGCTTAATTTTGTTCGACGGTTTATACTATTAATTCCCAGGACTATATTGAGTTGGTTGACGATGGATTTTCGTGGTACATGATTAGTACATTATTCCCACAGGTCTACTAAACAACTCTTGTACCCTCTACTTCAGACGAAAAACAGAAAAAATTGTATAGGTGATCCGATTCATAGTAGTTGATCTCAAAAGATCAATATCTAAGTACCTTCCGCTACCCTCATAGGGGACCATCTACACGCCAATCTGAACAATCCTGAAAAATTTCGTCGAAATTGGATAGAAAATGAAGAAGTTATGGATGTTGCAAGGAATTGACGTTTGCGCATACGCAAAGTAGCTACCATCAGTCTGGGGACAATGATTTTCATAGGGGACCATCTACAACCAAATTCACATATTCCCTGAAAATTTCATCGAAATCGGATGAGAATTGTAGAAGTTATGGCTGTGGCAAGGATTTCATGACAGACAGACAGACACGGAACCAAAATCGTTCAGGAAGGTCAAAAATGTAAAACGCGATTGGAAATGTCGATTTTGGAGAACTTTTTTTTTTCAACCTTGAAAAGTGAAAACAAAGCTTCCGCTGCCATGGTAGACTCGGAAGCAATATATTGGTAAATTTAGTTTCACTATTACAACATTTACGTGCTGGTAGATAAACAAGTTACTGGACCGAAATTGTTCAGCAAGAAAGAATACATTTCAATTTTGGGGACCACCAATATAGTGTGCCTTCTTGCGCGAATACAAAAAACTTCGGTAGTAAGAAGCAAAATAAATAATGATAATAATAAGGCAATCAATCAGGGGAGTTGAAAGGGGAACCATTACCGCGACCTACCGTATAATAGTTCGCAGACGGATTTATTCGGATGTGAACTTATAACCGGTTTATTGCCATTTACCGAAACCTTTCTGTGGCGTCAGAATGAAAAAGAAGTGAAGAACGAGTTCCGCCCCATCCGTTCTGAATAAATCAAGTCCCTCCCCTATAAATTAAGGAAGGAAAATCGAGCTCGTTTTGATAAAGGGGACTCACGCGGTTGGCGTCGGCCTTTCGAATCATGAGGATAGGCAAGTGTAATTAATCATTAGGACGAGAAAGACCGTTCATAATCAACTGGGCGGCACGGTTTTTCCCGCCCTTCACAACCCCTTTCAGACAGCCGAACTTCACAACTTTCAAGGAGTCAGTTTGCTTTACTATTCCAAACAGACCACAATCATCATAACATCAGGTCATGTTTATCATTCTTGAGTTCCAATTTGGACTTATTCAATTCATTAATGAACCGTTAGAATCGATAATTTTTAACTCCCCCCCCCCCAAAGTTTATGATTCACGTTTCAAGGTACGTAGAATCCGAAAATCAAATTTGAAAAAAAAGTTAGTTCGCCGAGAGCCGTACTTACGTCGTATGCGGCACTTCGGCAAGTCTGTCACATTTTTAGGATTGAAAAATAGGGGTAGTAATTTTCAAAATTTTAGTTTTCAATCTCGAGCATTTATCAAAAAGGTTCATTCATAAAAGAATTATTTAAAAAAAACAATAGCTTTATATCTATGTAAAGCTATTGTTTTTTGATAAATTTAAAGTATAATTGAATTTTTGGATCGAATGAGGCCACCCAGAGCTCTGCAGGACAAACCGTTGGCACCCAATGGGGACTCAAGGGTTGGTCTTTTAATAAATCAGCATCTCAAGTGTGAATAGTTTTTGCTTCCGAGTCTACCAAGGTAGCGGAAGCTTTGTTTTCACTTTTCAAGGACGAAAAAAAAAAGTTCTCCAAAATCAAAATTTCCACTCGCGTTTTGCGTTTTAGACCTTTCTGAACAATTTTGGTTCCGTGTCTGTGTGTCTGTCCGTCTGTCATGATTTCCTTGTAACGCGCATAACTATGCGAAGTTATTGTCCGATTTCTATGAAAATTTCAGGGATTGTGCGGGTTGGTGTGTAGACATTCCCCTATGAAAATCATTATCCCCGGACTGATAGAAGCGACTGCGCATGCGCAAACGTGAATTCCTTGTAACTGCCATAACTTCTACATTTTCAATCCGATTTCAATGAAATTTTCAGGGATGTTACAGATTAGTATTTAGATGGTCCCCTATGAAAAATCACAGAGAATTGTTCTTCGTAGAGGGATTCATTCATAGAGGGATGGTCTCCTGTGAGAATCTCAAATCCCATCAATTGCAGGTCATCGGTAGCTCAGAGGATAAGTCTTGATTTGAGCACCTAAGGTCGCGGGTTCGAAACCCAGCCGAGGCTATGTATTTTTTTTATCCAATCACATACACCTACTCACTTAATTTTTCATCCGAATTTGATGAAATTTTCTAGGATTGTCCAGATTAGCGTGAAGATGGTCCCCTATGAGGGTAGTGAAAGGTACTTAGAGATTGGTGTTTTGAGATTAACTACTATGCATCGGATCATCTATACAATCGGGTTATGGATACGAGGAAGCTATGTGCCACACCCACTTGGCAGACGTTTTTTCCCTTTATTAAGACACATGCAACCTCTAAGTGGTTATGGGTGCCAATCAACAACAAACAATTAAAAACTGTTAGGTATAGTTTGTAGAACGATGATAGACTTTTCAATTTATCGAATACGAAGTTCAAGCAAGCTGAATTGTTTCCCAAGAGCTCTTCTAAGTTCCAAGTTTCGGGTGGGAGGTTGATGAAAGAAATGAAGGAAATAGGCGTAATATCTGTTCCAACTTCAGCTGATCAAACGCGATAAATTTTGTTTAACCATTGGAATCTAGCAAAAAAAAATGTTTCACCCCCTCCCCTCAAAATTTGATTTTTTACGTTTCAAAATAATATAGAATTAGGTAATTTGCAGCGTTTCTTGGAGTTTCGTGTTGTACTCAGTTGTGCATCCTCAGCAAACAAGAATCAAATCTCGTAATAATCCGAATATTTATACGGTATGTTACAAAGATTATGATGGAAAAATATCCACAAAAATCTAAAAACACATTTTTGGCCAATTTTTGATCTATTTTTTCGAAATTTAAACCCCTTGGGATTGTCCAGAAAAAATGCTAAACATACAGTTTTGGAGTGTCTTCGATTCATACAACAGTGTTACCAGCTTACCAAAAATTTGTTACGAGAATATGATGAATCTGCGTACCATTCTGACACTGAGAAACGATTTTTGTAGTTACAACGCCCCTTTTCCGTTTTTCAAAGTCACAACGCTCTATTTTCACTATAGGCGTTCAAAATTACAACGTTCCCTTTGAATAACAACTGCAACTGTTACGTCAAATGTGTCAACATCTTTCCAGTTTTACGAATTTCTGACTATAAAGTCGAAATCAATCTTTAACATAGTCTTGGTTCAACATCCATAATTTTTAACAGTCCATATAAATTTTGTCCTGAATTATCCGCTCTGAGAATTTTTTTTCCAGGGCATGCTCATAATGTAATATGAAGACCACGGGGAAAGAAGGGAGAATGTCACTTTTTCCCCGATAATGAGTTAAGGTTGGCAACAAACTCTCCCAAGGATGTAGTTTCCTAATATGAGATCAAAATGGGAAAAAAGAAGGACGATCTACGAAAATTAGCTCATATTGAATCTGAAATTACTGGGAAAGAAGGGGAAAGGTTCGAATAAAGGGAAAAAAAAGGGGCAGGTTTGAAAAAAAAAAAAAAAAAAAACGGAAAGAAAGAGGAAGGTACTCCTTCAGACTACTCTCACTCTGCCCCTTCTTTCCCTGTTCGCTCTCTGACCCTCCACCTTCTTCCACTTTTTTTAGTAAGGGTAGATTTTTTTCTCAACAAAACTATTTAAAAATTGTGGATGTTTATTAATTTATTTCTCTTTCCGTTATATCGTTTGGTGAAAGTTAAACTAATGAGGAAAATAAAACGACCCAGCCGTTCAAGAAGATGAATATGAGTGGAACTAGTCAAACTTTGAATTTCAGTTTTCTCTGAATGGAAAAATTCACACATTCCCCCTTCTTTCCCTATGGTCTTCATATATGGTAATAAATATTATTTATCTAAGTACATACACAAAATTAAGAAACGCAGGCTTAATTTCGTTTTCATCGAGAGCTTGACAAAGGACCTGCATGCCGACTCCGAGATTGGAAAATCAATATTTCTTTCATTGGAAAAACGCGCGGCTATTTGCCAACCTTTTGACTCCCCAATTTTCCGTAAACTCCACCGCTCAGGACCGGGAGAGGAATCAGAAAAAGCGGAGAAGCACCAATTATAATTCGCTCTCCGTCAAACTTTCGTGCTCGAGAGAGAAAAAAAAAAAAAAAAATCGTACATTCTCGAACGGACAAAAAATGGTTCAGTTTGAATAAAGCCAGAGCAATTATTGACATGATGTGAATCTACAAGAACAATATAAATGAAAAATAATTTATAAATTGCTTACGTTTATGTGAGTTTATTGGGTGTTGCTTGTTATCCGATTGAAAGTTTTAGTTTCGGTTTGACGTTCCTAGTTATGAATTGAGCGATGAAAAATTACACCATCTCTAAACCTTCAACGCATCGTGGTCGCTATCTTAGTTTATTATTTTCTATAACAATACTTCAATCAAACAAAAAAGTTATGCCTCACTCAAAATTTGATGTTCTACCCTTGAAGGTAGATAAATCTAGCATCCAAAAATCAAATACAATTTTTTCGTCCGTTCCCCGTTCGCTGCTCTTGGCCCTGTTCCCATGGACCGATTTTAATGAAATTCGAGGTCATTCGGCGTATTACACCTAGTTTTGCTCCGAAGTCCTTGGTTATTACCAATCACGTATAAGGGGTAAAAAGTAAAAAGTTGAAATTATCTAAACGCCTAAGCAACTTTCAATATACTGGTATAGTTTTTTAACGTGTTACGGATTTCCACAAGTATCGAATGACGCAACTCAGAGCCGTGTAGGATCAACCAATCGCTTGATGAAGGTCATTATTTACTCAGTTAGTGAACATTCCATAACATCTTCAAGTTAGATAAATATGGTATTTGTAAAGGAAGAATTGTGGATTGTAAAAAGTAAAGTAAGTAAGTAAAGTAAACAACCATTTCAGGTTGGATTTTCGTCCGACTGACATTCCTGGCGTCGCGGACGTCATCAGCTGTCTGATTCAGCTGGATTTGTTCTGATGATTTCGCTCATGGCTTCCCATTGGCCTCACCGCCCTGGGTTAGGACGAGGGGGGAACTGCGACCGACTTGCCCCTAAATATGCTCCCGAGGCAATTCCCGAACTCACGGCTCCTGCAACCGGTCCGAGTCTCGTCTCCAGAGACACATGCCGTAGCTCGCTCGGCCACAGCGCCGCCAAAACCAGGGATTTGCGTAAATTCATCTGGGCCAAACATATGGTCAGCGACAGTCGCGGTCCAGTCAACAAGCTGGTAAGCGACGTGGACGACCAAAGAGTGCGATCGAGCGACCCGCGAGTGTGAGCGACCTCAAGTCGCGCGCGCGCGCCGCTATAGTGTCCACAGTAGGCGTCCACAAAACGCGTCTGAAATCCTTCCTTGCGATATTATCTTTGCTTCGTCCTGACTTGTAAAATCTTTCTCTACTTGTACATTTTCTGTTTTTCGCGATAGTATGAATGGCATATTTTATTCGAATAATGCAGCATTGGTTTATTAATTTACGGCAACTAATTCGTTGAGAAGGACGCTAATTTCGGCAATTTTTCAATGAGGGAACCAAGCGGTGAATTTGAATCGTTCAAACACGAATTTCTCCCTAAATTGGATTGCAAAAACGTTCGATTGTAAAGGGACCAGTTTTTACAGTAGAGATACTAGTATAGAAAAACAACCCAGAAATGAAGCAAAGCCGATGTAAAACTTGCGGACCTACCCGCATGCTCAGGCAGCTTTTTCACCAAATCAAAAAAAGTTGGGTTCGACATTTGGGAGGGAGAAAATTTAACGCCGTTTCCTTGAAGAACAACTGACCACATTATCTGATATACCCTTTGTATTAAATTCTATTTATTTTGGTCCACAGCGGGTTTCTTCAATTTTGGATTATACCTAGGTCGAATGTCTTGAAACCTATACCAAAACATATAATTTCAAGATGGGTTACAAATAAAATGTGTCTTTCTATTCAACTCCAAACGGTATATTTATAGAATAAACAATATTAATTAGATTTCAAGTAGGTTGCAAATTTTACTTACAATAGATTAGCTCAACTTTTTGGAAAAAATTGTGTATCGAATTCCCACCTTCGTATTTCAAAATAGTATTGTTTTCTTGTAAGAAATGTCTTCTTGTACACTTTACTCTTTCCACAACGTTTCCCTTTTTTGAATTTCGCTGATAAGAAGCTCGCTATAAATAATTATTAAGTACAGCCATTTCCAGGGAAAACATGAGTGGAACACGGACACAAACGAAACAGTGAACTGGAAAATGGTAACCTCCCGGCAAAGCGACCAGGCGGGCGCGCGACCAAAAACAAACTAGTTTGAAAATCAAACCCGAGCGTGCGACCTCAGCGCGGATCGCGACGTCGGGCGGCTGCACGTTGGACGCTCCGTTCGGTTTGAAATCAGCTGGTCGCACGCTCACACGCGCGGGTCGCTCGATCGCGCGCTTCGGTCGTCCACGTAGGACATGGCGTAAGAATTTTATTGTCACGGTTAGGGATGGCATATCGAATGAAATATATCGATATACTGGTGAAATGATATATCGTCAACGAGATATCGATACCTACGATATATTGGAGGAAATATATCGATATTTCGATATATTGGAAGATCTAACTTGGAAAAAATTGTTGAAGTAGATACGTGAGTTAAAACGTTGTAAAGCAATACAAACATCATTTTGGAAGAAATATATATCGATACGTCGGAAGATCTACTAGGAAAAACGGTCGAAGTAAGTGTTTAACCTGCTTTAAAAAGTTACTGGGTATGAATTATTGAAATTATCATATCTAGTTGAGAAAGTGCGAAAATATCATGGTTGTCAGAGCACTACGTCAGTAGCAAAGGGTTTTTGGGGTTGCATATTTGGGGAAAACAGGGGTCCTAAAACATAATATAAAAAATCATAGATTCCCTCGCCATAGCAATGTTTCATTAATTTATAAATTGCTTCAACTCGTATAAGTATTAGGTAGTTTCAATCTGGACGCGTCTCCATTACTTTCGGCTCAAGTCAAATAATTGAGACTTGAGCCCCACTGTAGTGTAAACCATCATGTTTGAGATGAAGTCAACAGTCTGAAATCAACCCATCACGTAGGTACTTACAAAATTTGGAATGAAATTACTTGATGTTTTTACAAGTACAGGCGTCCCTTCTCATCTATTCATTTTAATATTCAATTTTTACTTGTTGAAAACAAGTCGCGATATATCGGTAAATATATCGATATTGAACGATAATATCGGTTCTCTGTATCGATATAAATACATCGATATATCAAACGTAATATATCGATGTATTTCATTTATTGATATATCGTTGCCATCCCTAGTCACGGTCACGTTCTTCCATCCGAGATTCCAACAAAAAATCGTGTGGTTTTTTTTAACATTAAAATGAATACTCGTGGTAAGAAGTTAGTTGAAATGTGCCTTAGTTTTCTCGTTTTTAAAGATTTCGTCTTGTCTGACTTATTATCTGCCTATCGAATTCGGAGCTCTAATCCGTGGATTGTGGCGAGCGACCGGTTTTAAGTACCTTCTTCTTCTTCACTTCAAGGAGTAGGCTTGCAGCCTGTTCCGTCTTCACAATGAATACCTTACAAACAATAACAAACCAAACCTATACCCATCTTTGTCTTGGTCGGCCTCTATCCCGGTACCCTCGTGGTCTATACTGGAGCACCTGTTTGACCAACCGGGAGTCATCCATCCGGTCGATGTGTTGCAACCACTTTTCCCTGCCTTCCGCAATCTTTTCATTCACCGAATAGACTCCCAGCTCCTCCCTAATATATTCATTGCGTATTTGGTCTCGCAGAGTGCAACCCTTCACTCGCCGGAGAAACTTCATCTCTGCAGTCTGAATTTTCTGCTTGTCTCGCTGCGTAATCGTCCAGGATTCACTCCCATAGGACAAAACCGGGGTTGCCATCACTTTGTAAAATTTGAGTTCGGTTTCTTTCCTTACTTTTTTACCGAGAGTACTGTGAATGGTGCCGCACATACGCTGGTATCTTCCAATCTTATTGGCGATGTCATTCTCGCGTTCAAAACTCAGGTCACATCCCAAAAACGTAAAATGAGTTACTTGTTCCAGTATTTTATTGTCCACTACTATTTTTGACCGTACTGGGTATTTTCCATGAAAGGCCATTATTTTAGTTTTGCTGGGCGATATCTTCAGGTCATATTGCCTACAAACTTGGGACAACAGAAATACGGACCGCTACAGTTCGTCCTCAGTACCCCCAATTACTACCTGATCATCTGCAAACAATAACGTACTGAGAGCTGAGCCTATTGGTTGCAAGATAATGCCTGGAGTCGTAAGCTGGTGTTTCCACTGCCGGACCACGTCATCGATATAAATATTAAAAAGAGCAGGTGATAAACAGCACCCTTGTCGAACTCCCTTATTGATCTCTATTGGTCCGACTAGTTTCCGCCCAGTGTTAATAAGGATCTCCGTTTTATCATAGAGGCTCTTGATCACTCTAATGAGCTGTCTAGGATATCCTCTTCGCTCTAGTATGCTCCATAAAGTGGATCTATTGACTCTATCGAAGGCTTTTTCGTAGTCAATGAAAGCAATGTGCGTTTCCAGGTTGAACTCCCTTCTTTTCTCGATCAACTGCCTCATTATTGTCACATTATCACTGCAAGATCTGCCTTTCCTGAATCCAGACTGCTCTTCAACCAGTAGTACTTCTGAAATATTTTTCAGGCGGTTGCTTATTATTCTAGCATATAACTTGTAGGAGCCGTTGAGAATACTTATTCCCCGGTAATTGGAACACTGATCTCGAGCGCCTTTCTTAAATAAGGAAATGACTTCTGCTCTCCTCCAAGAGTCCGGGATTGTACCCATCTCCCAGCACCTGTTAAATAAGTGCAAAAGTCTCAACTTCAGAAATATTCCACCATACTTCCAAAGTTCGGTGCCTAGGCCATCTGGGCCTGCTGCTTTTCTATTTTTTAATTGACCCAGTGCGTTATCCAGTTCAGTCATATCTATACCGTCACCGTGATACGATCCAAAACTACTATCAAAACTACCTGAGGAGATACTACTCATGTTCTGTTCATCTTGCGCCTCTTCCGTCCACAGCGTTTTATAGTGCTCAATCCAAGACTGGTCATCAATTATGTGTAAGCACGCTGTGTCCTTCTCAGTTCGATTAATTTGCTTCAACACCTTATATGCCATATCCTGTCTCCCATGCACGTCCGTCTCAATATTGGATATGAACACATCCCACGAGTCTTGGTGAGCTCTTCTAGACAGCGATTTAGCAAGATTCCGCTTTCTATGATAAAATTGTTTACTTTCAACAGAGCGATGTTGTAGGTCTGAAAGCCATGCTTTGTTCTTTTCTTTAATTGCTTCCTCGATTTCATCATTCCAAATTCGAAGACCTCTACGTCTCCTCCACTTTTTCTTTTTACCCAGTGCTTCTATTGCAGCTCGATTTACACATCGTTCTATGATCTTCCATTCATCATTTAAGTCTTCCTCTGTTCTTGCATCTTCCAGATATTTATTCAGTCTCTGCTGGTACAAGAGCCTTATACTTGGGTCCTGGAGCAAGTACAGCTTATACACCTCTTGACATGGAAGGGGGTCTCGTCTGGCTTTCAAATTCTTCCATCTAGCCATCAGTGCTATCTTTCCAATCACCAAAAAATGATCAGAGTAGATATCACTTCCTCTATTCACTTTGACATCCTGAATACATGCTGTTAGTTTCCTGTTGATAAGGATATAATCTATAATAGTTTTAAGTACCTATAGGTACTTATTACATAGTTCACGAGGAACACGATTTAGCTATGCCCTGACTATCACAAAACGTATCAATCGAGGGAGAGGGAACTATATCAATGGCGTAGAACCTGTTAGTTATAACCAAATTTATTTTGTTAACATCTACTATCATTTTATAAACATTTTCAAGTAAGTACAAGTACTTACATGAATTCGGTGAGAATCATCCTTTCTTTTTTTTCGTGCACCCTCAGTAGAAGGTTAGGAGTGACATTTTCCTGGTAAAGCCTCTGTTCTTTTTGATGTGACAACAAACAGGAAATCGACAAACTGGCACTTACCCTGTTATCAATGTTCTATTTTCTGTTCAATTAATTTCGCAATTACCAGTTAAGCGACACATTGGCGCTTACCAGGTTTTCAAAATTTAGATTTGGTCTCTGGGTGATTTTTTCAAAAACCAGGTAAGCATAAAAATGATACTTGCAGACATTTTTCTTACATTTTGACCGAATATCTGAAAAGAACACACAAAAAAACCCCCAGAGACGAAGTTTGACCTCTTAATTCCCATGCCAACTACCAAAACAACGTGTATACTCGTAAAAACTTTGGACGCGTTTTTCTCAAAATCGACTTTTGTCGCTTACCAGGTATTTGCATAACGAGGTCCAATTGGGATTTGAATTTGTGATTATCCATTTTGCACCGCTTTGTTACTTCAGCGCATATCTTGTACTGTTGCAATAAACATGCAAGTCCTCTCTCCACAAGGATTAACCTCATAGGTAACCGCTAAGACCTGATAACTAGCAATAATTGGCAATTAATCAGGTAACCATAAAAGAGTAGTTTCCTATTACTGGTGGAAGGGAAGCTTTTTATTCGTATAGCAATTTCAAAACTTTAGACCTCCAAGACCAAAATGTTAACTCGCATATTATGATTTCTAAATCATAATCAGGTTAGAACCTTTGAAAATCTTTGGGTCTATACTTGAGGGTGGTCAACTCGTTTAGAGCGCGCTTGCCTCGAGGCGGTCCCGTTTAACCCTCGAGCAGTCGCGTGTTTTAAAAACACATAACTGAGCGCGTGGCGGCAAACTGGCCGCACTTCGTAACTTAGTCGAAATTCAGTTGTGTAACGCGTATGCGCATATATTCTTTATGTAAATGATACGCAGGGTGCACATAAGAAACCAATTTTCAATTAAACGATAAATTTATTACTCAACAAATTCCACAAAGTCAACTAGAATAACATCAAAATTTAGAAAGTTCTTCTTTCATACCTATGGTACATATTGTATGAAACAGCCAATATTTCCTGCCAATATTTGCCTCTTGATTTTCTCTCGTATTTCAGATGCATTATAAACAAAAATGACTTGTTCTTTACTAGAAAATGGTGCACATACCACAACACTTTTCACAAAAGAAAATATTAGGAACGTGGCCAGTTGATGGACGACTTCAACTTTGGTACTGAACTGAGGTACCCTACGCGCGTCTTGAAGTCCGAGCCTAGTGCAGTCTAGCTTCTTGAACAGCAACTTGAAGGTACACATCGGCTATTGCGCGGTATAGTATGAATATAGAAAAACCAGTCTATTTTTTTCATAAATGCGGCCAAATAGCCGCACATGCGACTGCTTGAGGGTTAAACATTATAACCAGCACCAATTGCGCACCCGCAAACATGGTTTTGTAGATATAAAGATCCCGTTCGTTGCTCGAATGTAAAGGGTAATTTGTAGCGGGACCCAATAAGAATAATGATTGATTCCATAACGATCTAATCATGACACTTGGTTCAACAAACATCTTCATCATAATCGGAAACTTCAGAAAATTATCAACATGATTCTAATTACTTGGTTTGAAATTAGGTTCATAACATAATGACGTTTCAAAATGAAACATCATGTTATGATACATTATTAATTCAATACATGATGTTATTCTATGTGCCCACCAAGGTTGGCAGAGGTTTTGACAAAACAAAATCGTGGTCAATATATATGTACAAACATCAACATCTAAGTTCTACGCTGTCAGCTGAAGGGATGCGCTCTTGTTAACCGAAACTAATTTTTGGTGGAGATACAAGTAAATCCATATTATAAATTCAATAATGAGGAGCAAGTATAGTATTGGTCTCGTATTAGTATCTATTCGTAGATAACCATCTGTAAATAACTCTCCACCACAAACAGCCTCCATCCAGTTGTACTCATTGGAAATTGCTTGACCGATCTCATACGTAAGAGTGATTCTCGCATTTATACGTTAATTAGTATTCTAATTAGTGTCGACCACTTCAGTTTGTACCTACCAATCCACTCTCGTCCTTTCAAATTGGTTTATAGAGTCCTTTGTCACTGTACCGCAGTGCGGGTACATCAAATGGATCATAGGGCTTTCTATGGGCTCTAGTTTTCAGTACGCCCACTCCTATTACCAGTGAATCAGGCGCGCGATCGCTCATTCACAACATTAACATAGTTACATCCTTTGCCTTGAATTACACTTTAAAATATAGCAAGCTTTCCAATTTAATTTCATATATTTCAGCAGTTCACTCAATAAGGCAGTAAAAGGGAGAATACTAAAGGAAGATAAGGTGAAGAGCTGGGGAAAACACTTCCAGAATTCCAATTTCCAAATTATGCCTTGAATACTTCCGCGAACAATAATAAATGTATCTATTGCTTTAATGATAAAAATAATGTTTCAAACTTTCAAACTTCAGAGCTTCATTTTGGTACATTATTTTCAATAACGAAACCTTAGAATCGAGCAAGAAAGAACGATTGTAACACCCCTCCCCTCCCAAACTAAAATATTGGTCGTTTACGTTTCAAGGTATCTACGTGGAATCCGAAAAATTGAATAAAAAAATGTTTCCGTCCGAATCCTGTGCGTGGCACTTTGCCCAGTTCTCAAGGGCCAATTTTGATGAAATTTGGAGCATAGGTTCCATTTGGGGTCTAGTTGAGCCCCGAAGCTATTGCTTATTGTCACTCACTTTAAAGAGGTGAAAAGTGAGGGTAAACATTTTCAAAACCCGTTAGCTCGAAAATTTGCGATGTACAGGTATTGTTGTTTAACTAATTCAAAATATCGACGATTTTCGAGCATTTTTTGACCCCACCAGAGCTCTGTGGGACCAATCGTTTGCCTAATGAGGATAATTAATTACCTGACGTTTTTTCATCAATTAAAGATAGTCTTCAGTTTCCAGAAACGAATAAAACCACCAAGACGATCAAAAATAATTAAATGCTCGTTTATTGTGAAATTTATTGGAATACTAACACACCCCCTCGACGCACATCGATTCATGATCCCTAGAAGGACGGAAGAAGCAGTACTCTGCAAAGGGGTCATCTTTACAGAAAAATAATAATCCCTTGTGTAATTGTGTCAATTACTATATTTGTGGTCAAATGGAAATATACACCTTCTTCGCCGAGCTTTCGGTAAATTTATTACCTTCTTCAGGGCTCGAAGGATGTTAATTTAGCGATACCACCAAACGTCGATAAGTAAAGAGAAGGCGGAGACGCCACCATAATTATAGAAGATAAATTTACGGAAAAATGAAACAATTAATTAAAAACATCGGCTTTACAGTACAGAACAATAGAACAACAAATTGACAAGAACAACAAATTGACAAATGACTCTAGCTCACAGAGAAAAATAACTTTTCTAAGGGTAATAAATTTACCGAAAGCTCGGCAAAGAAGGTGTATATTTCCATTTGACCACAATCCTGATCAATTGACACCGTCCGTTTTGTTGAGTCGATCTACATAGTTCCTTGTGAAATAATTTACTTTTTTTTAAATTATGCAAGAAAATATTGAAGTAGGTACTTGAATCATTTTTGAGCTGTCACACGAAGACAAAGCATCCCTGCCTGGTAGTGATGAACCAAAACACTATGCTTGTTATTTACTATCATAATACGAGTATAAGCGCATCCTCTTCCCTCAAAAATTTTAGTGTTGGACAGTTTTTCATGCATTTCTCAGTCAATTTTTGATCGATTTGACGCATTTTGGTTTATTATTATATTTTAGGTTTATTATCAATAATGAACCTTTGGAATCGACCAAGAAAATTTTTGTTTTAACCCCCCCTCAAAATTTGTTGGTTTACGTTGCGATCGATAATGCGATCGATGTTTTTCTTCAAGTTGGTTTGTGGTAACAATGGCAAAGCCGTGTTCTTTTCAGACTATATAGAAAAATGATAAATCTTTGTGTAATAATTTGCAACGGTTTTTATCATTTGTTTTGACAATAAAAATATGTCTGCTATTTCTAGTTTTAAACGAAGTATGAAATGTTAATTTTCGAACAATTTTTATGATCTGGTAACAAGATGATAAATCTCAAATTTTCACTGAATTTTATGATTATTACTGTGAAAAACTTCTATAAAATTCCATCAAATCAGTAGGTAATTGTTCACAAAATCTTAAAAGTTTTTTTGTAAACGCTGATTCGATTAGCAAATTTTATAACAAGAATAAGAAAATTTAAAAATTGAATAAATTCAAAGTAGGGCATAAATGCCTTGTCTATCATTGATATCAACCTCCCAATAGGGTATGCGCATGGGTAGGAAAAACTGTTTATTGTTATTTTGAATCAAAACTACACCTCATTCTGAGAATTTTGACACCAACCGTGACCTTTTAGCGTGAGAGGACCTTTTTCCTTGATTTTTCTAAGTTTCGAATTATTATGACGTCACAGTTGGCTGGGGGGTCCCGCCTAGGCGGCAGGGGCGTGTTAACGTCAGAATAATTTGAAACTCTGAAAAATGGTACAAGAAGATTCACTCATCCAAAAAGAGAACGGCTAGTGTCAAAATTTTTAGGATGAGGTCTACTTTCGATTAAAAATCTTTAAAAAAATCATTCGCACACCCCATTCTTGACTCATATATCTTTAACATGAAAAAAGTTCTTTATTTGAAGAAACTGTCGAGTTTTTACATCAAAGAACTATGACATTGTTGTTGGATAATAACGAGAATATTAACGATAAATAGTCGAAAGAGCTACCATTGTATACTATTAGTACCTCTGTATAGAATGGAAACCAATCTTAGCTCTCCCCACTTTGGAACACTCCAATTATACACAGAGGATAACAGCGTTGCACTTGGAGAGGACGGCACAATTATTATACTCAAACTCGAAGAAACTACCTTTGGAGTTCAACTTGTTTGACACAGCAGAGGGAAACTTCCCGCCAGTTGATTATGTGAACTCAAGCCCTCGGCTATGATTAATTACACTTGCCTATCCACATAATCCGAAAGCTTTGCTCGGACAGGAGATTTTCCTTTATCAAAACGCGCGCTCTGTCCCTCCGTAATTTATAAAGAGGACCTTCTGATTTGCGCAGAATGAATGTGGCGAAACTCATTGCGTCGATGTTTCATTTCGCGAATGAAGTTTGTCATGGGATGGAAGCATGTAATTTGATTAAAATTCAAGATTATTACCAGTACGAGTGAAGGAGCAACCATGACAAACTTGATCAGAAAATCCGTGAAGTGGAATTTCATCTAGAATCGGGACGACTCCGTTACTCAAATGGAGTTTTTCAACTCCGACGTAATCAATTCCAGCTCCACTAGTTTCATTTCTAGTATTTGAGAAACACAATTCGAACTTCGCAGTTTTGTGTTGAGTATCGTAGTCTGATTCTGTTTTTCATAAATAACTCGAGCAGGATAGGCAATGATCTGCACGACTCCCGAGTCTTCAGAAATGGTATTCCTCTCTCGCCGCTCACTTCATTTCTGCTGATGAGTAACGAACACTTATTTTGGCATCCTATCGATGTTTTAATATTTTAAAAGAACTCCTCCAGGTAAAAAAAAATCAACATTCTTCACACACCAAATGAAATTAACGTAAATTAATAAACATTTGTAGCGTTTTCTGATTCATAACGAACCGATCGAGATTTGGACACTTGAGAAGAAGCCAAGAAAGAGTGAAATTTCATTCAACAAACTCATCAATTCACTGCAATCTGAAGAGACTTCACCAAGCAGTCACACTAGCCAGAAACAACATACCTACAAAGCAATCTACTTTCAGTAAAAAATGTTCAGTTAAATCCTTTTTTCCTCCAGTTTTTGGATTTCATCTGAATCGAATATAATATACCTACATTTATATATTTATTTTCAATGGGCACAACTCGACTCATACGTTTCAAACATAAATATTATGAAATATGTAACTTTAATCGTACAGTAGGTAGTTCTGGCTGCAAGTTTTTTTATTACCCCTCAATTAAAAATGCTGCAAATTATTACACGAAGGTTTATTATTTGTCTATATAGATCACTCGTCTGCGAAAAACACGGCTTTGCCATTGTCACCTACCTACCATATACGTACTTCACAATCAAGTCTATTTTAAAAAATAAACGCTTCAGTTCGAAGAAACAGGGAGCTGTGGGTGTCTTCATGAGGGAATTTGACTACTGGTTGCTAAGGTCGCAAAGCTGAGTACAACTCGAAGAAACGAACAGCGAGTGCATTTTGGTCAGCTAAAATCAGAACTGAGATTAGGCCACTTTTCCGATTCTCACTCGTTTTTCTGATTTATCTAAGTACAACCCTTAAGTTCTCATAGGGAACAAACGGTTGGTCCTACAAAGCTCCGGGTGGTCTCATTCGATTCTAAAAATTCAATACTATCTTAAATTGATGAGAAAAAATACCGTTCTATCGAAATTTTGTGAGCTAGGGAGTAAGAAATTTCAACCCGTATTTAGCAACCCTTAGAAGAGACAGACATCAACTAAAAGCTTCGGGGCAAAACTAGACCCCAAATGGAGCCCATATACGAAATTTCATCAAAATCGGTCCATGGGAACTAAGGAAAGTGCCGTTTACGATGGGCGGCGGACGGACGGAAAAATTTGTATTCGATTTTTACGTACCTTGAAACGTTAACCAAATTTTGAGGGGGAGTACAAATTTTTTTTCTTGGTCGATTCCAAAGGTTCATCATTGAAAATAATAAATCAAAAAAGAGAGAAGATAGAAAAAACGCATTGTTTCCTATGTGGTTACTCACCCTTTCAAGCTGTGCGTTCTTCTTCGAATTGTAGCAAAATTCAAAAATAGCTATCACAACAGCAATAGCCAGTCCGCAAAGTAAGACGACAAAAACACCACCTGGAACACAGGTAAGCATAACAGAAATCTAATAAATATGGATGTTTATCGCATACAGGGTGTGTCAAAACTAATCAGCAATTCATCAGGAATTGATTCAACAACTAATTTGCTACCAATTTTCCTGCAACTTTTTCCACTCCGCTTAAGGTGAATTTTTTTTGCATTTGAACACCATTTTCCCTCTTTAATTTAATAATAAACCTAAAAAATGGATTACCATCGTAAATCCGATGAAATGGAGTATATTTAAACTATCAAGAGCTTCTAAAAAAAACTGTCTTTTAGAAGGAAACTAATTACCAAAATCTTTCAAAAAACGAGAATTGAAAAATTTTTAGTTTGACTTTGGGAAGTCTGTCTTAGCGTAAAGTTCCTTAACTACTCAAGATTTCATCATATTTATGTGAAACTGAAAGTTCTTCTCAACGGTGTAATCAGAATTGAATTTGCATGGAAAATGAAGGCAATTTTAATACACAAGAAAAAGGATTAGGAGGAAAAAGTCTTTCTCTTTTTCTAGGAGGAAAAAGTTGTAACAGATTAGTTGTTGTAGAGTCGATTTCTGAAGTATTGTTGATTGGTATCGGGACACCCAGTGTGGTTGTACGAAACTCTGATATTTCAATTACTTATAGTTAATTTTATTCGATAATGATCACTTAGATACCATTTGTCGTTTCAAAGATGTTCGAAGCATTACTAATTGGTACTAGCAACTTCACTTTTACTTTTTTCAGTGTCAGTAGATGGAAGAAGCGTTTTGTGAATCACTCGTTGTTTTTAAGAGAAGCGACTTTCCGAAGGGATAAGGGCAGTTCTAACGATAATACTACCTGTGTTGTCTTTAGGCTCGCTCAATTTATCTTTATGGAAGGTGAACATAACACGTGGAAGTAACGTTTTGGCATCAACCAGTGAGCAGATTTTCTTGTGTGTGGAGAGACAGCCAAAGGCTGAGCACCACCAAAAACAAACACGAATTTGTCTCGATTCAAGGCCCTGGGCGGTAGAAAGAAGTTAGCGAAAGGGGGAAAGTTTGCCCAAATAACATGTGACTCGAATTTCCTCTTCCGAGACGAAGGTCTGCCGAAGAGGAAGGAAACCTTCATATAAACCGATTCCCTCTTGTCCGTCTTTAAGTCAGAAGTCAAGTTCACAGAACCACACACGAAACATGAGGTATTATAATTATAAGTATAAATTACGGACTATGTATTTTCTAGGAATTTTTATTTGTGTTACCATTAGTTAAAAATCAAACGCAAACCATAATAAAGTGGCAACTCATTACTTTTATACCCTTTTAGTAAGTTTGCCACCTTATTTCTGAGAGTGAGTATGATGATGGGAAAAAATAATATTGTAAGACAAGCACTTAAAGGAAAAAACCCAATTATTGTCAGTTGTACCCTAAAGTAAGTTTTGAATCTGTGTAAAGTGTCACAGATGAATGCTACTTGTGTTGAATGCTACTAAGTGTCAAACCCATAAGAACCTTAAATAATTCTCTTTCGACTCCTCATGACCCAATATCATAGGTTGCTCTTCAAAGTCTCAACAGTACACCAAAACCCTCTCCTTATCTATTTACCAAAACAATCACCATTTACACCTCAAAAATATCTATATGAAACGTGAAGCCTCAAACCAAAACTACCTTAAGGGAAGTTAGCCCGAAATAAAATTATTCTTTATTCAATTTTGAGCAATTTGATATAAAATATCAAGATATAAGTATTATATATTATATAATAGTTGATTGTTCCGAATACGGAACCCTTAGATAATTGAGGTATAAGTTGGCCATTTCATGGCTGCGCTCCCGCTGTACTAAAGAGACCACGCCTTCCGCCTGCTTGGTGTGGTACCAAAACTTGTAAAATTTAGTAGGTAACTTTGAAACTATCAAAAAACCAGCAACAAACAAAATGTAACACTGAAAAAGCCTTACCTTATTTCTCTTCTCTTTGTTCTTATACAGCCAAGTTAGAACGCGGGGGGTAGTGAACCGCCAAGCTCAAAAATTGTTCTTTTCCAGAAAAACGTGTTTTTTCGAAACAACATTTTCTGATGCTTACGTGTACTTTCTGCGGTACCCATTCAACCGATTTTGATTATGTTTCTTTAGTGTTGTTCGTACGTTGATAATGCGTCGATAGACATGGGGGTTTTGGATAATTTTGATTTGGAGAGTTTGTGGTTAAAAAAAAAGTTACTTACCAAAAAACCCGGTTTTTTATTTATCGAGAGAAAAAAGATAGAACTTTTGAAAAAAAAGCTCTTGTCTGTGGATAGAGCTTAGTAAGATGAACAAATTGAAAAAAAATTGAATTCGGACGAGTACTTCCCGAGAAAAGTGCACGAAAACAGGTGAAAGAGTCCTACTTCAGGTACATAGAGCGAAGTACCTAAATAATCATTTATGATTTTAGAAAAATATAATTTTGTTCATCAAGATCGAAACTGTCGACTCATTATCAATGTTCCACTAAGATTCAAGCAACAAAGAGGCGTTTGGAAAAACGCTGTCTTTCGGGCTGACTCCCGTTGAATTTGTCGAAAAAATAAACTGAGATAACAACTCCAATGTTCCCATAACTGGAGTCTTGGATTTCGAAGATAAACTTCTCTGAAAGAAGAAAAAAACTTGCAACAGAGAATTCATGTGAAGTACGGGTTCTTACCAATGTTGTCGACGCCGAGGGCATTGGCTTTACTCTCTTTGCTCTTGTCTTTTCTTATGCAGGTGTCCCCTGGGTTTTTCCACCACTTGTCGTACAACATCTGGATCTCGCCTTTTTCTTGAAGTTCCAGGATGGCCAAGGAAATCCTGTCTCTCCATGGGGACCCTGTTGTGACATGATATTTATTTTATAACACCTTTTAACCTCATAACGGAGGGATTCTCTATGGAGGAGGATCAATCTGATTGTGAAGTTGGAGAAAGTAGTGCTTCGTTGATCGCGAAATAGAGACAATAAATATTCTCTGAAGTTGGGTGGGCAGTATAAAATACGTCGGTGTAAACGGATGGACACAACAGACTGACATTTATGGCGTATTTGACGAAAATTATGTTTCGATTGATAACCTGCTTAGCAAATTTTTGAAAAAACATCGAGAATTAAGTGGATACCTATTATGTTATAAGTCGAAAATTATGTTTCGACTGATAATCTGCTTAACAAATTTTTGAAAAAGAAAATTTAATTATACTTAGGTCTATCATAACCCGTAGAGTAGATATAGAAAAAAAATTCAGCCCTAGAAAGAACGATAGACCGATAAAAAAAAACGCTTGCATACGAGTCTGCAACACATTGAAACATTTTCATGCCCCCCCCCCCCCCCCCCTCCCCTCCCGACACATGAACTACATACCTCCCATAAACTACTAATTCGACTCAGCTGATCTGGTAATATCAAACTGTAAAGTACCTACCTAACTGTAAAGTACCTACCTGTAAAGTACCTAACAACTTCACTTCTGATGGTCATAATCATCATTGTGGCGACTTGGGACAATTTTCGTTGGCAAATTTTGTTAGCAATTAATTTCGTGACGATTTTTTTTAATGTGCCATATGAAAGACATGAAAATGTCAAAAACATCGAGAATTAAGTGGATATTCTTTACCGTTACATCCAGTTGATAATCATGTGATGTTAATTTTTTTTCAAATTGAATCATGTCGAGTTTTGAATGAATAAAAATTCACTTGTGATCCTGATTTCATGCGAGTAGTTTAATTTATTTTCATAATTCAGTTCATATTGTGGGAAATAGAAAAGTACAGGTACATATCGGGGGTTGTGATTACAACACTTTACAGTAGTAGGGTTGAAGTAAAATTTTTGGGTGTTTTTATGCAGAATCGAGTGGAGGAGTTTTTTCGATAATCTTCAAGCATTTAACCCTAATTCGACCATGGTGACACTAGTGTCACTGATACCATCTCAGGAACTCCAGCTGTTCCAAAATGTCACCAGAGTAACCAAAATTGAATTGCAATTTTAAATTTCATGGAAAGCAGAATAGTTGATGAGCCATTACAAGTCACAAAATAGAGTTATGACAAAAATTATTATTACTCAAGAGAGTTGTGACAAAAGAGTTATGACTCTTAGTAATTCACTCAAAATAGATCAAAAATTTAGCTCTGTCCATTTTTTTTTAATTGCAATTTAATTTTGGTTAGTCTGGTGACACTTTGGGACAGCTGTGGAATTCCTAAGATGTTTTCGGTGACAATAGTGACACCATGATCCATGGTACAAGAAGAAAAAAACAGTTTGAAATTGTTCACACCAGTTTTGTAAGGAAAATCATAGTGTTATTCTTATAAAATCGAATATAATGAGGGGACGAAATGAAGTCAGGGATGGAGGTTGTTGATGATATTGATTGGTCAAGTTTGTTTAATTTCGATACGACATAAGTATTTAAGTGAAGTTTTATTTGCTGTCATTTAATGTACTCGAGCGAAGAGAGAATTTAAAATATTGATAACATTCATATTGGGGTTGAGGTAACATATTTGTGGAATGAAAAAAGAAAGCGCTCTCCGGAGAGGGAAAAACCGACCCATAATAATGAACCGATTCGTTTAGTATTCATAAACCGTATTTGCTTATTAAGTAAACTGCTGTCATTGTGAACACTGGCTCCTCTTTTTTAATGAAGGCAGTTGGTGTTCGCGTAACGAGAAAATTATACGTGTTTCATCAGGGGATGGGATTCTGTGGATCCTTCCTCCGGTTGAATGATACATTGAATGATCATTTGTCGTGTCGGCCTTCCAATTAAATATCCCAGTTTAAAGAAATATATTTAACCTACTTCTTTTGGTTCAAAACCGAAAGTTTGCCTATTTCGTATAATTAATTTGCTGTCTAAAAGTCGGAATGATTTAAGCTGCACGAATATGGTTGATAAAATGCATGCATGGGAATTTAACATTAGCGCGTTTGATGTATTATCCGTACTACGAGGAAACGAACTGTTGACTGTATGGAGTTTCTAGTAAAAGAATAATGTCAAACGCCGATTTCTGTCTCATGGAAAGATCAGGCAGTAAAGTCATAACGCCATGCTAAGATCCATAACTTCCAACCCTGGATTCCAATTTAATCCTACATCCTAAGAAACCATTTTTTTAAGCCCAAAACACCAAATTATAGGTTGTTTGCTAAATGTGGATCATACCAACAAAACAGAAGGCCTGTAGGTCGATTCTCTAACTCGTTATGGGATAATAGCGACAACGAAGTGTCGTTATGATAACAATAACGATTAATAGCGACGATCGCGATTCTGCAGACGCGAAATAGCGACAACTGTCGCTCAGTCGTCGCTATTTCGGCCGAAAAGTGTCGTTACCATCTCGGCGGCTCGAAACCCCCCGGTATGGATTACGACAGCCGTCTTTATGAAAAAGTAGCTTAAAACGCTCTTTAATTCCTAACCTATTCGAAGTCATATTTAAGTTTCCGAGTTGCTTTGTTCATTTCCGTATTGTGGGTTATTAGTTTTGTTAATCAAATCATTTTGAGAATAAAATTTATACATTCGTACATAATTTCTGGTGAATATTTAAAAAATAATATCCGACCCTCATAATGAGCAGTTTATTCGCCGTTTTAATTTGTGTCTTACTTGATTTTTTTTCTACAATTGTATTAAACAAAAATCGTAGTATTTATATTGTAATAAATAAAAATAATATAATATTTCAAGCTGTTAATCCGTATAGAAATTCATGCACTCTGTTGATCATAGTAAAGGGAGTATTTTCAATGGAATTGAGTTTTTGAAGTTTTTGACAAACTTTCAACAGCATTTTTTATAATATAAATGTTGATATTATCAACATTGAATGATGATAAAAATAATTATACTGTCATTTTCGGAAATGGGTAGGTAAGTACATAAAATTAAAATAGTTAGCTTATAAAATAGGTAGATTCTATTTGAATTTTTAACTATTTTATTAAATGTGTGCCTGCATAAAAACTTCCTAAAATGAAGAAAACCCCTAAAATTGATAATTTTTTGCTAAAATAATTGTGATGATAATGCTCTTTTTTATACCAACTTACCTGCTATTACCTGAGGAAATATTTACCACGAATTTACGATTGTTTATATCCGTAATCGACGTCGACGGTAGGAGAGAATATGACGTGGTAGATGAAAATTGTAACATAAAATTGAATCAAAGAAATATGAATGTGAAGGTAGATAAATAAATTACGTCATGAATCTTACGTTTTATTGAATACAATAATAATATTATGTTCATTCAGTCTTATAACATACATGAAACTTTACATGAGTAAAACAGCGATTCATAAATTTTGAAGTGATATTAGGTTTTTTTTACCCTTGAGAGTGAAATACATCTATTTTGTTCTGAAAAGACATCGAGAACTCCGAAATTTTCGTGAGTAGGGGTTAGGTACTTGTTTCCCGGAATCTGTAACAATAATGTATTCCGCACACAATTAGGCAGTTAGCTATGGACTTCTCACTCAAAGTAGTTGATGGTACCAATAAGTATGAATGTTTGAGTATGAATAAACGATAAATAACAAGACGATTCAAGACGATTCTCACCTTGTAGTAAGATGGACAGGCAGTTGATTATTCGAAGCATCGTGGACGGACGAAATTCATACCAATGTGACTGATGAATCCGATTTATGAAAAGTAATTCTTTCCATTTATCATTATTCCATGATACAAAAGCACGAATCACGAGAAAAACTCCGTTTTTACGCGTCATTCCTTTGTATATTCATCACGGCAAAAAATATGAATCCGACATTTTGCAAACTGCAGTGATCTTCTACCCGTGATAACAATTGGAAACTATTATCAATACGTCTTCCCATTGGCTAAAAATCACGCGTTGCAACCTTTCGCTCGCTCTTGACCACATCGGTATCACATAGCGACGTCGTTATTTTGAAATGCAACGACCAAACTTCGCTATGCCCGATTAGAGAATTCCAATGTCGTTATCGACCTGTCGTTGCACGGGAGGGATACCGAATCCGACGCGATAACGTCAACCAAATAGCGAGTTACAGAATCGACCTGCTGGGACGGAATTTTTGTTCCCCTATTATTGAAGACAATACTGGGCCCTTCGGCAAGCCCCCTGGATCTCCGGATGCTTACTGCTTAGAGCCTTTGGCTAAAGTTCAAGAAACATGGGACATGCTTCTTTACAGGTGGACAGATGGAGCAAGACTGATATGTAAATGACGTAAATATGATGATACGTGAATTCTCACAAGCACATTAATTGGAGGTATAGTATGTTATAACATGAAATGTTGTTTTATATTACACCCGTGTTTCAGGTTCCTTGATTCCATTTCGTAAATACGTTGCCAACGTTTTACATAATAAACTACTAGAATAACGTACTGCATAATAACTCCTTCCTTCGAAATATAACCCCGTTAAATGAGGGGTTTTACTGGGAATGTTGTTTACAGTCCTTCTAACTAAGGGGTACCTGTATCTCAGTTTCTCCCATAATTACAGCGGTTTTGGCAGTATATAATTTATGCATAAATTTTGCGCTTTCCAACGTACTGTGAACGGTTTTCCTACGAACTCGAATGACGAAGATAAAGTTCCGTAGCAACGACTTGATTGTAAATAGAAATCATTGCTAAATTTCGTGACACATCGCCGTCTACCAAAACGTGACTTTTTTGCCAGTTAGCTCAAGACTAAAGCTTATCCCATGCTGAAAAATTGTTTACTCCACTTGTGGTGTGAGTTGTAGTCTTAATCGACTATTATGGGTATAATACCCATCTACTTTACAGTTCAACATTAAAACGGTAAATTATTTACACAATTCTATAATATTTGTTTGTGATAATAAGTGTAAAGAAAACTGCCCAACCAATTTGAAAGACGTTTTTTAAACTCGATTCCAAGGTTCAGTACCTTGAAAAGGACAAGTATTATAGCCTACCTTGAAGAGGACGCCGCACACGGCACTAAGTTACTATGGATACATTTCAATGACACAATTTAAGGGGTAACTCGCTCTCAATTTAAGGGGGCTCGAATTTCTGGACCCACAAGATATTGTTTTTTCATCAATTTAGAATTTAATTGGATTTCAAAGTTGTACGAGACCATCCAGAGCAATGTAGGACCAGCCGTTCGTTCCTGTAAGGAGGTTCGATGAATAATAAATCAGAAATACGAGTATGCGTCGCGAATGAATGTTCAGGGACAGGAGTTGGCCAAATCTCCGTCAAAATTTCCATCCATTTCTTCGAATAACATTATTCATGAACATTCTGCTTGAGCATAAAAGGAACTATCAGCCGAGACCCAGATCATTGCATTTGGATCGAATTCCTGGAGTATTAGAGTTGTAGCCATTGCGATTTTAATTTTAATGAAGGCTTGGGAATGAACCTCTGACCATAAATATGCAGCTATGTATTTGAAGAGATCCCCCAGGGGTTGGATAAATCAGAATCTTGTTAAATAGTTTCATATCCCAAGAAAAACGGCGCAGTTCCTTCACATCCTTTGAAGGAGCCATGTTACTGACAACTTCTGCCTTTTTTGGATCAAGAGAAATGCTTGCCGCTGATATCAAATGGCCTAGAAAAACATCTGATGTGTTTCGGAACAACCATGTCCCTCAGTTTGGAGTTACATAATGGCTTCTGAACCGACACAAAACATTACGTAAATCAGATCATGCTCCTCTCGAGTTGACCCATAAACAGAAACGTTTTCTATCAAATTAGCACATCCTTCGGGGGCATCAAGAGCCTGACATATGCGCTTTTGATAGTGCTCTGGAGTCGAACAAATACCGGATGGTAACCGTTTAATATAGTACTTCCAAATAGTGTACTATTAGTGTGTTTTTGGTACTTTTCATCAAGCGAAACCTGCCAGAAACCCATTCTGGCATCCAATTTGGAGAAAATCATGACTGTTTCTGATTGACTGTTAACCTTGCTCTATGATTTCGGTTAGTATCAATTTCAAACAGGTTATTTATAAAGACAAATAGTAAGCCATTGTGTAATAATGTGCAGCGCTTATGAGATGAGCTTAAAATTTAATTTTGTGATCGATTTTGAAAGAAGCAATTGATTGAAAATAATAAACAAAGAAAAATGTGGAGGACGGGGGAACCCAAAATGCGAAATTTTGCATCGAATAAACTATGGAAGTGGGGTATGAATGCACTTTGAGATCATTTCCTCTCGCTAATACGGGTCAATTGAGTGGAACAAAATACAGTTACCTTTACCTTGAAAAAAGGGTGTCTCTGAAAGGGACGAGAGATATAGGAATGTTTGTGAAATATAACGTTCTGAGGCCGATTTATCTCCGCGACCTCTATTAACGGGGCGTGATATGGACCAACCCCGGTAACCCCCCGACGACTGCCCCCTCCAGTCTTCCCTTCCCTCGCCTTCCTACACCCTTCGACGTTTCCCCTTGTGTCGTCTGAACTTGAGTAATGACATGAATCGGAGCGAACAAACTGTCGCAAACCGACTGGACAAATCGCTAGCATCGATCGAACACTTTCACCCCCCTCTTCAGTCACTATTTCACCCTTACAGCAGGAGAAACATATTGTCTTATTCGTTTCCTTCTCCACTTTTGCGTTTGATTGCTTTCCTAGGGGGATGGAAATCGTTCGGGAGGGATGACATGGCACCTCAATTGGTGTTATCCATGCGGCAGAGGGACCAAACCTGATCATAAAGGGGAATAAGTAAGTAAATATTTTGTTATAATATAACAAATATATTATATTGCGACTTGGATTCCAATAATTAATTAAATTAACTCAAGCATTTCCCTTGAATTTCGTCAAAATCGAACTGTTTTATTATAAAGCATTTTCCATTTGAATTAAACCTTTTCCCAATACAATTCAACTTTTCTCCAAAATAATTTAACCTCTCAAAAGAATGTGATATAAAATAAGTACACGACGTAACAACCAGTGAAATATCAGTGAGCATGAAGTAGATACCACTGGGGAAAAACTGTTTTTCCATGGCAATTATCGTTTGATTTTGATGATTCCAGCGGCAATCTTTTAGTTTTTCAATTCCTTAGACTGGTGCACTAATGACTTCCGAAAATCCTTGAAAATTTCAAATATAGGCCCAACTTTTAAATTTTGAGCGCCGGTAATTTCGGGAAATACTAACCCGGAACTTCCGACCGACTGAGGCCCTCTGTACCTGGCTTTATTATTCATTGATCCTTCCTTATTCGTTATTCGTTCGCGCCTTCTTTGTTCACTTTTCTGCAATTCCTAATTCTTGATTAAACTGTTTTGCCATACATGCAATGCCTTATTTTCCCACAAGAGGTTTAATTGTTTCCGAGAAAGGTTTAATTACTGTTGAAACAATTTTAATCGTCTTGGGAAAAGGTTTAATTCAATCGGAAAAGGTTTAATTCAAATAGAAAATGCTATAATACAGAGTGCTGTTTTCGAACTGAATAAAACGCATTGTATGAATCAGGAAGTTTATAATTTAGTTTCTACAGCGTAGGTACGCTACTGAAGTTTTGTTTTACATCAATATCAATTCATTGAGTATACCTCTTACCATTACTGCTTTTGTAATGACTCTTAATTTCAAAAATCCCCACAAAAAAGAAAACAAAATAGAATAAATAAAAATTAAAAAAATATAAAATAAAAAATAACCAAAAGGGGACAAATTGGGAGATCCGGCCTTTGCAAATCGCCCTTGATTGAGATGAAGCGTTCTGAGAAGTGTTCCCTCAAAGCAGCCATCGATGCTCTTGCGATGTGTGATGTGTGCCCAAGTACCGTCTCGTCGGAATCAAAATGTCCAAAACACACACAAAATTGCCCCCTCGTGATTCTTTCTCGTTTTTAGGACGTCCCACAGTAAGACTTGGGCGTCCTTATGCGATCGATCTGGGGTGAAGGAGGACAACACTCAACAGAAAAAAAAAAAATAACCACACAGTAATCCGTTTTAGACCATTCTGAATCCAAATCCGCGAAAAAAAACCATAGGTGTATGTCTGTGTGTGTGTGTGTGTATGTGTGTGTGTATGTGTGTGTGTAACAAAATCTTGTGTACTCTGCCCAGGCCTTAGTTCTCAACCGATTTTCCTGGTTCTTTTTTTGTTCGACGCGGAAAACTATCTAGTTGTGCACTACGTCGCCGTAATTTCGAATTTCGCCTTTTAAGGGGGGGAAAGGGGGGGTTAATGCTCAAAAAACGTGCGTTTTGGGGCATAATCTTGTGTACTCTGCTCAGGCCTTAGTTCTCAACCGATTTTCGTGGTTCTTTTTTCCTTCGACGCGGAAAACTATCTAGTTGTGCACTACGGCGCCGGACTTTCGAATTTCGCCTTTTAAGGGGGGGAAAGGGGGGGTTAGTACTTAAAAAACGTACGTTTGCGGGCATAATCTTATAAACTCTGCCCAGGCCTCAACTTCCAACCGATTTGTGTGTTTCTTTTTTTGTTTGACTAAAATAACTTCCGAGTTGTACATGATTTCACCAGAGTACCAAAATTTGCAAGAGGAGGGGATGGGTGGGGGGATAATATTCACAAAATATCCGGCGCAGTGGCTACTATCAGTCCGAAGGTGGTGATTTTCATAGGGGACCATTTAAATACCAATTTGTAACATCCCTGAAAATTTCATTGTGATCTGATGGAAAATATAGAAGTTATGGCCGTTACAAGGAATTCACGTTTGCGCATGCGCAGTCGCTTCTATCAGTCCGGGGATGATGAATTTCATAGGGGACCGTCTACACACCAACCCGCACAATCCCTGAAAATTTCATTGAAATTGGACAATAACTTCGTATAGTTATGCGCGTTACAAGGAATTCATGACAGACAGACAGACAGACACACAGACACACAGACACGGAACCAAAATTGTTCAAAAAGGTCTAAAACGCAAAACGCGAGTGAAAATTTTGATTTTGGAGAACTTTTTTTTTTCGTCCTTGAAAAGTGAAAACAAAGCTTCCGCTACCTTGGTAGACTCGGAAGCAATATGCTGCCACCCCTTGTATACTATTTCATCACTTAATGTTTTATACGGTATTTTTTGATCAATCTGCAGTGAAATTACGCAGATAAACTTCTCCCGAATACAATATAAAGATGAGCGATGAGGGTTAGCCACATGTTCAGTCAATTTTCCAAATGAAAGCAGATTGCTAGATTCCTGCAACTGCAACGATTCCCTTCGTTCAATAGTGAAGTATCAGCTTTTTGAACGTTAAGTAACTCCCCATATTTTGCTTCCGAGTCTACCAAGGTAGCGGAAGCTTTGTTTTCACTTTTCAAGGATGAAAAAAAAAAGTTCTCCAAAATCAAAATTTTCACTCGCGTTTTGCGTTTTAGACCTTTCTGAACAATTTTGGTTCCGTGTCTGTGTGTCTGTCTGTCTGTCTGTCATGAATTCCTTGTAACGCGCATAACTATACGAAGTTATTGTCGGATTTCTATGAAATTTTCAGGGATTGTGCGGGTTGGTGTGTAGACGGTCCCCTATGAAAATCATCATCCCCGGACTGATAGAAGCGACTGCGCATGCGCAAACGTGAATTCCTTGTAACAGCCATAACTTCTACATTTTCCATCCGATTTCAATGAAATTCTCAGGGATATTACAGATTAGTATTTAGATGGTCCCCTATGAAGATCATCACCTCCGGACTGATAGTAGCTGCTGCGCATGCGCAAACTTGAATTCCTTGTAACGGCCATAACTTCTACATTTTCCATCCGATTTCAATGAAATTTTCAAGGATGTTACAGATTATCTTGTTTTGATGTTCTGATGTTTTGAGATTAACTACTATGCATCGGATCATCTATGCAATCGGGTTACGGATACGAGGAAGCTATGTGCCACACCAACTTGGCAGACGTTTTTTTAAATTTATAAAAACTAAAGTTTATTAAAATGTTGGAGTTTTAATATCAACTTTGTTTTTTTTACTTTGAACTTTTTGTATTTTTAAGGATTTTGGTTCCATGTCAGTTAGCTGTTTGTTTGTGTTCAATTCCTTGTTCCGGACTCAACTAGAAGTAACTACAAGAAACTTTTAAAGGAAATTGATCCATCAATTGAAGTTTCTGTACCCGAAAGAAATGTGTGCGAAAGAACTGTGAGATATCCCGTTCAATTTCTAAAACAAATTATAATTTCTGAACCGTTGTATTAAATACGTTTTGATGATCTGAGGTTGTTTTGATCGATCATGAACACGGATTTTCTGGGATGATCCACTCTGTAAGTATCAGAGAGCTCTTATGTAATTCTGTTAACATGAGATCCTACTTGTATATTCGTGAATACAGAGCTGATCATCACTGAAAACACAAACAGTAGGGACCACATTTCCAACATTTAGCCGGGGTACTAACATTATTTGCGATATTCAATTTGCTTCCTATTGAGTTTAATTCTCCAAACTGACAGAAGCTAAAAATAAAATAACAAAACTTTAAATTCATGCTACAATGATGTTGTATGTAATGGTGACTCAAACGTACATGCAGTAGGTACATACCTAATTTAACAACTATGAATAGTAGTGAATAGGCTTACCCATCGGAGTTGCGATTCCGTAGCCTTTTGTGTCCAAAAGACCACCGATTTGAGTGAGATTGCAGTCTCTCTGCACGATGTAGTCGAGCATTGTTGACTCCATCAGAAACGCGTAATTCCCTTCCAGAACTCTTTTGATCCCTTCTTCGTACGTGGAGACGAACACTTTCTTGTTCTCCATGAATCGCCACATTTTCTTGTACGTTTCAATCATGGAATCCTACAACATAAAGTTCCTCTGAAATAGCACGATAGGATGATTCGAGTGCCCTCGATACATAGCATGATCCGATACCTGCATTACCTACCACTGATAAATTGTGGAGGTTCATGAAACCACCATGAAAGGTTTATGTCTCCACGAACTGGAAAGTTTTAGGAGTCCTCGAAGAAATTCAAGTGAAAATGCGCATCAAAAGTGATCCCTACATCCAGTTTGCTTTTCAACTCCTCAGATTCGTCAGTGGCGTGAAAAACTTAAAGGGTTCAAAGGGGGTCTCAGTAGGTCACCGTTTGTTCCTCGTTCCGGGTCAGTATTTTCCTAAATTGCAGGCGCTCAAACTTTAAAAGTTTGAATTTGAAATTTCCAAGGACTTTCAAAATTGATTAGTGCAGTAGTCTAGGGAATTGAAAAACTAAACTATTGCCACTGAAATAATCAAAATCGAACCATAATTGCCAGAGGAATATGTGAAAACCCGTTCATTCTGTTAGGCGACCGACTGAGACCACCTTAACTAAGACTAAATTAGTTTTTCCCAAAATTTTGGGAATGCACAAAAGACAAAACCTATCAAGTTTATTTTACATTGATCTTCATTAATCTCCATTGATTTCTATTTTTGTGATCTAACTTGAGACGAATACCTATCAAATTGGTAAGATGTATCTGAATCTTTTGTTAAATTTCCTATACCATAGACCACCCAATCTGAATCTTTTGGTAAATTTCCTATACCATAGACCACCCAGTACAGTCAGAGCCACAACTTTGCCGCAGGTCCTTGAAGGATGGATAGAACAATGCAAGGAATAACCGATAGGAGGAATGGGTGAACGCCCCTGTAGATTGTGACAACAAACTAGGACTATCATTTCGTGTCAATGTCGGGGACGACAGGAAGACTGCCAGAAATGTTCACAAGCTCTGAAACGCAAATGCAAGTGAAAAGTTCAGTTTTGAATAACCTAATTTCGTTTGCTGCACTAAGCTTCCCTTCGGCATTCAGGAAGCAAAAGGACCCTTAAATTTTTTTCCGAGAACCTAAGTTATTGATTTTTTTAGTGAAGATATTTTTGATGATGTTCGTCCAAACTGTAGAAGTTTGATTCGGGTAGCATAGTACCCAACAGTTGTATCAATTTTGTGGAATAAAGAGCAAACAACAGCGTAAGATAGAATGAAGAAGGGATGAGTTTCATTATTTTAAATGGGTATGAAAGTTCGAGGACTGAAAATAATACTCCCACTGGTATCGTAGGAGCTCATATTTCAATGAATAGTACTTAAAGCGGTAATTAACAAGAAGATAACTTGCAAGAAGCTTTTTCACTTTTCCCAAAAGAAATTAATTTCGTGCTCAACCAAGAAGCGGCATCATTTTGGCCATCCGTTTGCGTTATAATAAAGAAACAGTATACCCCCTCGGTAAGTTTAGCTTTGAGAACAACTTTCCTTGTTAAAAGTTCTTCAACGTTGCATTTGATGGTAGGTGATGTGGCTGTCGTCGCGTCGCCGGGCGGTAAGTTGGGGAATTACGTTACACTCAAGTTTAATGACCTTTCTGGACAATTTAACAGAACCTACTTAACTCGATCGAGAGTTAATATTATTCCTGATTCTCAATTCTCTGAGTAAAATTATGGCTGCGAAAGCAGGATATAAATTCAGTAGTGATATGTTGAAATCAGGAAAATCGGTCGTACGTACCCTGAAAAACGTCATTGTGGAACCGCTGTCCAGCGTTCCGTAGGCGATTTCAGTCTGTCCAGCCAAGTCTTCCGCATTTTCGATCGGCGTGATCATTCTTTCGACGGTTAAAAAAGCTGCGAGGTTTGCCGTGTAGGAACTGATAATTATGAGCGTGAAAAACCACCAAATCCCGCCTACAATACGCGTAGAAGTTGCCTGAAATCAAGTAAAGAAAAACAAACGATTTGAATAATATTTATATCGTTTTTTAAACAATAAATTTGAGGCAGATAATACGAAAATTTAAAAAATGGTCAGTTCAATATTAGAAAAATATAGGAAAAAAATGAGACTCGAATGACTCATGCTTTTGAATGATCGCATCAATTTTCATGGGTTTTGTGCAAACATCCGCATGTACCAAAGTCATAGAACGGTCTCAAATAAACTAGTAAAAATCATTTTCGATTTTTTTGAGCCCATTTCTTTGAAGTTTATAGAAGATTCTGATCAATCCCACAACGTAATGCCAGTTTGTTTCTTCTGAGGTTGACATCATAAGTTATTGCCCATGTTAAAATTTATACTCCAAATTTATTGTTTCCAAACTCAACTTCGTATCCCGTCACAACTTCATGTGTTGAATAAAAGTTCATTCTTGTGTTTTACCTGAAAGTGAAAACTTGTATTTTCCTAATCTTAAATTTCCATTCATATATTTTATAGGTTATCGGGGCCAGATTACGCTGTAACGATCCAAAATTCATAGTACATCATAGGAGATTGTTGTTTGGTGGTAGGTGTAAGTCTCGTTTCCGAAAATGGAACGATCAAAGATCGAACCACTAGGTCGAGAAAATTATGACACGTGGAAACTCCAAATGCAAGCAATTCTCATAAAAAATGATGTATGGAATTACGTGAATGGAAAGAAGGTAAAACCAAATGATCCGACCGAAGCAGAATTGTGGGAAACAATCGATCTGAAAGCAAGATCTGATTTAATCTTAGCCATAAGTCCGACGCAATTGAAGCTAATCAAGTCCTGCGAAACATCGAATGAAGTTTGGACGAAGCTGCAAGAAATTTTTCAATCGAAAGGTCCTGCTCGTAAAGCAACTCTACTGAAAAGGCTCATGCTTCACAAAATGTCGCAAAATGAGGACGTACGAGACCATGTTGCAGGATTTTTTGATACGGTTGATAAATTATTGGATATGGAGATTAAAATAAACGATGATTTGTTAACCATAATGCTCCTCTATAGTCTTCCAGACGACTATGAAAATTTTCGTTGTGCCATTGAGTCACGGGATGATATTCCAAAACCAGAAGCTCTTCGAACAAAAATTGTTGAGGAAGCAGATGCTCGGAAGAACAAAATGAAAGAAGAGGATCCAAATGCGATGATTGTGAAAAAGAAGTATCCACTTCAAAAGAAAAAACAGGAACATCAACAAGTCAAAGAAAGGAAATTTAAATGTTATAGATGTCACAAATTCGGACATATCGCTTCATCATCGACATGTCCTGCACGGAAAAATAGTGAGGAGGCTGGAAATGCCACAGCATTTCACGCAGCAATGGCTATGAACCCGATCGCCACTTCAAATACCTGGTGTTTGGATAGCGGATGCTCGAGCCACATGTGTCGTAATGGTGAGAAATTTGAATCCTTGAATCCGATTGACATTAAAGTAAATTTAGCCGACAAATCATGTACTGAGGTTGAAGGTATTGGTTCTGTACCAATTTATGTAAATAATCGGGACATAATTTTGAAGGATACCCTGTTTGTACCGAATTTGAGAACAGATCTTATGTCAGTGGCTAAAATTACACAAAATGGTTACAAAGTAGTTTTTACAAAAGATCAAGCAAAAGTTCTTAATGGTAACAAAATAGTAATAAAAGCGAATAAAAGAAACGGATTATACTATGTAACAGAAAATGTAGTTAAAAATGCAAATGTTATAGATGAACAAAAAGATGTTTCAAAATTGATAACATGGCATCGCAGATTCGGGCACCTTAACGAACATGATTTGAAGAAACTTGTGAAATCAAAAGATATTTTGGGTGTGAAATTCAACGTCAATGACAAACTACCACCTTGTACTGTATGTTTGCAAGGTAAATTGACTCAAACACCATTTCCAAAACGAGAAACAAAATATGAATCATTAGAAGACTTCTAATGACTACTTAGTAGTTCACACTGACTTGTGGGGACCTACAAGAGTTGAATCTAATGGCGGTTGTCGATACTACATCACTTTTATTGATGATGCGACGCGCTGGTGCGAAGTGCGATTTTTGAAATCTAAAAGTGAAGCTCTGACTGCATTCAAAGAATAAAAAAATTTTGTAGAAAATCAGAAAGGCACAAAAATAAAATATTTACAGTCTGACAATGGACGGGAATTTATAAATGGAGAATTCAATGGATTCCTGAAGTCTTGCGGAATCGGACGTAGATTGTCAGTGCCCTACACTCCACAACAAATGGGATTGGCGGAAAGGATGCACAGAACGATTCTAAATTCTGTAAGATGTTTTCTGGTGGAAAGTGGACTACCTCATTCATTTTGGGCTGAGGCTGTTTCAACGGCTGTATACATCAGAAATCGATGTCCCTCAGCAGGTATTGGTGGTAAAATTCCATACAAAGAATGGTGTGGGAGAACTCCAACTGCTGCTTACTTTCGAACATTTGGAAGCAAGGTGTTTGTGTAAGGGAGCCCCTCAAGTGGGTAAGGATATTCAAATAAAGAGTTCACACACACGCGCGTTCCAATTTGACACCCTTTTATTCTCCCAGAAATCGTAATTTATACAGCAATTGAAGGACACCTTCTAACAACACGCAACTGCAACTACGATAATACACCGTAAGTTAACTTCTATCCCCGCAGGGTGGCTGAATATGGGAACCTAACAAAATACACTAGACTACGAATACAATAAAAGGAGATTAACTCACCCCACAAGATTATCCCGAGCAATACTTCATACAAAATAACAACGAATCCCCGTACTATTGGGTTTAATCCCCTAGTAGAAATAACTGAGCCCCGACAATATTATCCCTAAATACTTCATACAAAATAACAATGAATCCCCGTACTATTGGGTCTAATCCCCTAGTAGAAATAACTGAGCCCCGACAATATTATCCCTTAATACTTCATACAAAATAACAATGAATCCCCGTACTATTGGGTCTAATCCCCTAGTAGAAATAACTGAGCCCCGACAATATTATCACAAAATACCTCATACGAATTACCAATGAATCCCCGAAATCAGTGGGTACTTTCAGCCCTTGACCCTTTTAGACGAGCTCCACAATGGCACAGAATTTTCTGACACTTATACACGACACTTACCCAAGTAACAGAAGTTCCTTCCCCACATTGAGAGTACTTTCTTCACAATTCAACTTTCACGGTAAATTCACTGGTGCAGCCCACTAGCTCGTCTCACGCTACTCCCTCGAATGCCGTCCTCCTTTCCGGCGGGCGTCGTCCTTCGGGGGCTGCTGACACAGCGTCTTCGTCCTTTGCCTCGGGGCTCGGGGCGCGCGGGGAAGGGGAGGCTCCCAACTTAGTCGCGAAGATTTATTCCGCCGACTATGGGCGAGGGGCGGGGAACACCGCGGGGCCGCTGATCGTACAGGCCCCGCGATCTCGCGGTGACCAGTGCTACTTCAGTTCCCCGCGCCCATTCGTCCTGGGTTCTCACATAGCTCCCCCCTTTTTTAAAGGGGCAGCATATATGGCTGCTTCTTTAACCGTCATATCCACCAGCTGCTGTGGGGGGTCATGGGATTCTTCTCGCTGGGGCGTATGACGAGGCCACCGGATGGGCCTGACTTCCAGGCGTCGATCTGAGTCTGCACCCTCCGAGGTTGGTTTGCTGGTCTGGGGGGTCCAACAACCAACACAGGTCCGGCGGTACCACCACATTCCCAGACCCAGCATAAGGATGAGGACGATCGCGGCACTACCAAGACCATACACCAGGGCAGGTCCATTCCCCTCATTCTCCTCTAGCATCCGTAGGGCTGCTTCTAGCCGTATTTCGTCTTCGGACCAAACTCCTGGTTGCACTTGTCCCTGCTGGCGGAGTTGGTCAACTATTGCGTCGAGGTTCTTATCTTCAAGCGGTTGAGTGGCATTGAGGCTCCATAATGTGGGTACGTCAATGGTCCGATTCCTCAAGAAATGCTGTGCGGGTACTTTGCCCCCAGCCGGTAGCAACTTGTGCGTAGCCGTACGGAGCGTACACTGTATCTGAGGCTGGATTACTCCACTTCCGGTCAAGGTAATCTCTACCGCAGCCTCATCCGGGCACTGCTCCGTGAGTACAACGGGCTGTGACAGACTGTAATACCACTTCTGGCTGGCAGCTTCCCATCTCCAGACATCTGCTGGGGGCTGGACCAAAACGCTCCATTCACAAATTTCCGCGGCGTCGGAGTTCTGGAAGTAGATGCTGCTGAGGCACTCCTTGACGCTGCGGTGCACCAGCGGGAAGGATGGAGGGCAAATGAGCATTGGGCGTTGTCGGCAGGTCTCCTTATCGAATACTTCCAGTGCAGCATAATACTCCCTGTCTTGCGACACCACCAAGTATCTAAATGGGGTGTTTAGGCGGAGGTGTCGTCCACTTGCGAGGTCGAGCACCGGGGTGGTGGCTACCTCATATAGGGTGTAGCGAGGGCCCTTGGTCTCCAGTGGGAAGGACAGGAGGAGGTGGATGGCCTGGTCGTCGTGCCACCCGCTGACCTGGGCGGTCTGGTAGTGACCATGCATTTGTGCCACGCCACTCCCTGCCACCATGGAAAGCTCTCGCGGTAAACCCTCGGCCACCAGTGTTACCAGTTGCGAGAGTTCACGCGGTGATATGAGAAAAGGGCTGAGCTTCCCCATGGCCCCCTCCCCTACAGCCGCGGTAATTTCCTTAATTTTCTCCCCTGCTCTAATCAAGTCTACCTCTACCTCCCTAATCATTTGGAGAAGCCATACGGTTTGATTAAAAAGAGCCCCCATTTCCTTTATCTGATTCTGAAGAGTTTTGACCACCAACGTTAGGTTTAGCATATCAGCCACCGTTGCTTGCAGCCGTTGAGTGTTTTCTGTCACTTCCTTACTCAGGGTACGGATCACTAATAAGTGTTCTCTCTCGACCATAACTAGTTTTTGCCCCCGTTCCTCTCCGGTCTGAATTCCCTTACCGACGGCCTCCCACCAACAGCACTCGAATCCCCCCAACAGCACTCCTGTAACATACACGCCCATCCATTGGTCACTATCTCGAAATTCGATTCCTTACTCTAAGGAGCCTACCCCAATTCCTCTATCCCCTACTTCTTCCCGAGACTCCTCTCCCTCCGTCCTTATTCATCCTTCCAGTTTACCTCATAATCTAGGAATCGCCTCGGGCGACACCTGGTCCGTTGAGGTCGACGGTCAACATCCACCTCGGGATGCACTTCTGCAGGTACTGGACTCGGGGGAGTGGAGTCCTCGGGATGCGGTCCCAAACTCCGAGGGTCACTTTCCCAATAAGGAGCCTCTATGCTTCCCGGGGTGGACGCTGTACCCTGACCAGGGGTTGGAGAGCCTGCGTCACTAATGCTCAGCAGGGGGGAGGAGGAGGCCGTAGAAGGGTCGCTCCCAGGGGTATGGCTGGACCCCGCTACAGCCAGATGGGATGTAGTTGCCTGTCCCCTCATCCAGTGGGGCACCACCAAATCCACGGGCCCCATGACACTGCCTGTCCCCGAGGGAAAAGAGTGGACCGAACCATTGTCACTTTGGTGGGAGAACGACTCCCACGAGCTGCCAGAGTCTCCCTCTTCTGAAGACTCTAGTCCAGTTTCACTTTGCTCCTCTCCCTCACTTTCCCGTCCTAAGGGTGTACTAGGCCTCAGTACACCATTGCTCTCTACTTCTTCCTCTGCACTCTCCGACCTACCCCGATACTCTACACCCTCGTCGTCCTCAGAAGCTGGACCCTGTTTCTCACCTTCGCTCTCTTCTTCACTGTACCCCCCCGCCTGGTAGGACGGTTTTAGTCGGTTGGAGTGCACCACCACCTCACCTCCTCCAGTCAATCTAATCTTATATGTGACTGGGGAATGGGATTCGACGACTCGGTGGGGCCCTGTCCATGGGCAGTGGAATTTAGCACTACACTCTACAGGCCGGTTGGGGACATGTAGGTAGACCCAGTCCCCTGGATGGAAGGTGCGAGGGCGTCGCCTTCGGTTGCAACGGTCAGCTCGAACTTTCCACTGCTTTTGTATAGTTTCACTAGCCACTTTCCAGGCTTGACGTAGTCGGTCGCCTATTTGCCGAACTGGTCCTATGGGTGGGACGGGTTGAGCCCACCCTTCCCCTGGTAGCCCCATGTCCATTCCGCATAATAGGTAGTGAGGAGTATACCCCGTGGCAGAATGTTCGACACTACGATACGCCGCCAGCACATATGGTATCCAACTGGGCCAGTCACTTCCACTCTCTTTCACAAAGTGACCCATCATCCTAATAAGTGTCCCATGGAAACGTTCCACAACTCCATTACACTCCGGGTGGTATGGAGTGGTCTGAAGTTTAGTCACCCCCAATAATTTGCACGTACTGGTCATTATCTTCGAGGTGAAGTTTCGACCCTGATCAGTCAACAACTGCTTCGGAGGGCCATATCTCAACACGATTTTATTCACGAATGCCTTTGCTATATCCTTGGCCCTTTGCCGTCTTAAAGGTATGGCTTCGGCATAGCGACTAAGATGGTCAACAAAAGTCAGCAAATAACGATACCCCGTACGACTTTCCGGTAGGGGCCCCACCACATCCATGGACACTAACTCAAAGGGCATTTCGGGGATCTGAACTGGCTGGATGGGCGCCTTAGGATTCCCGTCCCTTCGTCGATTACAAGAAGGGCACCTCTTGACATACTCGGCTACATCCTTCTTCATACCTGGCCACCAATACCTCTGTGCAACCCTCAGAAGGGTCTTCTTTTTACCTTGATGTCCAGCCCAAGGTGCACTATGATTCTGATTTAACACCTGTTCCCGCCACTCCTCAGGGAGTAACAGCCGCCTCTTCACTATCCCACTGTCCCCTTCGGATTTACCCATGTTTCTGTACCAAAGTCCACGCTCATCTCTCACATAATTCGGGCTCTTCAAAGTGGATCCCCATTCCTCCGTTTGCTTCTCCCTTAGTTTATTCACATCCTCCCGAACGTGCGTGGCATCCGGAGCCAGTAGTGCCGCCACCCCAGGCGCTCTACTCAAGGCATCGGCATTCGTATGCCGCTTACCCGGCTTATGTTCGACTTCGTAGTCGAATTCCGCCAGTTTAAGTGCCCATCTCATCAGCCGGGAAGAGGGATCTTTAAGTCCGAGCATCCACTTTAAGGCTGCATGGTCGGTCACTAGGGTGAAGCGTCTACCGTAAAGGTAGCACCTAAACTGCTTCACCGCCCACATGGCAGCCAAAAGCTCCTTCTCGGTGGTGGAATAATTTTTTTCTGCACGATTCATTTGTCGACTGGCATAGGCAATAGGGCGTTCAAAACCCTCTCTACGCTGGGAAAGTATGGCCCCTACGGCACCATCCGATGCATCCGTGGCTAAAATGAATGGTTCCGTGAAATCGGGGTATATTAACAGGAGGTCGGATTTTAAGGCAGCTTTGAGTGCTTCGAAGGCAGCTCGCTGTTCAGGACCCCACTGAAAGGAACAGTCCTTTTTCAGAAGTTGGGTGAGGGGCCTACTGGTCTCAGCATAATCGGGTATGAATCTTCTATAATACCCCGCAAGTCCGAGGAATCCACGAACTTCTCTTACACTCCCTGGAGCTGGGAAGGCCTGGATGGCTTCCACTTTCTCCGGGTCAGGCTTCACACCATCCCCCGTTACCTTATGCCCCAAATAAGATACCTCCTCCCGTAAAAAGGCACACTTCTCCAATTTTACCTTTAAATTGGCCTGAATTAACAAATCCAGTACTCTTCCCAATCTCTCGCAGTGCTGAGCCACGGTCTGACTATGGATAATAATGTCATCTAAATAGACGAAACATGCATCTCCCAACACTTCAGCAAGTAAATGATCCATGGTCCGCTGGAAAGTGGCCGGTGCGTTCACAAGCCCAAAGGGCATCTTGCGGTAGTGAAAGTGTCTCCCCAACGTAGAGAATCCCGTTTTCTCTTGATCCTCTTGAGCCACTGGTATCTGATGATACCCCGAAGCCAAGTCCAAGGTAGTAAAGAACTGGCTCCTTCCCAACCGCTCCAGGGTCTCGTTAATTAGGGGTAGGGGGTAGGCGTCCTTTTTCGTGACTGCGTTCAGTGCCCGAAAATCTGTACAGAACCGCCATTTAACCTCTCCTTCCGAGCCCTTTTTAGGTACTAATACAATAGGAGCCGACCAGGGACTGCTTGAGTGCTGTATCACTCCATTTTCCAACATTTCATCCAAGTGTTGCTGCACTACTGCTCTCTGAGCCTCCGGAACCCGATGAGGTCGCTTCGCAATAGGGGCAGTGGCTCCTGTATCTATGCGATGTGCCACCGGTAATCTGCAGCCCATTCCACCCGGGTTATCAAAGATATGGGACCTCGGTAGTAACACCGCCTCTACTTGTCTTCGGTCTCCCAGACTGAGGTGTTTCAACTTTTCCTCTAGGAGGCCCGGTTCATACCCTCTCCTCCCCGTATCGGGTTGGGCGACCATTATAGAGTACTGGGGAACTACCCTCTCTGTCTCAGCCAACCGCTGGTGCCGGTCCACCACCATATCACCCTTGGTCAAATTGACTACACTCATCCACGCTTGTCCCTGTGATATCTTCCCCACACTTCGCCCTCCTCTCAGCCCTGACTGTGGTAACTCATAGGGCTCCAATAGTACCTCGCTCCCTTCCTCACCAGGCACCAGGACTGCAACGAGTGCTCGACTTAAAGCGGGGACCACTTGTCTCCGGGATGCCAAAGCCTCCGTCACTTCTTCCTCACATTCACTCCGGTCTGGCTCCTTTTGCCCTTGAACCCTTCCTTTAGGTATTTTCCTAGGAGCGACTATCAGGTCACTCCCGGGAACGTCTTTCACCTCGGCTCTTTGCATTAACCAATGATCAGGGCCCTTTCGATAGCCGGGTGGATCCCCATTTTCATTCTGCTGCTTTTGCCTACTTAACTTAGGCGGCTGTACAGAACCTACCTCAGGGTCCTTGGGTTGAGACACAGATAACAACGGGCACCGGCCATACCTTAGGGCTAATTCATCAACCTTTTCAGCCATCCGTTTCACCCACTTTCCCCCTCCATCTACTGCTAATGAGGCCAACCTCGGAGTAGGGGTCGAGGGGTTCCCCACGGTCAGGCCTAGCTTTCGACCAATTTCATGATACACGGTGGGCCCCAACTTCCGCATAATATCTGTCCCCAAGATTCCGTCCAACGGTAAACCCACATCCACGATTTTAAACCTGTGGGTCATCTCAGTCCCCTTCCAACGACAGTGGACGGTCTGCTCTCCCTCTATCCTAAGAGTTCCTCCTAATCCTCTTAGATCTGATAGGGCCGGGTGTATTGCGATTCCAGCTATGGGGCGTTGAAGTAAGGATACTTGGGCCCCCGTGTCACCAAGGAGTCGCAAAAGCGTCCCTTCTACCTCTAGTTCTATCACCGGCCCATCCTCCAGGGGTAACAGGGCTGGCATCCAATGTCTCTCCCTAGCTCCTAGTTGGGTCGGTCCGCGGCTGGAGCACTCCGTGGACCCCTGGCTTTTGGGTCATCCTCTTGCCTTTTGGCCTCCTCACTTGCAACCATGGTTGTACAGTACCGGGCGATATGCCCAGTCTGCTGACAGCGATAACACACTGGAAGGGCAGTCCTCTGTAGCGCTCCTGACTCTACATCCGCCTTACAAAACCTGGCCATATGCCCTGGCTGTCCGCATCGGAAACATGTTGGTGGGTTCGACGTAGGAGCCCCCCGTTCAGCCTGGGGTGCTCTTCGGGCGCACTGAGGACAGCTGTCTCGCGGTTCTGCGCGCCGTGGTACTCTGTGGTTAGGCCACATGGCCGCCACTTCATCCGCAGGTAGGTCCGGTTCGGGTCCTACCTCATCGATGGCCAACACCCGCCCCTCCCGACCCATTTCACTGTACCTCAACTGCCGGAGGGTGTGTTCCACCTCCAAAGCCATCTCAATGGCTTCATCCGCGGTGGTTGGGTGACGTAGGGCCACTTCTTTAGCGACTACTCTCCGCAGTCCTTGCACCAACGCTTTCACGGTGCGCTTGTCACCTTCGTTCTGGAGCCATGCGGATTCTATCGCATTATCTGCGGGTCGGATGGCCCGTCTCCCAAGGCTCAATACCCTGTCCGCATATTCCCGGATACTCTCGGTCGGTCCCTGCACGCACCTCCTCAACTCCTCCTCCCTGACCTCCCATACCTTCGGATCCGCGAACCTTTTTTTCAGGGCCGCTTCAAGCTGGGGAAATGTTACTCCCTCTCCCGTTAGTTCCGGGTGCCCTTCTATAAAGGCGGTGGCCATCCCCTGCAATTTGAGTCTACAGATGGTGACTAAGTCCGAGTCTTCCCAGTGCCCGGTTTTTCCTATGCTGCGTAGTTGAGCTAGGAATTCCTCAACTGGGACTTCGTCCTTAGTCCCCCCCCACTTTCGCACCAGGCTCTGCATGCTGAAATCTTTTCTCACCTTGTGGACCTCCGATCTCGCCCCCAATCCGCTACTCCTCAACAAATCGACGAGCTCGGACATGGGGTTCCGAACATCCCATTTCCCCTCTCCCGAATCCTTCCCTTCCGCCCCCGCTGACCCATAGGTTAGCCGTAAACGGGCATCTCGAAGCTTTTGTTGCAGCTCCTCCTCCTTTTCTGCATAGGCCAAATTGGCCAGCTCGGCCTCCGCCAAGCGCTGTCTCAGCTCCTCTAGCTCGGACATCCTTCGCACTCTCGGGGCTCGTGGGTAAGGTCAACGTTCTTGCAGCTGACCCCACACCTGACACCAGTTGTAAGGGAGCCCCTCAAGTGGGTAAGGATATTCAAATAAAGAGTTCACACACACGCGCGTTCCAATTTGACACCCTTTTATTCTCCCAGAAATCGTAATTTATACAGCAATTGAAGGACACCTTCTAACAACACGCAACTGCAACTACGATAATACACCGTAAGTTAACTTCTATCCCCGCAGGGTGGCTGAATATGGGAACCTAACAAAATACACTAGACTACGAATACAATAAAAGGAGATTAACTCACCCCACAAGATTATCCCGAGCAATACTTCATACAAAATAACAACGAATCCCCGTACTATTGGGTTTAATCCCCTAGTAGAAATAACTGAGCCCCGACAATATTATCCCTAAATACTTCATACAAAATAACAATGAATCCCCGTACTATTGGGTCTAATCCCCTAGTAGAAATAACTGAGCCCCGACAATATTATCCCTTAATACTTCATACAAAATAACAATGAATCCCCGTACTATTGGGTCTAATCCCCTAGTAGAAATAACTGAGCCCCGACAATATTATCACAAAATACCTCATACGAATTACCAATGAATCCCCGAAATCAGTGGGTACTTTCAGCCCTTGACCCTTTTAGACGAGCTCCACAATGGCACAGAATTTTCTGACACTTATACACGACACTTACCCAAGTAACAGAAGTTCCTTCCCCACATTGAGAGTACTTTCTTCACAATTCAACTTTCACGGTAAATTCACTGGTGCAGCCCACTAGCTCGTCTCACGCTACTCCCTCGAATGCCGTCCTCCTTTCCGGCGGGCGTCGTCCTTCGGGGGCTGCTGACACAGCGTCTTCGTCCTTTGCCTCGGGGCTCGGGGCGCGCGGGGAAGGGGAGGCTCCCAACTTAGTCGCGAAGATTTATTCCGCCGACTATGGGCGAGGGGCGGGGAACACCGCGGGGCCGCTGATCGTACAGGCCCCGCGATCTCGCGGTGACCAGTGCTACTTCAGTTCCCCGCGCCCATTCGTCCTGGGTTCTCACAGTTTGTTTTGAATAAACCGACGAGAGGGAAGCTGGAACCACGCTCAACTGAATGTATATTCGTTGGATACGATATGAACTCCAAAGCATACAGAGTATGGTGTCCATCAGAACGAAAAACATATATATCAAGAGATGTGAAATTTGTAAATGAATTAGAATGCGAAGAAAATCCAATAACAGAAGAATTTAAATTATTCGAAGAAGAAACTGTCGAATATCTGAAAATTGACAAACCACAAATAACAAATGAAAATTTAACCAGAAATGAAGAATTTGAAGAGAACACTGAAACGATGACAAATGAAAACGTAGATGAAGATGACTATTATTCGATGAGTTCAGAAAAGGAGTCAGAGACAGAAAATGTTTCTGAGACTGAAACAAAACGTGGAAGAGGCAGACCCCGAATTTTGAGAACAGGAAAGAGGGGGCGACCTCGAGAAATTTACAATGTTAAAATGTTAAAAATCTTCAGAAAAATATTGAACAAGAAATAGTAGAAGAACAACAAGAAACTGCATGTGTAACTGAAATCAAGGTTCGAGATGCTTTTGATAGCCCAGAATCCGAAGAGTGGAAAGCTGCTATCAGGAAAGAGTTTACCTCATTGCTACACAATAATACCTGGACCTTGGAGAAGAACTCGAACAGTCAAAATGTTGTTGGCTGTAGACTGATTTTATGCAACAAATTCAAGGCAAATGGAGAGTTAGAACGACGAAAGGCAAGATTAGTAGCCAAAGGATACACACAACAGTATGGCGTCGACTTTCACGAGACGTATTCTCCTGTTGTGAGATTGGGATCTCTAAGGATTCTGATGGCTCTAGCTGTTCGACATAGCATGGAAATCGTTCAAATGGAATCCCAAATCGATAGATTTGGGCCAAATTCATTACTGTTTGGGAATAGCTTTCGAATATGACAAAAACAATGGAATTTTGAAAATGAGCCAGAAAAAATATTTATCCGAAGTTCTAAAGAAATTTAAATGGAAGATTGTCACCCTGTTTCGACTCCACTAGAAGTAAATTGTAAAATTACTGGGGGAACAGAAGAAGACAAGAAATTCCCATTTCGCTCGCTAATAGGTTCATTGATGTATGCAGGAACACGACCTGATATTGCTTTTGCAGTTAATTTCCTGAGCCAATTTAATAATCGATACAACGAACAAACGTGGAAAGCGGCGAAACGAGTACTGCGTTACTTGAAAGGGACAAAAGACGTTAGTCTCACGTTCAGAAAAGACGATACTCCGCTAGTAGCGTACGTTGACTCTGACTGGGGAAATTGTCCTGAAGATCGACGATCATTCAGCGGATATATGTTCAACCTTGGAGGTACTTCGGTAACTTGGGCGGTGAAGAAGCAACGGACTGTAGCTTTGTCAAGCACCGAAGCAGAATATCTTGGATTGTCTGAAGCAGCTAAGGAAGCTATATATTTGAAAAACTTTATGGTTGGATTGGGAGTCCCATTAAATCTCCCAATAGAAATCTTCAACGACAACCAGGGAGCTCAGCAACTTGTGCGAAATCCGACATACCACTCTCGGACAAAACATATAGATATTAGGCAACAGTTCATCAAGCAAACCACTGACGATGGAATTACCAAAATATCGTATATGAGCACCCAAGAAATGCCTGCTGACTTCCTAACCAAGCCACTGCCAAAGCAAAAACACGAAGATTGCCGAAGACAAGCTGGACTGGAGAAAGCTGAGTTTGAGGGGGCATGTTGAAATTTATACTCCAAATTTATTGTTTCCAAACTCAACTTCGTATCCCGTCACAACTTCATGTGTTCATTCTTGTGTTTTACCTGAAAGTGAAAACTTGTATTTTCCTAATCTTAAATTTCCATTCATATATTTTATAGCCCACAACTCCAAAACGAAGTAATAAATGTAGGAAAAATAATCAATCAAATAAAAAAGAAACCATCCTTTCTCATTTTTAATGTAAATTCCGTCTAAGAGCAATTAAATTTTTTACTAATGTAGATCATGATTTTGGGTTTTATAGTAGGGCAGAGTGGTAACATTCCCCCCGAAATCAAACCCTGGCTATGGGACTGAATAGGAACAAATACCTTCATGAATTACCAGATTTTGCTTCCAAAAAACTTAAGAGAGAGATTGGAGCTCGTATCATAAATTTGGCAATATCAAGACAAGTGGAAGGAGCGCTTGAGCAGTAGCTTTATCTCATAATAGGATTCCGGGAAAAATAAGGGAAGATTTCTGCTGAACAGAAGGCATCCGTTCTCCACGATAACTCTTCATTCGGATACGGCCTTTTCCAAATTGTTCAAGAGACTACCATTACATTTCGGGTAAACAATACTTGAGGATGCCTAGATTCTCCTGAAGAAGAGTGCCCCATTTGAAAGATGAACATCAAATTTATGATAAAGTTATCACTAAAATATCAATAAACTGAAATACAGCGTCATTAACGAGCTCTCTTAGAAATGTTCATTTCATTTTCAGGATTTGATTTTAATTTTCTAATTTCTCTCTTCTTCATTCAATAATCTGATGATGTATCGTTTGGCAACATTTTCTAAAACATTTGATTTTTTTTAGAAGTTGACACCCATTTTGCCCTCGTGGTCAGGCTACAATTCATAAAAAGACAGCTAAAATTACATTAAATTACCATTACAAAATTACATTAAAAGATATATTATGTAAAAAATTAAATTATACGAGGTCCCTTCGGTGACAATACGACCAAGTGAAAGTACGAAAGGGGAAGAAAGACACGAGAACGAAGGAAAATAATCAATATTCACGATTGATAAACAGAGTTTTACGACATCAGTAAAGTAGGTACTCCAAAACCACGTAATTTTGTTATAAGAACCTCAGAATCCTTGTGACAGCTATCCTCATGACAACTAAACAAGTATAAGGAACTGCCTCAATCAACATTGAACAGAAGATCCACAGAAAATCTGGTGCGAGGTTGCCTGGTGCTTAACCTTCGGGCTAGAGACCTCTCTGTGGTGGTACGAGCTGCATTTCGATACGAAACCAGAAATTTGTGAAATTTTTGTTCTAAAGTTCCTCCGTGTTCTGCCATTGATTTGATCCAGTTACTTAAATTTACTAAAACCGCTCTCACCCTTATCCCATTCTCGTCGCCACTAAAGAACTCCAAGAACTATGTTACTTGTTAATAAAATCCCCAGAATCCTTTTAAGTCAAAACGCGGAATATTCCTTATTTTGTGAATTGTATAACTCATGAAAAATAATACACAACAATAACTACTACATCCAGTCAGTCAATCAAAATGGCTGGTTGATATATAGAAGGTTATACTGTGAAACACGATCTCCAATATTTTACGATTCTCACGAAACACAGGATTGGAAAGAAAACGTATATCATCATCTTCACTGCGATTAACATTTATATACTAGCTAATTGTCGTTATTTCCTATGGTTAGTTCATGACCGTACCAGGCATAGACAATAGATAGACAGACAAACCAAAGTTGTTCAAAAAGCTAGTAAAATGGAAATTCGGGTGGTGATTTTGATTAAACCTGCTGCAAGAATAAATAGCTTCTCCAACTTTATTATACTCGTAACTGGAAACCATTAGTAATCTACAAAGCTCTGTTTATAATGAGAGATTGACTTCAAGTATATTAAAAAGAATGGCATGAATGTTTCAGGAGTGGCATTTGGGATTGGTAGTGAATGTTAAACATACATGAGAGAGTGGGATCGGAAACATATACAGAATGCCCTCTCGTTTCCCTTACTGAATAAATATTTATAACCTGATGAATTTCTCGAAATACCGATGGTGAGTGATACGAGGGGAAATATTGGCACACCCGCACGCCACGCCCGATGAAGTGAAAACAGGCTGCCTTTGCACGTTGGATTACAGCCAGGTTCTGACTTAGGCCTATTTTCGTGGCTGAGGGAAGAATAGGTAGTTTGTGCTTACCTTGGGGTTGAGGTCGGATCCTTGCTGCATAAGCGTCCCGATCGTGAACCAGAAGGAATTGGCTAATGAGAACTGGTTCTCGACGAGATCGTTGTCCACGTCGCAGGGATGGGGGTTGTGCCATTCGTAAGGAGAGAACCTCGCGACGATGAACATTGTGATTGAAACCAGGATGTAGGCTGCGAGGACGTACAACCAGATTTCAATGGCCAGTGGGTTCATGAAGGAGAAAAGTCTGGTTTCTTGAGGAGTCGAGACCTGGAACAATACAATCATTTTATTAAGATTCATTCAATTAGACTCACATCAACTATCAGATGACTTTTGTGACCATTTTGACAGAGCAACAGTTGGTGTTGGTGATTTGATGGAACAGTTCCTTTGTTCCCCCAAATCGCAACTCAGGGATTGTACTCCCCAGTCTCATTCCAGACATCGATCTATAAGAACCTACTTTCATACAAGATCACTTGCCTTACCCTCGTGGTTAAAATTTGAAGATCTAATAGGTAAACTCTATTGATACTTCTCCCCTTCATCTATGGATACAAGCCTCATTGACTATATATAATCAAACTTAATTGGGAAAGATAAATAGATATATCTATATATCTTTCCCAATTCAATTTGTATCTTTCATTCATCATCCATAGTCCTAGGTTGATCTCCATCAAGGAATATGTATCCTAACAGAACGTGTAGTTCTCTAGGGGTAGAACACAACAACGATTGAATTATTCACAATAATCAATCAGATTCTCCAGATCCCCTAGAACAATACTGTTTCACCATTGATCTTCATTCACCATTTTAAAAATGTGAGGCGGAAAGCAAAAACGACCTCTTGTCGTCATATTTGATTTCGAAAATAAGCAAAAACGCTGCAAATTATTACACAAAGGTTTATAATTTTTCTGTATTGATCACTCGGCTGCAAAGAACACAGCTTGTCATTACTACCTATCTACTTCACGATCAAGTTTTGAAGAAATAAACGCTTCACACTAAATTCGATGAAATGAGGTGTTGTGGTTGCCTTTTAATTGAGGGGTCTAGATCACAAGGGGCATAAGTGATTTTCATGAAAATCGAGTTTAATGACGAAATGGGTAGTTAATTTTCGTAAAAGCATTGATTTTCAAGGATATTGGAGTAGGCAAGAAGGAATTCGAATGAAGTGTCCCTAAAAAAATGGGGTGCAGATGGTCACTATGAAAATCATAGCCCTCGGATCGATAGTAGCCACTGCGCATGCATAAACGTGAATTCCTTGCCACATCCATAACTTTTACATTTTACATCCGAATTTTCAGGGATTATACGGATTTGGGGGTAGATGGTCTCATATGAAATCGTTGTCCCTAGAATGGTAGAAGCCACTGCGCATGCGCAAACGTGAATTTCCTTATAACAGCCATAATTTCTTCTTTTCCATCCAATTTTGATTAAATTCTTAGGGATTGTGCCGATTGGAGTATAGACGGTCCCCTACGAAAATCATCGCCCCCTGACTAAAAATAGCCAATGCGCATGCGCAAACGTAAAATCCACATAACAGCCATAATTTCTAAATTTTTCAACCTAATTCGACGAAATTTCCAGGAATTGTGCTGGTTGACGTATAGATGGTCGCCCATGAGGCTAGTGAAAGGTACGTAGAGATAAACGCACGAGGAAGGGTCGGTCATAAGTCTGGAGATTAGCTACCATGCATCGGAACATTTATACAGCCAGGTTATGGATCAGGTTACTGTAGCTTAGTAATTTCTTGAGCCACAAGGATGCTTTTGGTCTTCAATCCTTCAAAGATCTATTCAGATTGAGAAAATATCAATAACTTTATTTCGACGAACGCTGACAAGAGGTCTCTCTCGCTTTCCGTATCACAATTATAGAAAACCAATGTGAGATCGAAAAATACGATATGAATGAATATCATTGATACAATAATCGTTTTCATCAATGTCCTATTTATGGACACGATACGTCTTATTCCTTGGTGCCAAACCAAGTTAGAACACGATGAAACGCAATGTTATCCTATTTGTCGCACAAATCGCTGCTAAGCACAAAACAACTCTAGTTGGGGTGGTCATTACTCCGATCGTCATGATGGATAGTACCGGCTGAACAAGAGGGAAACTTTATCGACCGGAACCACTTCACCTCGCTTTTCCTCTGTTATTTTATTTTTTCTTATCTTTGATGAATTTTGTTCGTTCTACCACAACGGTGATAATTCCTAAACAAAACTGCCATTGTGATGCGGGGGGATGGGCGGCAGGTTCTCTTTAATACCGCTAATACCTACCTGCTACCATTCTTCCCTCTTTTTGTGTAGTCATTACGCATTCCCTCAGCTCTTCACGCCACTTACTCCGTCGAGATGGAAATAAGGGTACTTTGTCCTTCAAACATCCGCGTAAAATACCGGAGCCTACTCTAAGAAAAAGATTGAGTGGCCCTCAATTTACAGTACCAACTTCAAACCTCATGAACAGAACAACTTGACTTTTTTGGAGGAGCAAATTTTGATAAACTCAAAGTGCATCAATATGGCATATGGCTTAATGCGGAACCATATCATTTATCGTAAACTGAATAAGCGCATTTCGGTGAGCATAATTTCAATTGTAATTTTACGTGGCCTAGAGAGAGTGTGAATCAAAAAATGTTGGATCCCTTTGGTTTCTCAATGTCTTTAAACTGGAAGCCACTGCAAGAAATTCATGTTTTACTAAATCTTCATATTTTTTTCAAATGGCTTAGGTAAGGTAATGTTCAAAGGTCTAGACATTTCAACCACGTCTAAACGGTTGAAAAATGTTTCGAAAGTCGTCACCACTTCAAACTTTGAGACGAACAAAAATCCATTTATCAGTACAAGGCTTTGACCGATTTTTATTGTTTATTGTTCAACTTTTGAATAACACGAAGGAATTACGAAATATCACGAAGTAACACAAAGCAATTTGAAATATTAAAATTCTAAAACAATCTGCGCGTACAGTATGGTATGGTTTATTGAAAATGGGAAAACTCAATGATTTACGTGAGGCTACTTTATGTGTCAAGGAGGACGAGTGGCGCAATTTTCGAGGTTTTTGAAGCAAAAAATGGAAACTCTGAGTATTTGGTAATTCATTCATGTTGCACTAAGTAGTGGGAATGTTATACGTTCGAATCGTACTGGGAGGGAGACGGCGCACCGGTTATACCTAGCCCGGATGACCGTCCAGTCGTGCGTATTGTTGCCTAACCAGTACAACGCTACCCAACTTTGTTATTGTTTGTTACTGATGATGACCTAACCGTCGAAATCGATTTAACTTGTAACTCATTATTTTCGTGGAAATAGACAACATTCTACTCAACTCCGTTTTTATTAAAATGGTTTTCCACAATCTCATCGCGAGTGATTTTATTCGTATCCTTAGAGAGTAGCCCCCAACAATCCTTGTCGGGTTTCAGTGCTACCTCCCACCACTTCAACTAACTACCATTCCTGATTACCATAACTACATTCTAAAGATCGTTTTCGTTTCTCATATTCGTTTTCGTTTCTGTTATTGTTTTCTCTCTGAACAGCTATGGACGAGAAAATGATGCCAAGTGTCGTTTCATGTTGCGAATCGTGCCCAATCAAGTCGTTCAATTTCAAAGCTGATCTCCAAAATCGTATCTGATTCATGTTATAGAAATATGAGAAACGATTAAAAGACAACAATCTTTAGAATGGTAGTTATGGTAATCAGGAATGACAGTTCGTTGAAGTGGCCGAAGGTAGCACTGAAATATTCACCTCCAGAAAATCGGAGTTCGCATCTCAAGTTATCATACTAAAACGTATATATGTACCTGCTGTACTGTGAAAAGAGCGAAAATTGAAAGCAACAGCGGGTTTCCAGTTGTAACACAAAATCCTTAGGGAGGTACGTAATAAATAAAGCAAACCACCGATGTCAACGAATTTTCTTTCTCTTTCACAGTATAGCACTGCATAGATCCCATTTTACTAGTATTTGTCGCGAATTCCCGTTGAAAATAATCCAAAAGCATAATAATTAAATCCTCAAACAATTTAAATTGCTAAGTATTTCCTTGAGATCTTGAGATTTTTACGTAGATAAGTCCATGGGCTGGGGGTCATGTGTTTTTAATTCAACCTTATTTTCAGATCAAACTATATACATTTTTTCCTGTGATGGGAAAAACAATAGATCATGGATATATCTAGCTATTATTTTTGCCATTAAGGAAGAAATTAGATGAATGTCAATAGTTTAAACTAACGTACAAAGATGTAGTCAGGGAGAGAAAACAACAAAATTATTCATAAACATGTTGTTCATTAAATATGAACATACCAAATTGAAATTTGTCCGAATTGCAAAAAAATTGTTGAAAAATAACCTCAAATCGAACCCGGGGTTCCCAGATTTGATTAAAACTAAATCATGCTAAAAGACATAATATCCATATTAAAAATGATTCAATCATGTACTTAGCACGAAAATCAATTCAAATGCTGCCTTCACTGCTAACACAAAATCGTGTTGGAAATCTTAGTGGATTGATCTAACATTCTTCTTCATGAACTAACATTGTATCTTTCCTGCTGTTCTTGAAAGTTGTACTCAGCAATGGAATCTAAAACATCGTATTATCACAATGGGTACCTACTCTTGAAGAGTAATTTCTTTCCACAAAGTCTTGAACAGGATCCCCCGTCGAGATCCCTCTTTTTCCAAGGAGGAGGAGAAGAAGGAAAAAGGCATCAAAAACCCATCAACTCTTCTATAAGGCCACGGATCAATGGAGGAGAGGAGCGTAGATCACTGCATATCTACACCCGAAAAGGAGTCTGGCGATGAAGTAGGTTTACCAATAAAAGGTGACGCGGGAGTGGGAACAGCAGTTGTGAAGGGGACCAAAAGCCGTGGAGGAAAAGTAGGCTGGTAGGAGGAGAACGATGTGTGCTAGGGTAACCTAATATCTTTATAAACATAGGCCCCCTTTATCTGTTGTCCCTTAACTCGTTATAATATTTATGTTACGGCCACTTTATCCTTATTTTTCTCTTCCTAACTTTTCCACGAGTATCTTACAAATTGTGACTCTGCCGTTTTTTCACGTACTCCCCATAAAGAAGGAAGTTGTAGTAGGCTCTCGGCGTTCTAACATGAGTGTTTTGACAATCCGTATCATCTTTCTAACACAGATGATCTCATAGCAAAACATTGTTTCACGTAAGTAAGTGAACGTTTTAGAAAGTGTTATATAGAATTTATCATGAACTTCGACGAGCCCATAGAATCATCAATTTATTACATGTACATTTCAAAATTAATATTTATTAGTGGTAGTTTTCAAAATTGACAAACGGCAAACTTCGAATTACTATGTATTACTCTATGAATTAGGTACTCTATGAATTACTATATTATAGTACAATGTTTACAGTGTAGTTTTCTTGTTACAATGTAGGTATGGAAAAAAAAAGAGTTCATATTAACTCTTAGTGCCCGACAAGTGTCCTACAGACACTTAGGGATTTTCTCCACACTAAGTCAGTACCTTTCCCCCTAGTCTCGTGGATGAAATTAGTGAGGTTGGTTGGTTTTCTTCGAACGTTGACCTCGCCCAGCGCGATTAATGCAAAGAAGGTAAGTGTCTGTGAGACACTTTGTAGGAGGGAATGGTGAAATGTGGTGGGTTTCTCTCAGTTACTTAGTCGGCTTAGTGACTGGAAAAAAATGCACCAACTGCTCCTACAAGAAAAACCATGTTACCATTTACATGTTTATGGAATGCAGTGTTCCAATTTGCCTCGATTGCTCCCGAAAAATTTGCGTACAATGCTATTGGAAGGTGTGACTAAGCTTGTCATTTTTTGAGATCATGAACACTTCAGAAGTAGTCTCTAAGAAGCAATAATTTTTGTTACGTAGGCACCTTCCTCTTTTTCTAGGTCACATTAACTTTTTTAATTTTTTTTAGTTCCTTATTTTTTGGAGGTTTTGAATTTAATGTGTCTTCAAAATGTTTGTTATTCCTACCTACTTATATTTGATTTTGAATGATGTTCCTTCACGCAATGTTCAAATGTGATTTTTCTACTTGCTTAAGTATTGACCTACGTGAGTTAGTTGTTACGTAGGTATCATGTGATGAGGCACTTACGCCATTCGTGATGAAACGTGGGTAATATTTTAGTTATTTTATTCACTTATTCTTGTCAATTGGTGGGTAATATTTTACTTATTCTATTAACTTATTCTTATCAACTTGTCATTTGGAGTTATCAACAATAAAAATTAATTCGATGAAAAATTATGATAATTTACTTAACTCAAATTTAGGAACTAGGTGTCTGAGAAACACTTAGTTGGGCATAAGCGCCCAAAAAACCAAGTCAGGCACTGAGGGTTAAATTTAAGATGTTGTAACGATTATTTTGACGCATACAGGCACCATCTGTATTATGAAATTAATATAAATATTTAGAGCCATCTCTGAAATGCCCTTCCGGTTCTCTTCACTATTGACAAACCTTCTTGTCTCCGAGCTGAAAACTATCAAGAATGTCTTTCTTCCCGGAGCATGTCGTTTTTCTCAGTATTTTCTTTGCTCCGAAGGTCGAGAGAGTAAGGCGTTAATTCCTTACTCAACGAATGGGTGTCATGTTTGTTCTGAGCAAATAAACAGAAACGATTGAGGCCAGTAACGACGTTGGAACGAAAATTCAGTCGTTTTAAACTGTATGTTAAACGTTTAGTGAGAGATATGTTATTCAACTCGTGAATACTGGTGGGGGGGCATCTTACGTCGGTTTACTCAAGACTGTTCACTCTCTAGGCGTTCGGATTTTTGGAAAATGTTAGCGAATATATATATATTATAATGTACAGTATAGCAGCTGAAGCTTCAACCCTGCAGTGGTACGGCTCGTAAACCTTACGTGTTGTCAGGGAAAAATCTCTCTCCACTAATTTTCTTTCGGCATGATTCACGTGGTTTCTCATTCTAATCGTCTCGAAGGTAGTTGTTCTTGACTCCCATTATTCTCTTCATTCTATTCCAACGCTTTCCACTGGTAATCCTTTAATTGTTGGTACCCTCCACGTCAGACTTACGTAGAACTACCTAACTGGCCACGTCATGTAAATATATTCCAGAGTTTGTTTGATGTAGACTTGTGCCGTGTGTGTGTAACACTAATTTTTCAAGAAAGAGAGGAAAAAAAGAAGAGGGATCTTCGACGAATAAAGAGAATTAGAAAGGTCCTAGAAAATATTGAACCTACTGCAGTTCCAAAAAAAGAAGATTGATGACGACTTATTGTGCAAAATGCAATACGCCAATATGTGGATCACATGTTATCAAAATTTTCTCTAATGAGTGTGAAAATTAATTGATTACTTACGCGGATGATCTTTATTTGAGGCAGTTATTTTATTTTCCTGAACTTAGTTACTTACCTAATTTGATAATAAATAATAATGAACTACTTAAATATAGAAGTACGATGAATTATTCCGTGTGCCACATAATTTCCAACTAAAATTTGTAGTAGGAATGAGTCCTGAAGTAAAACACGTCAACCTTACGTAGCGCTACCCCAACTCACCTAGTAGATGTCCCTACCACTTCTTCTTCTTCAAGTACCCTGTCCGCGATGAACGTTGGCAATCATCCATGCAATCATCACCTTATCTACAGCCTTCCGAAACACTGAAGATGAGGACTCCCCGAACCACTGACGGAGATTATTCAACCAAGATATTCGTCGCCGTCCAGGTTCTCGTCTCCCATAAATTCTGCCTTGCAATATATTATGCAGAAGAGTGTACTTCTCATTTCGCATCATGTGGCCAAAGTATTGCAACTTGCGCATTTTTACTTTGCTCATCAACTCCATTTCCTTATCCATGCGTCTGAGGATTACAATATTGGTCGCTCTCTCCGTCCAAGGTACTTTCAGAATCCTCCGATACGCCCACATTTCAAAACTTTCCCTACCACTGCTGGGTACATTGGCTCATCCTCATTATAACTGAGGTTACATTGAAATAATTAATAGCAATGTTTAGAGAGATCAAAACATCGCTCGATCATCGAAGGTTATAAATAAATTGTATAAAAAATGATTTCCAGGTACTCACTTTGAAAAGTATGCTGATTCCAAGATTCATGAAAGGTTTGGTGAAGTCAATTACACTTTCCCGAGCGTAGTTAATAGTCATCGAACCAACAGCTAGATCAGCTTTCTATGAAATTAAAAATACACATACCAATGAAATAAATTTCAATAATAATAATAAAAATAATTATGTCATATCTATACAATTACAGACAATTGACTCATAATCCTGGTTATTCAAATACAGGGTGTCTCAAAAGTTGTTCACCCCCCTGCTAAAATCGTCCGGATAGTGGTAAAAAATCTTTTTTTTTTTAATCTTCATAATTTTTTCCATGGATCTTAAATATGACCATATTGCGCATTGCGCATTGAGCAAATTGTGCACAACGCACACCAACTTCGTTATTTCAAATGAGACTCCCCATTTTTTACTGCAGATTTGGATTCTACGCAAAATTTCATGAATATTAGACCCTTCACTTGATTTTTGTGGTTGCGCGCAACCCGTCCCATGAGCGCGCAAAGTCGCCCAACTACCAAATTGCGCAAAATATGGATTCACGTAAACCCCAAGTGTGGCACATGCTTTTTCATTATTTTTCGACGCTGAATCACGTGGTGGTATCCATTATAGAATTTGATTGGAATTTTCTAAATGGCGGTCGAAAATTCGAAGATTCGCGCCTATCCGGGAACTGCTCGGCGTACACTCGAACTGCTCTTTTCAAAACGGAATTACACTGGTAATACACCCGGACCATGGGAGTCCTCTCTTCAGGAGAGTAACGGGCAGTACTTGCACGAGGCATAATTCAGTACTCACGTCTTCAAGGTAACAATGAGAATAAATCGGATCTGAGATGAGTTCAGATAAAAGTAAATAGGTTCTTCGCTTATCTCGTTTCAGGATTCCACAATGCTTCACATCGTTTCTGAACTCTGTATCATAAAAGTTTCCGAACTAATTAAAATCGCTTCATAACTCATGAGGACGAGAAAAAGAGCGACTTTTCGCTAAAAACAACCGGCCGCCATTTCAAAAATTCCAATCAAATTCAAAAATGGATACCACCACGTGATTCAGCGTCGAAAAATAATGAAAAAAAACCCTGTGTTGTTGTCTGTAAAGTCGGTATACGGGCGAAAGTTTTACGTGACAACGACTTTGAGTGGTAAAATAATTTTAATGTTAATATTCATTCGTATAGTAGGAAGAAGGATAAAATAAAATTCTTTGTCAAGTTGCACAGAGTAGGTATTTCCCGTAGGTAGTAGGTATTTCCCATGGGTGGGGGGGGGGGGAGTGAGTGCCAGGGAAGGGGGGCGGGGCGCTCCCGCTTTTGTGAGCGCCGGGGAAGGGGAGGGGCCGCCCGCCTTTAGGGAGCGCCGAGCTGCACCCCCTCCGTGAGCGGAGCGTAACGCAGTTTCTTGAAGTGTCTCCCGGTAAACCAATTTATAAGACGTTATCACGTCAAAAACATGTGCCACACTTGGGGTTTACGTGAATCCATATTTTGCGCAATTTGGTAGTTGGGCGACTTTGCGCGCTCATGGGACGGGTTGCGCGCTACCAAAAAAATCAAGTGAAGGGTCTAAAATGGGGTCTAAAATGGGGTCTAAAATGAAATTTTGCGTAGAATCCAAATCTGCAATAAAAAATGGGTCTCATCTGAAATAACGAAGTTGGTGTGCGTTGCGCACGATTTGCGCAATGCACAATATGGTCATATTTAAGATCCTTGGGGAAAATCTTGAAGGTTCGAAAAATAATTTTTTTTTACCATTATCCGGACGATTTTAGCAGGGGGGGGGGGGGGGTGAACAACTTTTGAGACACCCTATATATACGATTTTACAATGATTTTGTTTGTGCTCAGTTTCCGTGCATCTCACCATGCATAATGCATCATGCAATAACTGTTAAATCTATGAAGTAATGGCGAATACTGAGAAAAAAATACATAAATGACATAGTAATAAAGATAATAATTTTACAAATTCATTTTTGTTAAAATTAAAATTTAAGTGAATCATCAGCACGCAGTAGAATCTATCTTTCATACTTTAAGCGTGAGGGGGGTAGAGTGGATGAAGAAAAAAGGATTACCAAAATCTCGGTGGTATAAAGAAAACTTTAACATGCGTCAAGTATAAAAACAATAAAACATAAATTTGACTTTTCTGAGTTAACTCTTTTAAGTGATTCGATGGGGTGATTCTTATAATGATGATTTCCATAAAATAACGATTCAGGTTTCAGAGCAGCAGTTGCTCCGTCAAGAATTGAATTCTTAGCTATGCCAGTATCACAAATTAATAGACTAGTTACAAAGTATATTTACCTACGCGACGTAAATTAATTCTAATGATTAAATTAAATTCAGAATGCAAATTTGTGTTTCGATACATATCCTTGGCTTCACTAGGGCCAAAATTTCAAAAACTTCTGTATTAAGAGTTTTATACACATAAAACTGCCTATTGTAGGTAGGTATTTCTAAAATGTCAATAAAAATATATTAGTAACTAATTTTAAAAAAATGAGCCGAGTTGGGTAGCAAGTGAATAGGAAAGAACAAGAGTACCTACTAAGACAGTTACTCAAGTTCTTAGACACATGAAACTTCACAATCATGTTGATGGTTTTGCTCATTTTGTAAAAAAACCGCTCTACCGAGATTTCATCCCAATTTAAGTCAATTCTTAAAAACATTTTGTTGTCCTATCGGATCTCTCTTGCTGTCTGGAGTGCTTTGAAATTTGAATTGAAATTATTTTGGAACTATTTTGGAACCTGGTCGTAAAAAAATCAAACCTATTAAGCAGCGACGGGATGAAATTCATATGAAACCTTCAAGGATAAACCTCCAAGATATACATGCCTCGAATTGAACATGGACGAATGCTCACCTACGGAGAAAAACGTAGGAATATTGTTAGGTATGCTTTTTAAATATGCATCGCAGTAAGAGATTCCTAAAAAAGATGCAATACGATTAGTATTCATCAACTTGATAAACGAGCAATTTGATTAACTTTGACCTTCAATAAGAAAACAAAGTTGAGGTCGAATTTGGTGATGGAATTGGTTTATTTCCATACGTACCCACTTGTGGGATAGGAACTTGTAAGAAACGTGAGATTTTCTTACTCCAAAAGTAATATTTTTCCTTTTCCTTCGTGACAAAGTAGAGCGGCAAAAGAGAGATGGAACTGACAGGCGAACCAAGATAATAATCTGCCAGGACCTAAGGAAAGAAGTGACGGAAAATTGTGAAGGGCGGTCTCTTCAGTAGGTCGGGGTGAGGTTACCATTGTATGTTGGAGGAGCAATGTGCTTTCATGTTATCGGATCAATCCTGTATAGATTCGTTGCAAAAGTTTTGCTATCTTTAAAAAAAAGGGCCTTTTGGAGGGAGCGACAAAAGATTTACTCACATCCCGATAGCTAACACAAAAGAGTTCAGTTCTATTCAGCGTTTTCCGAAGGGTAAACGATGAAGGAACACGTTAGTTTACATTTCCCTGCCACGAAGAGTTAAGGGACGCTGTGCACTCAGAACTTCCAGCACTCAGGAGTACTATTTGACGTTTTCCTTCCGGTAGTTGAATGAATGTGTTGGTAACTAAAGTGCTATAAAGTAAGCAGGGAGATGAAGGGTTCTATAAAACACAATTGTGATACAAAAATGTCTAGGCACTCAGCTGCAAACCGTCTACTATTCAAAATGTGCTTGTTTGGATGGATACTTGGGTGATAATTCTTCTTCTTTAGTGGCGCGACAATCCACGTGGGATCAAGGCCTCCTTCATCAAAATTTTCCAGACAGTCCGGTTCTGTGCTGTGGTCTTCCAGTCATTTACACCCAAGATGACTGGGTGAGACTCCATCGGCCCTCCGTAACCTCGGTCTTCCCAGCCCTCGAGTGCTGTAAAGTCTCTCGTTTAGCATTTTCTTTGGGATCTCGTTATCCTGCATTCGTACGACATGACCTTCCAAACGAAGTCGTCCGACTCGTTGATTTGATCCGTTAATTAGGCCTGATTAGTGTTTTATATAAGCAAATCTTGGTAGCTCGGGAAAAGGTTTTACTTTTCATTTGTTGTTGCAGCCCAAAGTATGCTCGATTTGCCGCAACCATCCTTCTCTTAATTTCGGGGCTTGTAAGGTTTACAGAATTGATCTGTGTCCCAAGATGAATAAATTAATCAACCCACTCAAAGCAGTGGGGACCAATCTGGATATTTGTATCATGGTTAGAAGGGGAATATGTACGCATGCACTTGGTTTGGCTTGATTAACTTCTAGCCCAACACTCACGGCTTCCCAAACCAATTCATCAATGGCTTCGCGAATGGCACCAAAAAATCGACCAATGCAAGTCCATCCAACTGGCGCTGTAGGGTCACGATAACTCAAGTGGACTGTATAGGGGTTTTTGAATTGAGAAGCTAAGAATTACGAATGACTGACTTGATTTAATGAACGAAACGATACAAAATACTGCAATAATGTACTTCACAGACGGACGGGACGGGGACTTGTCTCGCGACTGGTGAGATTTCTTCGACGTAGAAGGGAGGGTGGTTTTGAGAGGGTGGAAGGTAGTGGTTCTGCGTTCCACCGCTAGATGATGCCTAGAGTATCTTCTCCATTCCGCCCACCTTGAAGTGTCAACTTCAAAATGATTGCCTTGAGCCTTGAGGAGTGCTGACTGTAGCAGGAGCAGCACCATCTTGATTAGAACTGTTGTCATCCATGGGCAGCGCACATAGTAAGCGAATGTTGCGCTTGAAGAGTCCAGAAGGACAGCGAAGAGTAACGACTCTGACAAGTCCGTCAGATCCAGGGTGAGTGTCTTCGACACGAGCGAGGCTCCAAGCATACGACGGGGAGTCGTCATCCTTGACAAGAACGAGAGTACCTTTCTGCAGATTGTTGCAGGCGGATTTCCATTTGTAGCGACGTTGCAACTCGTGGAGATATTCGGTCTTCCAACGATGCCAAAAATGCTGGGCAATTCTTTGCACTAATTGCCAGCGAGTAAGACGATTTTCAGGTGGACTGCTGAGATTGGGTTCTGGCGGTGCAGTCAACTGGTCTCCAATGAGGAAGTGAGAGGGAGTTAGGACTGAGTAATCGTTAGGATCTGAAGATATGGGCGTTAAAGGTCTAGAATTTACACAAGCTTCTACTTGGGTAAGCACAGTATACATTTCAGCGTAAGTTAGGTTAGCCTTACCTATTGCTTTTCTAAGATACAATTTGACTTGTTTAATACTGGACTCCCACAAGCCTCCGAAATTGGGCGATCTGGGTGGAATGAACTTCCAAGAAATTCCATCTACAGCGAGAGAGGATACGATAGAGTCCCTATGAATTTCAGATTGCCATGAGATTTTTAGTTCTTCTAATTCTCGTTTAGATCCTACAAAAGTAGTACCATTATCAGAATGGATTTCTAGCGGTTTTCCTCTCCTAGATATGAATCGTTTGAGACAAGCTAAGAATGAAGCCGTGGTTAGATCTTCAACTAATTCTATATGAATCGCCTTAGTACATAAACAAACAAACAAGGCTATATATGCTTTAACATGAGGTGAATTTTTTCTTAGAGAACTACTACGAATATAAATGGGCCCTGCGTAGTCAACTCCACATCGATAGAATGGCCTAGTGACTTCTACTCGAGGTTCTGGAAGAATGCCCATTTGCTGATCAGCGAATTTCGGGTTGAACTTGAAGCAGACGACGCATTTTCGATAAATTTTGCGAGCAAGATTTCGCCCATTTGTTGGCCAATATTCTTCACGAATGAACGATAACAGCGATTGAGGTCCGGCATGCAGATTCTTCTCATGTACGGATCGAGCTATGAGTTCTGACAACTTGTTAATGTCCGCTTGTCCTCCGTATGATAGGACGATAGGGTGCTTTTGATCAGCAGTGAGGTCTGAGTTTTCGAGGCGTCCTCCAACTCTGATGAGACCGTTTTGGTCAATGAAGGGACACAACAAAGCTAATCGACTGGATTTGCAAACAGTTTTTGTTTTTCTCAAATCAGCTAGTTCTTGAGTGAACATGAGTTGTTGACCTAGATGCAACACGAGAATTTTTGCTTCGTTGAATTCTGAGGATGTGATTGATCCATGAGGTCTCGAGCCTTTAGGATTTTTTCGACGACGTAGATAACGAAGAGAGTAGGCTATTATTCGAACTAATTTATGGAATTGAGAGACACGCGAAAGAATTTCCAAAAGGAACTTAGGATCAGGTTTGGCTACGTTGACTAGAACTACACCTTTCTGCTTGCGAACATCAGGGAGTTCGTCATCGTTCGTGACTTGGTATTCTCCATAAGGTTCAAAATGAATATCCTCACTGAGCCAATGAGGTCCACGAAACCAGAGTCTAGATTCAATCAATTGGTCAGCGAACAATCCTCGTGAAATGAGATCAGCGGGGTTGTCTACTGATGCGACGTGTTTCCAATCACTAGATTTTGAGTGGGCTTGAATTTTTGAGACTCGATTGGCTACGAAAGTGGTCCATTTCGTTGGCTGAGCTTGAAGCCACGAGAGTACGACTGTAGAGTCTGTCCAGAAGATCGTTTGGTGAATAGAGCAATCTAAAGCAGCTTTTACTACTTCTGCGAGTTCGATAAGGTGATGTGCACCACACAATTCAAGGCGCGGCAGCGATTGAGTTTTGATTGGGGCTACGCGTGATTTCGATGCTATCAAATTTACATGGACTTGATTCTGATCATCAATACAGCGCAAGTAGATGCATGCACCATATGCATCCATAGAGGCATCTGAAAATCCATGCATTTCGATGCGTACTGAATTAGGAGCAACTATTTTACGAGGAATAAGAAATCCCTTGAGTTTCAAAAGGGTTTCACAGAATATGCGCCATTTCTTGGTGAACGCATTCGAGAGTGGCTCATCCCAATCTAGTTCCTGTCGCCATAATCCTTGCATGGCTATCTTGGCCTTGGCTATCACAGGACCTAGAAGCCCGAGGGGATCGAAGATTTTGGCGATCGTAGATAGAACTGATCGTTTGGTAGGATTTTCCGACGAATTGTTTGAGGGTAGAATGTGATCGATGGAATAAGTGAAAGAATCGACGTTTGGTAACCAAAGTAGTCCAAGAGTTCGAACCGAGACTTCATCATCAAATCCGATTTCAGTCTTCAGTTCACGATCTTCTTCGGGAACACTATCAATGAATTCAGGAGAGTTAGAGCTCCACTTCCTGATACAAAATCTTCCGAGTTCGAGATGGCTACTAAGTTTTGATTTGAGATCAATTGTTTCATCGATGGAGTTCGCTCCACTGATGCAATCATCCATGTAAAAATGGTCGAGAATGACTTTGGATGATTCAGGATGCCTATCTTGGTAATCCAAAGCAAGCTGTTTGAGGATACGAGTTGCTAGCCAAGAAGCAGAACTAGTCCCATAGCTAACTGTTAGCAACGAATAGGTTTGAATTGGCTCATCTGGGGAATCGCGCCAAACTATTTTTTGAAGATCGATTTGATCATCACTCATTCTGATCTGACGAAACATTTTCTCGAGATCACCACAGATACAGATTTGGTATGAGCGACTACGAATCAAATGAGTGACTAGAGGTTGCTGAATCACCGGACCAATGTAGGATACGTCGTTCAAAGAGTGACCTGAGGAGGTTTTGCACTAAAAATCAAACACCACACGAAGTTTCGTGGTGCTAGACGTTTCCTTAAAAACTGGGTGGTGAGGAACAAAATAGGAGATTGAAGAACTACGAGAATCAGCCTCATCCAGTTTCATGTGGCCTAGACGAATGTATTCGTGAATAAAGTCTTGATATCTAGTCTTCAGCTCAGGACTGCGAAGGAACCTATTCTCCAACAACATTAGACGCTTGATGGCATTTTCCTTGCTACGACCTAACAAGTTCAGTTCGTCTTTCAGCTGCATGCGAACCACGTATCTACCATCCAACTCTCTAAAGGTTGTCTCTTGAAAGATTTGTTCGCAAGTGCGATCGTCCTCACAGAGATCCTGAGTGGAGCTATCGAGATTTTCTATTTCCCAGAATCCACGCATGGTGCGATCAATAGAGTCGAGAGTGATGTCGGTAGCTATATGACAAGATACAAGATGACAATAAGCCTGAGAATTTGAGGAGTCAAGAATAGAACTGCAGACGATCCAACCAAGCTTGGATTCTCTGAACGACAAATGGTGTTCAGGACAATCGATTTGATCACGTCCGATCAGCTGCCAGAATAAGTCAGCTCCAATGAGCATGTCTATCTGAGTGTCCTGCAGGAAATCAGGATCTGCAAGAACAATGTTGCGAGGAATCTTGATATTTCGAATATCCAACGATTGATTGGGAGTGTAGTCCGTTATTTTCGGAACGACTAGGAAATTGGCATGGCAAGAGAAATTTGAAGCTCTAGAATCGATTTTCGCTCTTGTGTAATGCGAAATCGTAGATGGAGAATTGTTCAATCCACTAATTGCGATTGAAGTATTGAGTAGCTTCAATCCAAGACGATTGCAGAATGAAGCTGTCAAGAAGCTAGATTGCGATCCAGAATCGAGTAAGGCACGACAAGAAGTGAGCTTTCCATCAGCTCCAACTATCAACACAACTGCTGTAGAGAGCATGATTGAAGACGGTTGTGGTTTCAGCACCCTAGAAGTGAGACTGACTGTTTGACCTGAGCCACTAGAGGCAACCGAGTTCGACAATTGTTGTGATTCGAGATTAGTTGACTGAATGGTGCCTTGATTCATGGAAGATGGCCCAGAATCACGATGCAAGAGAGTGTTGTGTGGTTGACCACACGTGCGACAACGCATAGCAGAACATTTGTCTAGTCTATGACCACCTTTCAAGCAATTTAGGCAGAGATTCTTGGATTTGACCAGAGAGAATCTTTCGTTGATTGACAGTTTCCCAAAATCGTCACAAAAGTAGAGAGAGTGAGAGCTAGAATCACAGAGCGGGCATTTTCGAGATTTATTTTCCGTTTGTGACAGCAAGCAACTAGTAGAATTGGTTTTATCTACTTTCGGGTAGGATTTTGAGGTCGAAGATTTCTGATTAGCTATTTGCGATGATTTCGAGGAGTTTGACTGGCTATGTGATTTATCGAATGATTGATTTGCTTTAACTGCTTCCAATACACGACATCTATGTTCCAAAAATTCAGCCAAGACTTTGAATGTGGGTAACTCTTGGGAGGGAGAAACCTTTTGCCATTCACTGAAAGTGATAGAATCGAGTTTAGAGCAAGTTAAATGAAAGAGAATCGCATCCCACTGATCAGTAGGCTGCTTGAGCGATTTAAGAGCACGAAGGTGTTTTTGAGTTGAATCTATGAGTGATCTCAAGGACGAAGAATTTTCCTTTTCAACTTTAGAGATGCTGAATAAGTCACGGACGTGTTTTTGAACAATAATGACTTGATTATCATATCGTTTTTTGAGTAGGTCAAGCGCAACTTCATAACTATCGTCGATCGGCTCCAAACTATCAATGAGTTCCAAAGGTTCACCGCGAAGGTAAATTTTGAGGTACTTGAACTTTTTCAAGTCGGAAGCGTTCTTGTTACTACCGATGACATCAATGAATAAGTTGTAGAATGGGTACCACTCGTCATATTTACCGTTGAAGGTCGGAAGTTGAATGACCGGAAGCTTGACGTCATTGAAAGATTCACCAGACACTTGGCAGTGGGTAGGAGGTGGGGAAGTCGAAGGGTGCGTAGCGGGGAGGGGCGTGAGGAGCGTACGAGCGTCTTCACCCTTGCCGACCGCATCAAAATAAAGGGTTTCAAAGCGCGACCTTTCGACCACTTCCTTGTCTAACAATGATTCGTTGTCTAGCACCAACTCTTCGATTGCCGATTGAATTTTATCAAATTGGTCCCAATCTAATTCGATTTTGTCAAGTCGAACATGAAGGCTTTTGAGTGTGACGTTGTCCGAGGACAAATATGCAATTAAACTTTCGAGTCGAGAGAATATAGCTGAACGCTTGGTGTAGCATCGTTTCAACTTTTTAGCAACGTCTTCTGAAGGAGACATGGTTACAATATCGAATGAATTATTACAGAATTAAAAGTAAAACGCAACAAAAACTACTTACGAAAACATAGATAGAATACGAGGAACAAACATGAAAATTGGCGTTTAAAAACCTAATAAGCTAACGAGAAACAGGGTAGTAGGTGAATTATTGAGTAAGTAACGAATTTGAATTATTTTGACGAAACAAGAATTTATGTAGGTACAATAAACGAGAATGAATATGACAATGAATCTGTACGAAAGAATTGAATAACGAGAATGAATAAGATTGACTGTGTATCTGTACGAAAGAATAGAATAATGGAAAAGAATGAATGAATCGACTATGAATTTGTACGAAAGAATAGAATAATGGGATCACATGAAAGTATTGTGGCGAAGGTAGGTACCTAATAGAGGTTTATTTCCTACTGCATACTGTGCTGACCCAACGAAGTTGTTTTGTGATGTATACAAGGTTATTTACATCCGACCAATGAATGAATGACGATGAATAAGTGACGAGAATGAATAAAACGAATTATGAATAACGAAATGAATAATGGAATGGAGGATTACCTTGGAATCGGAAAGGAAAACGACGGGTTTACCAGCTCAAGTTCGAGAATCGGGCGACGGTGCAAGATGGCGAGTTGCTGCAGCTAGTTGTTTTCGGCCGACATCGTGTTCTTTTCTGGTCGTAAATCCGGGGCGTATGGACCAAAATGTAGGGTCACGATAACTCAAGTGGACTGTATAGGGGTTTTTGAATTGAGAAGCTAAGAATTACGAATGACTGACTTGATTTAATGAACGAAACGATACAAAATACTGCAATAATGTACTTCACAGACGGACGGGACGGGGACTTGACTCGCGACTGGTGAGATTTCTTCGACGTAGAAGGGAGGGTGGTTTTGAGAGGGTGGAAGGTAGTGGTTCTGCGTTCCACCGCTAGATGATGCCTAGAGTATCTTCTCCAGGCACAGTATTGAAAAGGCGCATGTTTGGCTGGATACTTATCGTATCTATAAAAGCAAGTGAGTATTGCACTAAAGAGGATAGGATCAAGTCAGGTAAAACAATTCAGTATTGTCCCTATGAAGTTACGTATGATCATTGCACCAGCTCGAATCCTCTGATTAGCAATTAAATTCTATATTTCTACAATTTATAACTAAACTGGAATCGTTCCTCAAAAGATTCATATTCGTGCAGGATATAACACCCAATAAAATCAACATTTATTTGTAATTAATTTGCGTTTCAGAGCTTGCTGAAGAACTTTGGTCCCGTGTCCGTCCGTCAGTCAATGATCAAATAATTCTCATTCCTGGCATAACGAAAATAACGCTTGCATACGAGTCTGCAACTCATTGGGACATTTTATGTCTTTACTACGGTAACTCAGGGGTATATTTCAGTTTCTTCCATAATTACAGCGTTTTTGGCAGTATATCATTTATGCATAAATTTAGGGCTTTCCAACGAATGGAGAACGATTTTTCTACGAACACGAATGACGAAGATAAAGTTTCGTAGCAACGACTTGGTTGTTAGTGGAAATCATTGAAACTACCTTCGCTACCTACCTATAATAATTTTATGCTTCCTCCATATTTGTTTGTTGATGTGTAACAAACTCTTACCACGAATGTTGTTTACAGTTCTTTCAACTCATTCTTTCAACTCAAGGGCTCTTGCCTGCGGTCCCTTCACCCACATGTGATCGGCACTGCCCTTATTGAATTTGTAATTTGTAATTGTATTTGACGTTTGTAATGCCTATTTTTAGGATTTGCAAATGAAAACTATTGAACTGTTGAACTATTGAACTATTGAATCGTAAACCAACCAATTTTGAGGGGTCTTAAAATGTCGTTTTTTGGTCGACTCCAAAAGTTCACTATTGAAAATAATAAACCAAAACTAAGTATTGCAACTCGGTTGGGAGTGTAGGATTACCTACATCTACTAGGAAAAGTCAACGGAATTAGAATTGTGGCTCATTCATGCAACCACGTAAAGATTATTTGAGCGGCATCTCGGAGGTATCTGAAGCATGATGAATAGAGATATGGGAGTTTGGGGAGAATGTAACTTTGCTATTCATCTCTCTGATTACACTCCAATCCTCTAAAGATGCGGCGCACCAGAAAGGCCGATGTAAATTCATAAAATGAATTAATTTCCTGAGGTGTCGGAGTTGATTGAACGAAGGTTGACGCGAATGACGGATTAAACCAAGAACAAAGGCCAGAGCGCATGATGAATGGAAAGGGAACCCGACGAAGGGAGCTCCAAGGAAAGAGGCTGCGATGAGGTGAGGTAATTGATGGAGGGACTTGGCGGATGCGGGGCGCGTTATGTCGCGGTTGGTTGGGTAAACCCCTCTTACTGATGTAGCAAACCCCCGAGGCTCCGCGACTAACGGGCTGGCGCTTCCTTCAGCTATGTTGCCTTCGAGATCGCGTAGGATCACCTACCACATCCCCGCACCTGTCGAAGGTCTATAAGCCAAATTGACTCAGTCTCTCCAACAAAGGCACTTCGCCTTGATCAGGTCCTGGCAAGTCTATCACGGCGTTGATGGCTCGGTCTAAGGCCACTCTCGTTACCCCGGCCTTTCTCATTAGGGAAAACTCGTTTCTTCTTCCCTCCAGGGAACGATACTTCATACTACTTCATTCAACGCTGAATAAAGTGGAGCTAACCGAACCGTGATCCGCATACCCGAAGGAATACTTTTGTTGAAGTTCTTTTCTGTAACCCGTCAGCTTCCAATCGCTCTCCTCTCTTGGGAAACATGTTGGTTCGCCAACCTCTCTAAAACCTTCTATTTGCTCAACAGTCAAAATTTTGTTGCCTCTTTATTTCATTTTACCTGCGCCGACATTCAAACAACGGAGTAGTTTTATAATACATCACTAGAGTCAACCGCACTGCCTACCAGGGCTGCGACATCGATTTCGATGTTTTGAAAACATCGATGTTTTTCTCTGAACATCGAAGTTTTACTTGCAATTCTATCGATGTATCTTCTTTTCCCCGGATATCTCAGATCGCTTTCATCAAGCTGATGTTTGTGCCTCATTTTTAGCGAATTTTAAAGAAAAATGAAGCTATTGCAATGGCATCGAATAAACGATGATTTCAACGTTCATTCTCGACTTTTTCGAACAATCAAAGCTGATAAAAACGCTGCAAACCATTGCTCAAAGGTTTATTATTTTCTGTATAGATTACCCTTCTGTATTTATCCTTCCCTACCAACCCTAAGTACCTACTAGAGAAGATTCGAGAAGATCTTCTTCACTCTTCAGATCACTGATCAGCTGAGTGAGCTCCGAAGCCATTTTCAATCCTATTGGACGCAGAAAGCTGAAATTTGAGAGGGAAGGTCAAGGGAGAATACAGATGGTGGTAGGTGCTATTGATGGTGAACCAGTGATCTATACAGAAGGGTGATCTATACAGAAAATAATAAACCTTTGGGCAATGATTTGCAGCGTTTTTCACAGAATATTCGCAGGCTGTTCAAACTAACCACAATCAAAGATTTCCTGAAAATGAACCGGAAATCAGACGAAAAGAACCAAGACATCAAATCCAAAAGTTAACTCGTGAAATTATGTTTGTAATAATCATTGATTTGTTTTACTTTTGAGATAATCTCAATGGGGATCTCTAGTTGATCTCAATCTCCTTTCTTTGACTCTCTCGGCTAGGAACAGTTTCAATTGAAAAAATTGAAAATGTAATAAAAGAAAGTCACAAAAAAAACAAACGGTGGATACAGCCTTCGTACAAGCACGCAACCACGAGAGACATTTTATGTCTTATGTTCAATAAATTGAGATCTTTCCAATGAGTGGTGAACGATTTTTGTGGGGTGGAAAATGAGGAAGTTAGTTTTCCTTAGGAACGATTGGTTGTACGTGAAAATCATCAGAAATTTCCGCGTATCGCTCCCCTCGTAACGCTCCCCTCATAACGCTCCCCGCGTGACGATCCCCGCGTGACGATTTTTCATTTATGTGCCATAGTAAAGTCATAAAATGTCAATAATTCATAAATGGCCCAACAGATCTACAAACTCCAGTCTGCGCACGAACTAGATTCATGAAATAAGTCAATTCCTTCTCTCTAGTAAAATAGTTGTTCTCATTAAATTAATTTTATATTACAATTCGCGAATTGTATGATTGCATTGCCGTTTTTCAAATCAAAATTGACAATTGATAAAATTGACTGCAAATATTCAATAAAACTTTTGTGTCATCTGGGCGGAAAACATCTTAGGCACTAAATTCTGGACATATTGGGCTTAATATGTGTATTAAGGGATTAAAAGTAGTCCACACTCATCATGCATCGTGGACTGGTACCTGTTCGTTTCTCCACTACCGGCAGTAGGTCTCATCAGGGATGAGGCTTCTGGTATTATTCATGCTCGCCGCATCTTTCCGGCTTATCTGGGTAGCTGAGTTTTATCTCAACAAGGAGAAGACAGAATGTTCGAGATGAACAAAAGCCATTAATAAGCCTTACGAAGCGCACGCGATGATATTAAAAATATCGGCGCAAGATTCCCACTCCCTCTGGGACTGCGTTTGATTTACGCTCTTCCCCTTTTGCCTAAACTCACACTTCGCTCGGCTTTACGATCCTATCGCGTATCTCCCTCTCCTCTCGCCGTCTCTGGGTGAAAATTTTTCGTTCTTGCAGTTCTCTTTTCGGCCCAATCTCCCGACCGGCTATTCCCCGACAGGTTTGTTTTATCTGGGAAACCTTAGGAAGGGAAACCGCTCGAGCCGCGCCCACACTTTTACGGCAGAGACCTGATCTCTTGTCACGCTTCCTCCAGGCGCCCTCATAAATAAAGGCATTGCGGGAGAGGAAGAGTACCGCGTTGTGTTTGCGATAGTGGATTATGCGGTTCCCGGTTCCGTATTAATATGTTTACCCAGAGAGTTTGGAGAAGACGCAATTTCCACCCAAATTGGGTTCCGGATCTTCTAAGTTGTAATAATTTCAACCACTTACTTTATGAAGTAGATAAATATTAGTCAAGTTGCATTGACCGTTTGGTTTCCTCAATATTGATGACATGGACATTTTCAAGTTGTTAAATCTGTTCTATTAGTTGGGTCATTCTCAGAAAAACGGTTTTCCCCAAATCTTGGGCCTGTAAACAATCGTATTTTTGATTTTTTTTTTTGGTTCAATTGATTTTTTTTGTGTTACAAATCTTGAACAACTTTGTCACTACGTATAGGTATATTCTTAATATGCCAATACGAAAATGTATATTATCCACCCAAAGTATCGTATCCCACCTTGCCAACATCCAGTTCAGGTGGCTAACTATACCCCACTTGAGCCACCAGAACTAATTAAAATTGCGTCGTAACTCATAAGGATAAAAAAAGAGCGACTTTCAATTAAAAACCACCTAATTTTTGGTCACCGTTTCGAAAAATTCTAGTTAAATCCAAAAATACATACCACCACGTGGTTCAGCGTCGAAAATTAATGGAAAAACATGTATCTCCTTCATTTCAATTTTGGCACAATCCAGGGGTTGCGCATGTTTGCGCACTCACTGGACGGGTTGTGCGCAACCAAAAAAATCGGTTGAGGGGTCTAAAACTCATGAAATTTTGCGTAAAATCCAAATCTGCAATAAAAGTCGGGGTTTCCATTTGAGATAACAAAGTTGGTATGCGTTGCGCACAATTGATCACGTGCGCAATGCGCATCCGTGTTCATATTTGACATCCTTGCGAAAAATCATGCAGATTTTAAGAAAGTGTTTTTTTTATCACTATCTGGACAATTTTAGCAGGTAGGGGGCGGGACTCGTGCGCCACCCTGTATATTGAATCTGATTAAACTAAATATGTATTGATGGTTATTGATAGGAATTTCTCCCAAAATCTTCAAAGAACAATATTTTGATGATATTAATTTCTCCCAAAACCCTCAAAATACAATTGATGGCTCCTATTTTAAAAACTTGACCCCTTGAAGGGGACAAATTGTATTGTAAACAATAAATTGTAAAATGTTTGAAAAAGAATTTGGTGCACATGCTGCACATAAAAGGCTAATCACATGCTGGGGCTTCTACTATTTCGATCGCTAATAAATCAAAAGGCTATTGTGGTTTACTATTTCATTAGTTAGTGGGTGGGAAATAGCAATATTTGACAATCTGTCCTGATATATTCTGGCTTCTTCCTCAAATTATGAGATTATTCATGTACTCAAAAACATCTTAGTCATCTGAGGGTCGCAAATTCATGCTAATCAAACTGTAAGAGTTGAAAAGAACTGCCAAGCTGGTTGTGAAACATTGTTGGTTTCGATGTTGAATTTCGATCTCTATTGATTTCTGATCGAACGTATATTTTTCGATTACCAATCATTTGAAGTTGAAGAATCGATTTTCTTGAATATTTTCGTCCTTAAGGCATTTAAAAAAATTCTTAAAATGATTTTGCTCCTCAACACCTCCTGAGTAAAACTAAATCGTTTTTATGTCTTTGAACTTCGGAGGAAGACGAAGAAACTTTCTGGAAAAAGGGGTGTTTTCTGCAGAGGTTGGTGCTGGGCGGGTCTTGTCTATACTAACTGCAATAGTATTGACGAGGGACCATCTAGGTACACAGGAGACCAAAAATATCATCGGAATCAAATGAAAATCGTCAAATGTTCACTCCTAACTACCCTACAATTTTGGGCAAAATAGAACAATTAAGTAGTGTGAAAATGAGGAATTTCACCATGCCGGAATTTCCTATTTTTGACCCCAAAATCGGATTCAGCACCTCTAAAAACCCCCTAAGGCAAACTTTCTGCCCGAACTTCCTAATTTACGAATAAACAAAACAGTGTAGAAAATAAGAACGTTTATAAAAACCGGGAAAATTACGTCATGCTGGAATAGTTCATTTATGGCCGCTTGAAGCGCTGAGATCGAGAAATCCATACTCCCCAGATGCAAAATTTCATGAAACAGTAAAGTTCAAAATCGAAAAACTGAAGAAAAAAATAGAAAAAGCAAGATGGGGAAAATTAGGTTTCCTCTGTTTTTGTTTGATAACTTTTCTCTTAGAAAACACAATTTCGTCGTCCCAATGGGCAACACTGGGAGGAGACGGCGATCTGAACAGCCCAATCAGCGAGCGTTCCCGCTGCACGTCTGTTTTCCCGGTTAGTTTTGAAATAAAAAATTTTGACTGTCTCCCAAAAATAACAGAAGATTTATTTTCGAAATCAGCCCGATTTTCATATATCCCACATCATTAACTATTCAGGAAAAATGCAAACAGAAATCGGTGAAATTCCTCATTACGTCTAGGGAGTTTGATGTTTGTGTGGAGGCTACCGTACATATTCATGTTCTATGAAGCTAATGGAGGCTTAACCCGCACAAGATTTGGAAATTTTGTTGGCATCTGATAGCGTCATTGTGGAAGTTATGCTTGCTATTAGGATTTCAAATTGGCGTATGCGCAGTGATTATCGTCAGAAGTCTTGAAATCCGTAGGCATTCATCTGAGACTCCAGAACCAGTCAATTCCTTAAAATTTGGTTGATATCAAATTGTAAATTAGTATAGTTTGCCTATTTCAATGATTTGACCAAATTTTGATTCTATCAAATTAATCAGAAAAGACAACAAAAATGTAAAGAATGAGTTGAAATTTTAATTTTGGAAGAAATAAAAATTTCTTGTTTCCTAAGTCAACCATTGCTTTCGATAGATCCCTATTGATGAACTCAAGAGCAACATTGAACGAATAAAGATGATACGTGGGGCACCAGAAAAAGCCATGAAACTAAGTATCAATTTGATGGATTTAGCACTTGAAGTGTTAAATTCATGTTTTTAACCCTCATTCCATTAATAGAAAATTTATTATCTATATCGATACAAAAACGGTCGTTACGAACGATCTAAGGGAATCTAAGCCGGCCTGACGTGAAAACTTCGGAAAGGCAATTGCCTTGACCTGCACGTATTCCGCACCTTCGTAAAGCACTTCGAGAAGCGACATTTCTCTTTATTGTTTGTTGGCTTGCGTGAGCCCCTTCGTCACGACCGCCTCTCCTCACGCCACCTCTTCGCGAAAAGGATAGGATTAGTAAATGGATAGGCCTAAGACCGAAGAAGCAGATCCTGCCAAGAAGTTACATCGGCCCACTGTTTGGCAGAGTTCCCCGATCACTTGTCCACTCTTTGCTAACGGCTGCCTTAATCTTCCCCGACCAGCGAAAAGTAATTAGCCAGTTGGCCGCATCTTCCATTGACCGCGCTTTCTCATCCTCTCACCTTCCTCCGTGAATTTTCTTCTTTCATTTCGTTTTCCGTATCGTTGGAATTACAGGCAAAGTGATTGAATTAAATTTATAGTCCGTTTGAGAGGTTCAGGTCTTGGAGACCTTTTCACCATAGTCATTACGAATGAATAATGAATAAGACAACAGTATTGAAGTTATAATACAATAAGTGTCTGATTTAGAATACTTACAGACACATAGTTTCCTCGTACTCATAACACGATGGTATTGATCATAGGATGTATAATAAATAATCTGGAAAATTCAATCATTAAGTAGAACGTAAACATTTTATGATCACATGATGATGACATTTTTAGGGAAACATCCAGACTCGACCGCATAACCCTCGGATGGAAAAGTTATGACTGATATAAGGGTTTTACGACAGCGCTTGCGCAGAGGATTTCAATCCGAGGGGAATCATCTAAATACCAACCCGCACAATACTTGAAAATTTTATCAAAATCGGACTGTAACACTCATACTTAAGAAGGATTCCCGGACAAACAGATCAACTGACACACAGACAGACAGAATGACACGAAAAACTTTTTATTAGTCTTGAAAGGAGAAAAAAACCACTTGCTTGATTTTGCTTTCGCTTCCTCTGAAAAAAATAATAGGTACCCAGAAAGTTATGAAGAAGTTGCGCATGATTTGCTGAAAGGTATTGGAAGTAAAGTGTTAAGTTCCTAGACAATTTCTGTATTTGTATTTGGGGAGTAGGTATTTACATATTGATTAATTTTGCTTCCGAGTCTATCAATTTAGCGAGGGTTTTGTTTTCATTTTTCAAGGTTGAAAAAAAAATTCTCCAAAATCAAAATTTCCACTCGCATTTTACGTTTAAGACCTTTCTGAATAATTTTGGTTCCGTGTCATTCTGTCATGAAATCCTTGCCACAGCCATAACTTCTACATCTCCCATCCGATTTCGATGAAATTTACAGGGATTGTGCGAGTAGGCGTGTAGAAATAGAAAATCATTACCCCCGGATTGATAGTAGCCGCTGCACATGAACATACGTGAATTCTTTGTAATAGCCACAACTTCCACATTTTCTATCCGATTTCGATGAAATTTTCAACGATTATGCGGATTTGGTTGTAGATCCACCATCTACGGTCTCCAATGAAAATCAAGGCCTTAAAATTTACAGTAGCCTCTGCGCATGCGCAAATGTAAAATCCTTGTAGCAGCCATTACACTTACATTTTTCATCCGAATTTGATGAAGTTTTCTAGGATTGTTGATATTGGCATGTGGATGGTCCTCTATGAAAATCATCTCTGCCAGACTAAAATTAGTTACTGCGCATGCGCTAACGTGAATTCTCCGTATCAGCTTGAACTTCTAAATTTTCCATCCTATTTCGACGAAATTTCTCAGGATTGTTCAGATTAGCGTGAAGATGGTCCGCTATGAAGGTAGTGGAAGGTAGGTACATAGAAATTGATAATTTGAGACTAACTACTATGCAGCGGATCATCCATACAATCGAGTTATGGATACGAGGAAGTTATGTGCCACACCCACTTGGCAGACGTTTTTACTGCCTCTGGAGTTTTGTTATTCCTCCTTAAACGGGGTGGGGGTTTTGCTGAACTCAACAGTTTGTCCGAATCGGAGGTGGCTCGTCTCATGTCTTGATGGAGAAGTTTTGATGTCATTACAATTATTTCCTGAACTCTGACGAGCCATTTCGGGTCCTACCGACTGCGCCACTTTCTTGTGTCATTAAAAATAAACTTCACTTCTTCCGACTACATTACAATTCCTGAGTCAAGATCGCTACCGCTGAGCCAAGGAAGTGAATATAGAGAAATGCGAAGAGCTAGCTGATCACATTCGAGAAAGAGTTACTGCCGAATGAACCACCTAAACTGGTGGGGCTGTTTTAAACTTTAACAAAATTTATGGGCCATTAATTGGAAATGCCAAAAAAGTTACTCATCTACGTCTTCCCAATTTTCACCATAAAAAAGTTTCTTTTTTACCGGTTTCTTCAATTGTTTTTCCCCCTGTCAACGATTTTGTTAACGTTTTTTCAAAATTAACTGAAACTCTGATTCCCTGTAGGGTCTCTGTTACTCTGTGCCGATTGCGGTGGGTTGGATAATACAATATTTATATTTTCCTAGCAACATATATCTAAAATGCATTATATATTTTCATAACGCAATTATGTGACCAATTTCGTGACTTTTGGCCAGTTAGCTCACGACTGAAGCATGTTTCAAGTTGAAAGAAGAAGATACACAATTTAACGTTTCTGTAGAAATAATTTTCCTTCGTCCGTACAGCCCAAATTTATGATCGAATCAAAGTATTACCCATCTGTTGGAGAAGAGAATGGAGCAGTAGACAATGGAATTTATCCGTTCACCAAACGCAAACGGACGCGGTTATAACCTCAAAGGAGTCATATAAAACAGGGAGACCGGGAAAGCGTTAGTTGGGCGTCATAAATAATTCCGAGTGGTCTCTTTAGAAAAGTTTTAATCTCCTAAGTCTTGGGTTGGCGTTGGAGCCTCCTATGCGAGGGAGTCACGTCCTGACCTCATGAAACCTTTATCAATGCACCAGTACAAAACCTCCGTTCTACACCTACTGAAATATACAAGTCCATTAGGTACGTGCCTGAAAGATTTTTTCTTCAAACCCTCTTTTTTTCTGATACTTAAAATGATTTACATGTTTCGGTAATAAGTGGAACTTCCAGTTAACTACTTTTTGACGTGAGTAAATCGGAATGAAGAACTCACATAATAACAAGAAGAGTTATTCGCCGGTTTTCATTTCACTCTGGACGATAACTTGAGTAGTTTTTTGCAAGAATTGTTCGGCAGAATATTTATAGTAACAAACGAAAAGAGGAGTTCACTAGCTAAGAATGTTGGGCTACCCTAAGGAGCCCAAATTTCAAAAAATGGACCAAAATCTTATTTTAGGGTTTTTACAGATAATACCACGGCTCCTAGAGTAGACGGTAGGGGTCCCTGGGCATGGGAGCTGGGGTTTCCCCACTGAGGTCTGACGTCATCACAACACCACTCATTGGCTTTGCTAATTCGGCGAAGCCGTAACGTAATCCTTGCTGTACCATTTTTTGTTGTGTTTGCGGTTTCCACAGTGGTTCCAACTGCAAAATGGTTTGAAGTGCAGTTTTTAAATGTACCAATCATGATCGTGCAGTTTTTAAGTGCAGTTTTTAATTGTACCAATCATGATCGGTATCAAAAAAAAGGCTTTAATTTCCATTGCTTTTCCAAGAACATGGAAATGAATCAGAAATGGTTAAATGCTTGTAAACAAATGTTGCTACATTCATTGCCATCAAGTATTGTGGAATATACAGGAGAAGAGATAGTTTTAAAATTTTCCAATATTTTCAATAACTCTGGAAGCTGCAAAATAAATGATTGCAGGTTACCTTGCTTACAGGATGAAGAAAAAATATCCTGAGAAGGCTCAAATTTTAGGGGAAATAACGATTAATGTTTCTCAAGGAGGAAAAAATTGGTTACAAGTTATCTTAAGACTGTAGTAATAGGCTTTTTAATACAGCCATCTGAAGAATGTTTGATTCTCCTCAAACTTGGTGGTACTCTTGACCTCCTCTGATGACCTCTTCTAATTGCTCACCCTATCACGTTATGGATGACGATAGAGCAATGTCCTGCGCCCATCATGACCGTATAATCTCTCATTACCTTATAGTTCGATTGTCTCAATTTGGTTACTAAACTTACTTGAACATGCATGAACACGTTCAATCCCTCTTCATGAGGCTTCCGCTGGTCGTACGCAAATAGCTCAGCTATTATTTACCCCTTCCTCCCCCCTCAGGTCCTTTCAGGATCCGGAATCGCTTCATAGAACTTTTCGTTTTAAAGCTTACAATCAGACCTTGAATTGAATATTCACAAATGGTCGGCTTAGTGGAAAGTTAAGAGGGAAGTTACGTGAATGCGGAACATTCTTCCTGGAATCAAAACCCCGTTGTTAAATTATTTTCACTAATTTTCGACAGTTTCAACATAGCTTAATGAAATCCGTGGAAATGGGACCACTATGAATACTGGTAGAACATTTTTCAAAAAGAATCAGGTAGATTGGTATACCATAATTATGTAAAAATGCATGCTGTACAAAAAACCTTAAAAAAAATCGTCGTCTCATGATCCTTTGTCCCACATATAATTAAGATCCTTCTCAACGATCTACGGCCGATTTGAAGTCAGTCACAAATGCTTTCTCAACTTGGGAAATTGCGAGATTCTGATTAAAGTGAGTAATTAGAAAATAAAGTTGTTCAACTGTTTGTTACATAATGATAGAGTATCATAAATCTAAATTCGGCCATGCGACGAACCATTTCTACCATGCTGATGCTGGTCTTCATGCAACCATTCCCCATTTTCTGCCATCGGTCATGCTGTTGCTAAAAGAGAGACTCCAAGTACCTTGTCCATCAGCTGCCTGACCATTCCATTCCATTCACCCGTATCGGGGTCGTAAACTCCGTACTTTCCGTCCGGCACCAGTTCAATCGTGTACTGGAAACCGGCGATTTTCGAGACGAGCCTCAACAAATCTATGCAAAACCCGACAAACTTGCTGCCCGGAGGAGACGATCCGTTTCTTTCGTTCATCATAACGTAGGGAGTTTCCTGGAACAAAATTACAAATTGACAAGATATGAATCAGGAAATATTAATGATGTCGGTACCCACGTTTTTCATCAGATGGTCAACTATGCCGTTCCACTGCTTGGTGTAGGGGTCCTGCGCACCGTATTTACGGTCAGGTACTAACTCGATGATGTAGTCGAATCCAACCTCCTTGGAGATTATCTTCAGCACATCGACGCAAAAGCCGTAGAATCGGGCGTTCCCGGTGTTATTCGTTCCTTTGTACATCATGACGTACGGCCATTCCTATCCTCAATCGTTATAATATAAAATTAGATGAAACAATGGCAAAATCCACAAAGAAGTTATCAACAGAGTGCGAGAGGTTCACTATGGAGGGACCAGGATAGCCGCAAAGGTAAAGAATAATTCAATAGGACCTTAAGGAGATTTCCCGTCTGAGCCTGGTCATTCATGACGAGGTTGAATAACAAGTACACATTCTGCAGCCAAGAATATTAATTTCTGGTTACTTTTCTGTCCTTCTTCTGAGGATCTTTATCAGATCAAAAAAAGAAAATTGTTTTGTTAGGTACTCGTTTTCCTACACACATATACAGGGTGTAATACCTATGTTCCTCCCATAGTCCAGGGGTGGATTATACAACTGATACGTGACTTTTTTCGTCTTTTGACTTGTTTTGTCTCTTGAATTTTCTTGAACCCCCTTAAAATCCGACTTTTTTTTCAATTTTATGGTTCTTTCGTGTTTTCGACCTTGTATCATTAAAGTGGTAATAACTCCTTGAATATACTAGATAAACTCGAATTTGACAAAACCATCGGAAAGAACGTTAAATTTCCTATCTCTCTAGTGCTAATAAAACTTTTAAAAGAAGACTCATATGCTGAAAAATGAGCCCGAATGAGCCCGATATCGGAAATGTACAGTTTTTTCAAACGTATGGAAGCCTAACTGAAACTGCCGGTTAATTTCCTACTGTAATCCCAAAAGTTCACTCAATAGCTCAGTTTTCGAATGGTTTGGTTAGAATTGTTTCCAATATTTTTATTAGTGGGGAAAACCGCGCTTGAATGAGAAAAACGCTGCAAATCATTGCCAAAAGGTTTATTATTTTCTGTATAGATCACCCTTCTGTATAGATCCCTCCCTACCAACCTTAAGTACCTACTACCTACTAGGGCATTTTTGAAGATTCCAACCCTTTGTTTCCATTTGGTTGGTGGTTGGGTTTGAAATTTTCAAAAATGCCCTAGTAGATAGTAGGTACCTACGGTTGGTAGGGAGGGATCTATACAGAAGGGTGATGAATACAAAAAATAATAAACCTTTGGGCAATGATTTGGAGCGTTTTTATTGGATTTTAGGATTCTACGTACCTTGAAACGTAAAACATCAAATTTTGAGGGGGGTTATACTTTTTCTTTTCTTGCTGAATTCCAAAGGCTTATTATTGAATATAATAAATCAAAAACGTGATCTTTTTTCAACGAAATCGACGGTTTGACGGGAGGATTCGGGAGGTCTGCTCCGCCGCCCCTCCTCTCACTCTCCATCCAACCTCAAATCCTCCCGTCAAACCGTCCATTTTGTTGAAAAAAAATCCCGTTTTTCCTCATTCATACGCGGTTTTCTCCACTAATAAAAATATTTGAAACAATTCTGATCATACTGTAGGAAGCTGAGCTTTTGGATCAACTCCGAAAGTTGACCCAAAAGCTCAGCTTTCGGGATTGCAGTGGGAAATTAACCGGCAGTTTCAGTTAGGCTTACAAATGTTTGAAAAAACTGTAAATTTCGGAGATTTTACTATTCGGGCTCATTATTCAACATCTAAGTCTTCTTTTAAGAGATTTATTTAGCACTAGGGAGATAGAATATATAACGCTCTTACCAATGGTATAATTACATTCGAATTTTGACTTAGAAACAAGGGAGTTTAATAATAGTTTTTTTAATGGCGTTAGATCGAAAATACGAAAAACATCTTGAACGTGAAAAAAGCCGGATTTTAAGGAGATTAAAAAAACGCTGCAAAACATTACACAATGATTCATTATTTTTCTGCATAGATCGCTCGTCTGCAAAGCCAGCTACCATCCAATATGAAGAAAAACATCCATCGCATTTTGGTCAGCTATAATTTGATCGGAGATTAGGCCTCTTTTGCGATTCACACTCGTGTTTCTGATTTATCGTACGTCCAACCCTTAAATTCTTGCAGGGAGCAAATTGTTTGTCCTAAAGGGCTCCGCGTGGTCACAAAAAATTCTAAAAATTCAATACTACCTTAAATTGATGGAAAAACAATACCTTTATATCAACATATTTTGAGTTCATTTTTCAACCCTAAGAAGTGACCTACATCAACTAAAATATTCAGGGCACAACTAGACCCTAAATGGAGCCTACATACCGAATTTCATCAAAATCGGTCAATGCTAAGTGGGGAAAGTGCCGCGTACGGCGAACGGCGTACGGCGGACGGACGGCCAAATTTTATTCGATTTTTGGATTCTAGGTACGTACCTTGAAATGTAAACCAACAAATTTTGAGGGGGTGTTAAACATTTTTTTCTTGGTCGATTCCAAAGGTTCATTATTGAAAATAATAAACCAAAAGTCAAGAGACAAAAAAGTCACAAATTAGTTTTAGAATCAATCCCCAGGCTATGGCAGGAACATAGGTATTACACCCTGTATAGGTGCTATGAAGAGTGACCTGATTTTTCTAGAATGAAAAGGTTTGGATCGAACCGGCTTTCATGTGAAGAGAACATCAAGTTCTGAAGTCTTCTCACTTGACAGATGACTGATGTAATGTAGTAATTAAGGTCTCCAGAAAAAGACAGTAATGTTACCAGAAACAAATCTAACGGGCTGAAGAAGGTGAATTTTTCATTCAACCCCATCGTGGTAAAGAATGAAGTAATCGTTTCAAGTAAATAATTAGTATCAGGAGAGTAACACCAAGACAGCAATTTCACGTATTGTGAGAACGGGATTGAAATATCAAAAATTATAGTTTCATGTTATGTAATAAATTTTGCTTCTATTGGTAAGGAAATGTGAGATTCGTGGTAGAATGATGATGGCTTTGAGTGCTGTTGAACGGTCGAACGTGTTTAGTACTAATGGCTTCACTGCATGACGTTATAGGGGCGCCTGTTTCGTGCAACAGGTGGTTGTCTACATTGCAAGCAATGTCTGTTCAGATTGCAACGGTTCAGTTTTCTATCAACACTATCTCGCAAGTCATTAGTTTATTGTGTTTACGGGAAGTTTCCTAACAAGGTCGAACAGCTTTCAAGGAGTTTGAGAAGACAAACTCTATTCCTCGAGCTAGTTTAATCCTCACGTCAGCCAGTTTACGTGGAGATGAAAGAAGGTAAAAACAATGTTTCCATACCATGTAGACTCGGAAGTAATAAAGTCTTCAGCAACAAGGGTATTATGAGTACTCAAGTTAACGATAGCATAGGCAATTTACTATATTGAGGACCTGGTTGATAGGATCATTCTGCGAGGCGTACGAAAGCACTTCTTGTAATGAAAACGCTTTACAGGAGCGAAAAATGACATTGAAGTTTACCACGTGTCTCTCTCACGTGTAATATCGATGGGCTCCTTCTGACACCATGTAAAATGAATTAAACAGGATTCAAATTGAAAGTTACTGATGCTGCTGTAATAATAATACGTAGGCTTTTGGATATATGAGTCTAATGGTTATGAAATTCAGACTGATAAAGTAAGTAGCAGATGGAATAATAATTTTATTGTTGTTTATTGTTATTAATCCGACCAATAATGCTAGTGTTAAAAAAATATAATTTCCTGTCCATCGCACGATTGATTTATTTCCGATGACCATAGCTCAGTTCATTGAATTCATGAGTTCCCAAAGAAGAAAAACCAATAGGGGAAGAGATTACTCCTTGGAAAAATTTTGTGCACTACCCTTTTTCCACGAGACTACACTATAACAAAAAACAATAAGCAAGTTTACTGGTCAGTATAGCTTCCTCGCTGATAGCCACATGAATATTGTAATGAGTTGGTAGTAATTTTTGATATACTGAATTAAATGAAATCATAATGATCATCACGATCGTGTTGATTGTTTTTCCAATGGACAAACTTCTGGCTTTAACAGATCGATCGCGCTTTAATTCATGAGCAATAATTTAGAAGTCAACTCCTAAGTAAAATGAGATAATCAAAACGAATAGACTTTGAGAATTCGGTGTTTTTGGAAGATATTACTTGAACCTCAAAATTTCTAATCCGCACAAGTTCAATGTTCAAAATGTCGTGTGTATTCTTAAAGTAGTTTTTGACGCAAAATAATTATCATGCAGAAAGCACTAAAATACGAAATACTGGAGGACACTCTAATTTCGGGTACTCTTTGAAATCCTGAACGATTTTAAGGCTTTCTCTACTTTTGCTATAACCGGCTATTGTGAGGAACCAAATATAATGCAGGTGTGTGAACGAATATCCGTTTTATTATAACGGAGCCGAAGGGGAACTGAATCGGATTAAAATCGTTCCAATAAACAACAACCACCAGTGGAGGGAACTAGAAATAACCGTTAGCGTACAGAGGCAATTGTTCATGATTGCCATCTCTTTTATTCCCCTCAATACAGACTGATTTCGTCGGCTTGCATTCACTGCGTTGTGAAAGGATTTTTTTCTCGTTTGGACGAGTTCCTTGATGCTATTCACAAGGATGAAATGTATTCTACCACCCGAACAAAACAGTATAAAGCTACTTCAAGTGATAAATATACGGTACATTACTTATGTTGCATATTATTATGAGTAGTATTTAATATTATTTCTAACCGCAGATATCCTGCTTAATTTTTAGTTTCATAATTTTGTTTCTAGGTCAATCAAGATCAATTGTAGCCACTTGTTCATAGATGTATGCTATTGTGATCAAATTATCAGTAAGATCTGATTATGCGCTTATTTAACCCTCTAAGCTAAGGTGCGGGTTCGAATCAATCTAAGGGCTGGTTAAAAGAATCCTAATCCCCCCCCCCACTCTCTTTCTGGTGGCCGTGAGGGCCAGGTATCCAACCAGTAAGTACTGTGAAGTGCGCGGAAGCGGCCTCATCGTTCTGGTAAGTCACCTGTATTTCTGAGGGAAGTTATTGCGCAGCAAGTCAGAGGCTAAAAGTAGCAAAAAGTAGCAGTAGCAAAAAGTAGCAGTAGCAAAAAGTTATGCTTTTTCCCTTCCTTCGTCAAAGGAAGTATAGGGAACAATGAAACTGTCCATCATATTATTGACATCAAAATGTGACTCCAAACGTTGTTGATACATTTTTTTAACCCCCCCCCCCCCCTCTAAACATTAGTCACTGGGAATGTCTGTTTATACTAGGTTTATACCACTTTGCTCCAACTAGTTATAAGTACCTAGTCCACTAATTATCAACTGCCAAATTCATTAGGGAATGAAGAGGTGAAGATCGAAATAATAAAATTGTTGGGTTATTTTTGGGACTACCGCCTATCTCACGAGTAATTGACATAATATGTCAATGACTATGTTCCACATTCTTTTCAATTATGATCCATAATGAAAAGAAGTCATTTCGCCAAGACATTACAATAATAAAATTATGTGAATTGTTTATAATACGTTCAGGAATAGTTTACGCATTGTTTGAGCAAATAAAGCTGTTTACATTACTATTAAAAAAATTGTTTACCTCTAAAAACGTATGCTGGGTTGAATCCAACCCGACCGTAGCATTTATGACCTCGAGGTCCAACGTCGCGTTGGAGAGTTAAATTCTAGCGACAACTCATCTCTATGTTTATGGACAGGGCCATGGGGTCCATCGATTTAAGATCTACTGCAGTCATTGCCCATGCATAAACATGAATTCTATGTAACTCCGATTTCTCAATTAACAGGTCCCTAAGATGAACACTCCGTTTATAAAAGGTGCTTAGAAAGGTATACATGTTGTGCCAACAGAAACTCTCCTGTCTATATCCCCTGATATTTTAATTTAACTATAGATCCTGAACTGTGAATGATTTTGGTTTATAAATATCAATAATAAAACTTTGGAATCGAACAAGAAAAAAAATTTGACCTCCCCTTAAAATTTGATGGTTTACGTTTCAAAGTATGTAGAATTACGAAATTTAATAAAATTTAAGAAAATCCGTCGGTCCACCGTACGCGGCACTTTCCTTACTACCATAGACCGATTTTGATGAAATTTAGTAAATCGGCTCCATTTAGGCCCCGAAGCTTTTGGTTATCGGTAAAAAATGGGGGTTGAGATTTTCTAACTCTAGCTCGAAAAAGTTCGACGTATTTGTTCTTTTACTAATTTAAGATAGAATTGAATTTTTAGAATCAAATGAGACCACTAAGAGCTCTGGAGGACCAACCGTTCGTTCCCTATGAGAAATTCAGGGTTTTACTTACAAAAAATCAAAAATACGAAAGTGAATAGCAAAAGATTGAAGGAAATTATAGGCTCAATCTCCGTTCAGATTTCAGCTGATCAAAAATGCGTTCATTGTTCGTTTCTAATAATAATGAATTATAAATAATATTATCCTAAATTGGTGAAAAAACGATACTTTTATGTCTAGAGTTTTCGAGCGAGGGCACTCTTGAAAATTTAAACCCTTAATTAGTTAATTAGTTAATTAAAGTTAGTTAGTTTAATTAAACCCCTTAGAAGTGACTGACATCAACCAAAAGCTTCGCGGCACAACTAGACCCCAAATGGAGCCCATACCCCAAATTTGAACCAAATCGGTCCAGTGTTGCTAAGAAAAGTGCCGCGTACGGCGAACAGCGGACGGACGGAAATTTTTTTATTCGATTTTCGGATTCTACGTACCTTGAAACGTAAAACATCAAATTTTGAGGGGGGGGGGGTTAAAGTTTTTTTTCTTGCTCGATTCCAAAGGCTTATTATGGAAAAAATAAACCAAAATGCGTTCATTGTTCGTTTCAATAGAATTTCATTCACTCAGCTGTGGTTCCTTAGCAACCAAGGACCAAATTTCGTAATGAAGGATAGCGAAGTCATTGATAGTTGATACTACTTATTGATGGAAAAGCCATCTTCTTTGCGAACGGGTGATCTACGAAGAAAAATAAAAACCTGTTGTGTAATAATTTGCAGTGTTTTCCCTTAATATTGAATTAATTGTTGACAAGCTGAATAAATTAATCCAGGCAGGTTGTGTTGGATGAACTTGCTTTGAACTTTTAGTGCATTAAAAGGCACAGTAACATTTGAAGTAGATTCGTCTGACACGAATATTTCACAATCTGCTCAGGAAGCAACAAAGTAGAATCCTACGAGAAACTTATTGCTAAGGACAGATCTTTCGAATAATTTTCCTTTCAACATCATACCCTACAGTAAACCATTTATTCCCAGCTAGCTACAACCTCTTGCCTCACTCTCTCACTCAATGAGCAAATCTCTGCAAATCTCTTCCTGTGATAATAGGGGTGATACAGTCTAAAATCGGAGATTAGTACTCGTACCTGATGGAAAGTTGCATCTCTTCCTGCGAGTCTAGTCCTTTTCTACGTCAACTTAACCTTAATTCCCACCTCTTATCACCACATTACGAGGTTTTTAAATGGTTGCGACTATACCAATATCAATAATTTGTTCAGGTCTTTTTATGCAATGCTCTAGTAGGACTACAACAATAAATGTCCTCTCAATTATTATTTATGAAGGTAGACACCGAAAAACATTTATCTCCTCTCCCTTCACAACCAAACCAAAACCACCGTATGTGATGGAATAATCAATAATTTGTGTTTTTATGATGGGGGGTCGCAACTTTGCAACTCTGTTTCTTCAATGACCAGTAATTTGTTCATATACAAAGAGCGAATCATGTCGGTGAAGAATGAAACCCGGAAACCCCAAGCGGAAAAGAGGGATCGTGAGGAAAACCAGGGACTTACCAGGATGGTGATGACCACCAGAGTGACATTCATGGAGGCGGAGTCGAAGAAAGCTGCAGTGTCCGAGATGTTGAGGCCGGAACCCGGACTCCACTCACCCACTTTGACGACTGAATGTTGTTTCAGCTTAACGACGTCCAGCTTGAACTGAATCCGCCTTCCTTCCTTGAACTCGATGGGGCCGCTCAACCCTTTGACCTCGACCTGCCGAACAAAAGGGGTTTAAAAGAAGCTATACTATATACTAGTGTTTGGAGAGTTATTTGGAAATTTATTCTCATCTTGTTTTGACTCGCTTGAGTCGAGGAAAAACAATTTATCCTACACCAGACACTGTAATAACACAGTCATTCGTTTGTGGAGAGGAAAAAAGTCTGTCTGTTGTACCATGTACTTTCCTTTATTCAATTCCCATCCTAGTTGATCTTGGACAGTTTAAAAGAGCAACATGCACGTGAACTACTTGTTAGAGTATAGAATTTTAGAAAACCAAGTTACTTCGTTCATTGACCACCAGTTACATGGGAGTAGGTAAATGTAAAAGATTCGTGTCTTTATTGGTCAACTGTTGTGATGACTATCACACACCAATTGAGGTTTCAGAATTCCAAAAATCTCCACAAGTTTGAAAGTACAACACTCACCTATAATTCCGCTAAGAACGATTTTATGGAAAGACATTCTTCCCCACGATAATATATCGTGGAAATTGCCATTGGTTAACTTAATCACCCCTAATCGAATTATTGCGCAAATTCCAGACAACAAAGAGTTGGAAATCCTGAGAGTTCTGAAAGCTTACGAAGAGCCAACTGGAAACAACGGACTAGGAGACAGTGTATGTGATCATCGCGTGCTCCCTTAATCGAATTTCACGGAAATCTACCTCCTTCCATCAAAGTAAACTTGGAATCCTACCGATGTCGGCAACTAGTTAGTCAAGTTGGATCCACCATCGGGGAAAACCTTTAAGAGCAAAGATGAAAGAAGCAAAAGTCCCTTAATGGATTGAAGTGATGATGGTCTTGAATTAGTGGAATTTATCAGAGAGCGAACGTCCATTTAGAACCGTTAAACCTCCGTGCTCCACCTCGTTTATAGGTTAATTAAACCCATTTATCAGAAGATGGAGGGGCGCAATTTTCGTTCTGTGTCTTAGGCTCACTTAGTTTCCAATGGTGCGATCAGACCCCTTTCCATTCGCCTAATACAGTGTTAAAGCCTGAAGCTTCCACCATTAGGCTCTTAAATCCCTTTTTCTGATGCTTATCAACAATTAATTTATTGATTGTTTAATTTCTTGATTACATCACCATTAAGACGAAGAATATTTAAAATTAATTCCTCTTCAGGTTCATCATTTTTGTTTATAATTATTGGTTCAGTTGACGGGAGGAAATCGGCTAGTTCTTTCTCCACAATGTGGAGAAATCATAATGTCATTATGATTCATCAATAGTGAAAAATTGAATTTTTACATTTATATTACTTGTGTTTAGCAACCAAATGGGCTCATGAACACAATTACATTAATTTCGGTCAACGTTGTGGAGTTTTGGTTTATCATTTTCAATAATGAACCTTTGGAATCGACCAAGAAAGAAAATTTTATTCCCTCTCAAAATTTGTTGGTTCATGTATCATGATACGTTAAAAAATAAAAATCGAATAAAAACTTTTCCGTCCGTCCACCGTACGCTTTCCTTAGTTAACAAGGACCAATTTTGATGAAATTTTGAAGATCTAGTTGGGTCCCGAAGCGGTTGATCTCAGTCACTTCCAATTGTTGAAAAATTAGGGCTGGAATTATCAAAACGTTCGATATAAAGATATTGATTTTTCATCAATTTAAAATAGTATTGAGTTTTTAGAATCGAATCAGACCACCCAGAGCCAACCTCCCTCTCCCTATGAGAACCTTAAGGTTGGACTTACGATACATCAGTAACACGAGTGTGAATCGCAAAAAGAGGCCTAATCTCCATTCAAATATTAGATGACCAAAATTATATCGCGGTTTGTTTCTTCGACTAGTACTCAGTTTTGCGTCTTTAGTAACTAGTAATCAAATTTCCTAAAGAAGACATCGACAACTCTTCATGTCTGGTGGAGGTGGATTGTTAGATGCGTGATAGATGATGGTGGGTAGGTGCTCAAGAACATCTGAGACATTCAAAACGAAAAAGTTGAGTTCAGTTTTTCAAAATGTGAACCAACCAAAAATGTGAACCAAACCACCCTGCCGAACCCTGTATTCAGCTTAAAATTATAAATGTAAACGTATTTTTCTTCATCGTTAAATAGATAATTTTCTAATTTTTATGGGTGGCTCTTTAATCCAAGTCTCTTTGAAATGGTGGACTTATAATCAAAATGAGGCTTTAAAGGGCGGAGTAATATTCAGATAGTCCAGGTTATAACAGGACTCATTATTTTATTCGAATAATTGAAAATTCCAAGGATAAGAAGTTCTCTCGCTCTGTCTCATTCAAGTAGAATCTGATATACAAGAGCTCCTTCATTAACATTAATGAACAAAGGAGCATATATGCGTGGTGTAAGCGAAGGTAAATGGGTAATCCGATTATGACGCGAACTCCTGTACGTTCCTGCAAATCGCGTATCTCTAATGGCAATCAAGGCTGGAATATCTTACCGAGTTAATGTAGTTGATAAGGCTCAAACCCCCGTCCCATGGGGTCTCAAGTGCACACGATACGTTGGCGAGGGACAATGGGTGGGACTGCTCCAGTGTTTGAAGGCCGATAGCGAACACAATCACCGAATCGTACATAAGGGCAGGCTCCGACTGGAACAAGAACAGAACTGATCAATCCTCCTAGACTCAGTGTTGTCACATCGGGGCTCAATCTGAACCTCATCATTCGACTCACCCATCCATTGTCCAGAATGATAAGCGTGCAGGAGACTCACACATCCTGATACTCGATATTTCACAATATTACAGGTATAGTCAGGGATATTCCTAAGTAATTTTACAATTCACATTACTTGCAGGTGACGAAATTGATCGAGTCAGGCTAAACAGTATTTGACTGTAATAGAACTTATAAAATTTTATCACTCCTGGACTCGATCCGCTGACAGTCACAAGAATCACGGGAATTTGTAAATTTATTGGTATCAGACAGAACAAAAAATTCCTCGGATTCATGAAAAGTTTTTCTTTGCTCGTCCTTTTCCGGAACAAGTATGGAAGACACTGAGGGGTATTTATGAAGGAGAACAAATAACTTTTTTCTCCCCCTCAAAACCCACTTTTTTTCGAGCAAATAAATGAAAACTAATTCGGCCGAAGTAGCTTGGGGAATTTTTTGTTGGCTTAGGGTAATAAAGTATTCAAGCTGATAGGGTAGGAGAAGAGCGACCGCTATTAATCCTTTCTTGATTAACATCGACCTCATTAGAGAATCCAATCAGTAAAAATGGTTTCTGAATGGTAGAAAAATGTATCAGTGTGAGAAATAGCATTAATTTTTAATGATCTGAGTGGCTGATAGGGTCATCTTCAACATGATTCAAATTATAGAAATTAATCTGCAGTACGGAAACTGATCCAAACTAGAATACCTGAGACAAGTTATGGTAACCAATTCTCAGTACGGAAAGTAACCAATATCACTGAAGCTAATTCGGATTACATAAACTGGTCCACCCAACGGAAACAGATTTACATTACGGAAACTGATCGAAAAACTGCGCGAAACTAATTTTAAAAATAAATATACATCACAAGAAAAAAGGAAAAATAAAGATAGTTGTGAAATAAAAACGTTTTAACGAAGGAACAGACCTCAAAACTGATTATGTCAAACCACTAAAAAGGAGAACAATTTTCTAATAATTTTTTTTAATAGGTACGCTGTAATAAATATTTAATATTGATAAAAATCAATATTTGGAATAATAAAATAATTAAACATTTATTAAATATTGATATTGATGTAATCAATATTTAATATATAAAAATTTTTTAGTACGCTGTAATCAATATTTAGGTAATATTGATTACAGCGTATTCAGATACTAGTTTGTAACACACATGCTTACAAACATACGCAAGTTTATTCAACTTCCATACTCACATGATCCGGTTGGTATTACAAGCGTGGGTAGTACAATATAAAACAGGAATAAGAGTATATTTCCAAACTATTAGGTACTACGTCACTGTTGTATGATGACATGAGAGTGACAATAAGTGTGATTGTCCCTATAGGAATTGTTGGTATTCCAAATAGTTCCATATTTTGATTTGATATATTATCTTCAACTACCTTATGTCTACTGTTTGTGTTCTGACGTCCCATGTACGGCTATCAAGATCATGATGTGGGTTTGTAGTATGGGGATTTTGCGAATAAAGAATATATTATATATAGACGGTTCTCATGTATATTTGTGTCCTATATCTGAATATACCTATCTGAATACGTTGTAATTGTTATTTTCTCCTTTTTAGTAGTATGACATCATCAGTTTTGAGGTCGGTTTTCATATTGAATACATTCTTACATAGACGATATAGTAGGACGTACTAACGGAATAATAATATTATTCCAAATCCTGTTGTTTATTCACAGGTGGACATTGAAAAATGGAGCAGTTGATGAAGAAGACACGTTATAGTTTGTCGTCCAAGGGAAGGCAACAGGTAACAGGGTTGATAGAGTGGAAAACTTGATGGTCCTATCTTTCTCAGCTCAGTCCTTCCTTCCCGTCGATTGGATAAGTGAGGGAAAAGTAACTCGATCCTTTAGTTTTTTCCTTTCCGAAAGAGATCCATAAGAGGACAGGAGCTTGTAAAAGACTGTAGTCCGTAGCGCCGATAGATTTACAAGTCTTTCTTTGTCAATGGTATTTCCTTTTTTGAGACAATTCCCTCAGCGGACAATACACTATCGTTTCTTATCCTGTTACCTTTGGGGACGGTAGCTGATTGAAAGATTATCTAAACCTCTTCTCAAAGCCACCTTTCTTCACCTTTCGATAGACACTTGTTGATGCTTAGGTAAACATGCTTTCGGGCCATGAATGTACCTACGAATGTATCGATAAGTAATGCAAAGTCAGAATGAAACTGTTAGGCTGCATAAATGTAAAATGATCATTTTCAATTAAATAATTTCCTGATTTGCCAGTTCCTTTTATTTACTATCCAAAAAGTGGGTACACAACTCCCTTGTGACCCAAAATATTGTCGAAAAACTGAGCCTTACCTCAATGGTTTTCGAACGGTTGAATATCGAAGGGCCGTGGGGTTGAAACCGCTCCATGTCTTTCAATAACTCTTTTACCCCCAAGTCTTCAATGTCCACTATTCGAAATGCCGTCATATTGACGAAATTATACTTGAACTCTTCGAGGTTGTAGGACTCAAGATCCTGTTGGAGCGTACAAATAATTAATAGTCAACAACATCGCTTCAAATTTCCTCGAAATAATAAGCTCATAAAGCTGTGCTCACTAGTGGTTTTATGGAGTTAACAATACTTACAAACGTAGTGAATAGGTAGTGATACTTGTAGTCGTTCATTTGTAACTGTATCACCTGAAAAAATAATAGTATTGCGCCATTACATATGGCTCAACGTATGATTTAAACGATTCTAAGGATAATGGAGATTCAAATATTTTCCCTTTAAACAATCATAAGGCATGACAAAGTTAAATGTCAAACGACAAGAATTGTTCAATGGAAGAACTCACCCTTTTGAGGAACGTTCTGATATTCTCTGGTCGAGTGTCTACCAGAAGATTATGGATTTCTTTACTTTTAATTTCTTTTAAAACGGCTTTGTAGTTACTGGGGTCAGCTTGTCGCAAATGAACCTCAACGTTTCGGTCCTCCGGCGAGCGAACCAGTTCTCGAAGCTTCATCAACCCTGAAACAATGTTGAAAACGAATACTTTCCATTGTAGTATTCTAGATGGTACCTAGTATTAAATACAATGCAGACTCATTTAAATGCAAATGTGACCACCGAAGAATGGAATCTATGAGCTGGTTCTCATGCTACGGAATGCCGAAAATATGCCTGAAGGACTGCCTCTAACACCTATAAGGAGACAGGATGGAATGCTCAAATTATAGAGGCATGGGAAGAACGAGAGAATGATCGACACCTAAGGTGATTGTAGACACATTCCGTTCTCGTGCACTATTTTGGTTTATTATCTTCAATAATGAACCTTTGGAATCGACCAAGAAAAAAAGGTAACTCTCCTCAAAATTTGTTGGTTTACGTTTCAAGGTACGTAGAATCCGAAAATCTAACAAAATTTTTTTGCCGTCCGTCCGCGGCACTTTCCCTAGTTCCCATGGACCGATTTTGATGAAATTTGGTATATGGTCTCGTTCGGGGTCTAATTATGCTCCGAAGATTTCGGATGATGTCAGTCACTTCTAGTGGTAGAAAAATAAGGGATGACATTTTCAAAACGTCCTAGCTAAAAAAAATTGTAGGTATAACATACAATTCCTTCATATTATGAAGGTACTGTTTTTCCATCAATTTAGGATAGTATTGAATTTTTAGAATTTATTAGTGTTTTTATTTTGTTATTGTTATTATTTATTATTGAATTATTCAGAAAAATAATAAACATTTGTGCAATAATTTGCAGCGTTTTTTCTTCCATAGGTTGTGATTTCGAACTATTTCGGGTTTTCGTCAGACTGATTATGTTCTATTTTTGCCTCCCAATCTACCTTCAATGACTACATTTTAGATTCAATTATCTGCAAAACTTAGATTTTCGTGAGACATTTAAACCGCTCAGGAAAAAGATGTGGTGGAAGAGTGGTCAGGAAGCCTAAATTATGTAACTTAGTCCAACTAGCGATTACCAATTTAACTGTATCAAAGACCAACACATCGGACTTTTCCCAGTTTTTTTTTTTTCATTCTAATATTTCTGTATAAAGCGGGATACATTTCCTATTCTACGTAAAAGATCCCAAATTGGTCTGACAAAATTTGTCAGAAACAAAATTTGCCAAGAACTACAGAGCATTAAATGCTCTGTAGTTCTTGGCAAACTAACAAAATGGGAACGGTACTTGAGTATTATACGGAGGCCACCATTACGAAACGCGCCGCGGCACTTATAGAAGGTTAAATTGTTATAGATGTTGTAGTAGAACTATTCTAGTATTGTTGTGAGTCGAGCGTTATCAGATGAGTCATGTGTCTACTCGCAGAATCCTCTCCAAGTAGGCCAAGGTCAGGGTCGTTGACCGGAGCGCGCGCCATTACCTGTCATCGCCTGTCACTGTGTCTGGTCAGTGTACTGAGTGATTTATTGCCGTGCGTTACTACTGCTATACGTTTTTCAATAATGAGTGACGTGATTTTGTTGAGGGATTTACCTCGAAATGAAGAGGATAGTGTAAGTTTCTTACAAGAAAGGCATCTTTTGCCTTCAGTGAAATTGTGTGTTAACGACCACGAAACATGACATTGCTGCGTTCTGGGTTGCAGAACGTCAGAACCAGGCGTCCGAATAATTCAAAACTTCACGTGTAAGTCTATTAATGTGTGTTTTTTCCAATTATGTAGTTATTTTTGGTATCCGGTACGAAATATTTCTATAGGTTAGGTGGCCTCCGTATAATACTCAAGTACCATGGGAACTTAGTATAAGAGAGTACTTGAGTAACTTTACTGTGTACAGCATACTAGCCAGGTATTTTATTAATTTATTGTTGCCTTGTAACCTACGTTACATCAGATTCGGCCTACTCGATAGAATCGATCAGTAGAGTAAGTAGGTATACTGAGTGTGGGTGTAATCACCCAAGCACGCCAAACGTTCATGAGTATTGTGCACTTCAAATATAAAGCCGCATTAATTGGCTCACTTACGACTCGATAAGATAAACCGAGGACGTGTATTGTTTCAAGGAGCGTATGTTACCAGTTGTTTGAGCTATTGAATGCCTACTTCGATATATCAACAAGCTATATCACAACAAGTCCTTTGTATCCATACCCGAATTCTAACTTGGTCGGTTAGATAATTCCCTCTCGTTACAGGGACTTGTTACTTTTGACACACAACAGCTCTTTCGAATTAAATTTTACATTTCCCTATATTTAATTCGAAATTTTGTATACTGAATTTCCTCTTTGAGACAGAATTCAACATTTCCAAGTATAATAAATCATTACACGAATTCTGAATGAATAAAACAAAAACACGTACGAAAATAATGCATAATCACAGAAACTCCTATTTTCATTTGATATTACAGATTTTGGCTCCTTGAAGATCATTACAAGGATCAGACACCGTCAGGATAGGTAATCTCAACTAAATGGTCTCTGGACGCAAGTTTTATCCGAGTGTTGAGAGAAAGAGTTTTACAGTTGTTGACCAGGTAGAAAAATTCGTCGCCTTACTTGTTGGCATTGCAAAAGAAAAAGAAAAAAAAGGAACGCGTGTTAATTGTGTATTATTTGTTATTAAACATATTTATACATATTAAATAAATGAAAATTGTATTTGAAAATATGACCAAAACAATTTCAGAATACCTATCACTAAAAATATACAAGATCAGCTGAAAGTGTTGTAATGCTGCCAAAAATTATTTTTTTCTCAGGATATCAATTCAGTTAATCATTGAAGACTATTAGGATTTGTTTTCATTCGATTCAGAGTAAAAAATTACCTACGTAGAAAACGCTGAAATCCAAATTTTGGTTTTGCATCAAGAAGATACGAAAAGTTCACGTTATTTTCGTTTTTTAAGAAAATCAAAATATCAGCTACGTGAGAAAGTAATCAGCTCTGTGGGTTTGGCACATAGCACAAATCGTTAAAAATATGCAATCATTTTATCCACAAGCGGTTGGTGATAGTGATTGAAAAACGCAATGAAGTCACTTCTCATCAGTTCGGTTTCCGACCAAAGCACTCTACCATTGATCAGGTGCATCGGATCACGAGTGTTAGGCGCTATTGAGCAGGCGCTAGAAGACAAACAAGTTTGTTCTGCCATCTTCTTAGACGTGACAAGGTCCGGCTTGATGAACTTAATTACAAACTCAGAAAATTACTGCCTGCAAAATACACGGAATTATTGCAATCCTCTCTCTCTGATCGATACTTCTGAGTAAAGCACGATTTCGCTTACTCGGAAGCGCACAAAATACAGGCTGGTGTGCTACAAGGAAGTGTACTTGGCCCACTCTTGTTTGTCTTGTTCACTAGCGACCTACCAGAACGAAAAGAGAGCATGGTAGCAAAATTCGCAGACGACACAGGTGTGCTTGCTCTCGGAGAAACAAACCACGTCACCATACCCAAACTCAGAAGATATCTCAAGGAACTCAAAGTCTGGACATCCAAATGGAAGATCAGGTTGAATGAAACGAAATCTGTTCATGTCGACTCTACCAATCGCAAGCTTTAATAAATATATTCCAGTTCATCTAAACGGCAAGACTTTACCAAACGCCAACGAAGCCAAGTATCTTGAAATCACCCTAGATGCTAAATTGGGATGAAAATCTCACGTTGAGAAAAAGAAGGCAGAACTTGGGCTCAAATTCAGGAAAATGTACTGGTTAATTCCAAAATGTCGATCCTCAATAAATTAACCTTGTACAACCAAGTCCTTAAGCCTGTTTGGACTTATGCAGTGCAATTGTGGGGCTGCACTGCTCAAAGTAAACGAGATATAACACAGCGGTTTGTATTATATGCTGCGATGTTGTGTCAATGCGTACCAGTACTCCAGAAATGTCCAACTGCACACAGAACTTCGCATTCCAACCAAAAACGAAGTCATAAAGAAGCAAGTCCATCACAAGAGGCTACAATCGCACGTCAGTGAAGAAGCAGTACAGTTACTCGACGTTGACGACCTATTCAGACGCCTCAAGAGGACTAAACCCCATGACTTAGTGAAGTATCTAAGTTGTTCTTGTAATTTAATCACGAATTTATATCAAACAAATGTTGCTAATAAGTATAACTTGGTGCAAAAAATTATTTAATGAGAAAAATAATTAAAAACCATAATATTATATTTTTGTCACCCCAAACTCATAGGGGTCGTAATACTCATCATGTAATGTACTCATTACACGTGGGTTGTAAATAGTTATTGCTTCCGAGTCTACCAAGGTAGCGGAAGCTTTGTTTTCACTTTTCAAGGTCGAAAAAAAAAGTTATCCAAAATCAAAATTTTCACTCGCGTTTTGCGTTTTAGACCTTTCTGAACAATTTTGGTTCAGTGTCTGTGTGCCTGTGTGTCTGTCTGTCTGTCTGTCTGTCTGTCATGAATTCCTTGTAACGCGCATAACTATACGAAGTTATTGTCCGATTTCAATGAAATTTTCAGGGATTGTGCAGGTTGGTGTGTAGACGGTCCCCTATGAAAATCATCACCCCCGGACTGATAGAAGCGACTGCGCATGCGCAAACGTGAATTCCTTGTAACGGCCATAACTTCTACATTTTCCATCCGATTTCAATGAAATTTCCAGGGATTGTGCGGGTTGTTGTGTAGACGATCCGCTATGAAAATCGTCACCTTCGAACTGATAGTAGCCACTGCGCATGCGCAAACGTAAATTTCCTTGTAACGGCCATAACTTCCACATTTTCCACCCGATTTCAATGAAATTTTCAGGGATTATGCGGATTAGGTTGTAAATGGTCCCCAATGAAGATCACCACCTTCGGACTGATAGTACCCACTGCGCATGCGCAAACGTGAATTTCCTTGTAACGTCCATAATTTCTACATTTCTATCCGATTTCGATGAAATTTTCAGGGATGTTACAGATCAGTATTTAGATGGTCCCCTATGGAAATCACCACATTCGGACTGATAGTACCCACTGCGCATGCGCAATCGTGAATTCCTTGTAACGGCCATAACTTCTACATTTTCCATCCGATTTCAATGAAATTTTCAGGGATGTTACAAATTAACTTGTTTTGATGTTTTAAGATTAACTACTATGCATCGGATCATCTATACAATCGGGTTATGGATACGAGGAAGATACGTGCCACACCCACTTGGCAGACTTTTTTTCGATTTTCAGTATACCGTACTTTTTGTATACGAGTGTATATTTTGTAGATGTTAAGAGGCCATATTCATTTTTTACTTTTCTCCACAAACTCAAAATTTTGCAATATTGGTTAGAACGAATATACGTAGGTTTTCATCATTTATATAAATGAACAAAATACATACAATTTTTTGAAGAAAATTCAGGAATTGCTATAGAATATTCCAAAACGAATTTCGTTAAAATAGTAACGAGAAAAGTTCATAACTAAAAATTTTGATTCCACTACAATAACTTCGATTCCTTTGAAAATTCGCTAAAACGACCAATACGGCCTTCAATTTTTGTCGGAAACTAGTATTTAGATTTTTATTATCTATCATTCCTGAAGCGAGATACATCTTAATACCTATGTTTAGACCTTGAATTATTATTATGTTTGGTAAAAACAAAGCTGTAAGTTACAAAAATAGATGTACACGTAATTGTGTGTTCATGCTAGCAGTCAGTTTGTATGCGAGTTTTGTAGGTATTTTAATCAGAGATGTCTAGAAGATTCTTATGCGAGAGAGAAAAATAAACCATTAACTCCATTTGGATATTTTTCGTGTCACGTCTGTAACTTTTTCCCTTGGATAGAACTTCAAGTTACCCTGAGGTGTTCCAGGCGTCACATCACTACCTAGTCTAACCCAAAGTTTCAAATAAACTCCGGTAACTAACCGGTTCCAAAATACCGGTAATGTGTCGTTCTATAATGAGTTTTGAACTCAACCGCCCCCCGCCATGTAGGTACTTGTATATGTCTAGCATGCATAAACTGTGGAAAGGTATCAAGTTGCGTCGGAAGTTCCATCGCCACTGGAACCTGCAGCCGTCAAGTGTTCCGTCTCTCGTCTGCCATATCGAAAACTTTAATTCGAGAGAAAGCAGGTCAATCGCGCAACTTCGTTAACTAGTTAACTTGGTCCCATTCGCAAGTGTGATGACGCAGATGAGAAGCTGGCTTCGAGAGTGTTCGCCTAACCAACTCCCTAACCATGAACCTCCCCCAGTCATTACAGAATTTCAATCAGCTCTGACCTCCACCCCATCCTTCCAACGCAGCCCTAAATTTCGGCCAGATATTACTCGAGGAGCCCTTGGATCAGCCAATCTCCTTTTTTCTATGGACCAATTAATTTTGAAGCCGTCAGGCCTCAAGATACTTTTTTCCATTTTTTGATCAAAAGAGGAGATAGAGGAGATTACGAAGCGTGATTGCAACGAAGGAAGTCGTGTGACAACGTGAAATTTCAAAGGAAATTCCAGCGAAATTCTTTCCAAAGCGTACACTTTCTAATCATTCAATACACCTATTCTAATTGTAAGCGAGTCTACCAAGGTAGCGGAAGCTTTGTTTCCACTTTTCAAGGATGAAAAAAAAAGTTCCCAAAAATGAAAACATTCTCTCGCGTTTTGCGTTTCAGACCTTTCTGAACAATTTTAGTTCCGTGTCTGTCTGTCTGTTTGTCTGTCATGAATCCTTGTAACGGGCATAACTACACGAAGTTATTGTCCGATTTCTATGAAATTTTCAGGGATTGTGCGGGTTGGTGTGTAGACGGTCCTTTATGAAAATCATTATCCCCGAACTGATAGAAGCGACTGCGCATGCGCAAACGTGAATTTCCTTGTAACGGTCATAACTTGTAAATTTTCCATCCGATTTCGATGAAATTTTCAGGGATGTTACAGATTAGTGTTTGGATGGTCTCTTATGGAAATCAAGGCCTTAAAATTTACAGTAGCCTCAGCGTATGCGCAAACGTGAAATCCTTGTACGTAACAGCTGTGCATTTGTCACCCTCCCAATTCTTTCCCCGCGTAATTTTACATGTGTGACGTGAGAATCTCAAATCCTATCCATCCCAACACCAGGCCCCAATTGCCCAGAGGTAGCGCATTGGACTCCCACCCTGGAGTCCCGAGTTCGACTCCCAACTTGGCTAAGAAATTTTTTGATCTAATCACGTCTTTAATCTTTGACACTGTGTTGGTTGTTGTGGTGCGACCATTTTCCTTTTGGGAAGTGATTTATTGGAGTCTTCTTTTTTGAGTAGTTTTATTGTAGGTACATGTTTCGGCAGTCTCAGCCGCCTTCTTCAGCCTGATAGAGGTAGGTATTATTCATAGTCCTTTCTTTAGCATTATGTTAGACCAACACATCCTCATGACCCTCATCTCTGTTGTGATTTTTGTTGCTTGTTTTTGTTTTTCAGTCTTCATTCTATTGCCTTTATATTGATTGCCAACCTTTATACTTATATTAGACTTTTAATTTTGGTTGTTGCTGCTGGAGAATCCTTACTGAGCCTTATCAGACACCACTCATAAAATTGTTATTCACAGATGCCATGTGGACAAGTTGTCCACATGGCATCTGTGAATAACAATTTTATGAGTGGTGTCTGATAAGGCTCAGTAAGGATTCTCCAGCAGCAACAACCAAAATTAAAAGTCTAATATAAGTATAAAGGTTGGCAATCAATATAAAGGCAATAGAATGAAGACTGAAAAACAAAAACAAGCAACAAAAATCACAACAGAGATGAGGGTCATGAGGATGTGTTGGTCTAACATAATGCTAAAGAAAGGACTATGAATAATACCTACCTCTATCAGGCTGAAGAAGGCGGCTGAGACTGCCGAAACATGTACCTACAATAAAACTACTCAAAAAAGAAGACTCCAATAAATCTTTGACACTGTGTTCAAACTTTTTTACTAAAAACTTACATTTTTCATCCGAATTTGATGAAATTTTCTAGGATTGTCCAGATTACCATGTAGATGGTCCCCTATTTTTTTTTTTTTATTAATTAATTTTATTCCACAGAGTAGGTACTTTTCTAGTTTTCCAACGTTTTCCTAGTCTTGTAGGGAAATTCGTTGGGAACCAGTCGTACAATCGTCCTTTCTTTTCGTCATATTCTGGAGAGAATGGAATGTTACTAGTTGAGACTCATTTACGACCGCTGGTATGGATGGCTTAACAATAGTAGACCATTATGCCTCGTCTTTAGATTGAGAAGAATACCTGCTAAAACCTTTATGGTCCAGGCGAACGACGGTAGTAAGTTCCCGGATTTTTTGTTCACCGAAAATTCTGCTTTGAAAGGAATTAGAAAAGAAGAAGCAAAATCGTTTCCACCACGAGATGTCACGACCATCCATCAGACTCAAACAACGAACAAAATATATTATATCAGCCCATCTTGAATCTTTTATGGTAAGAGTCCCCCTCGCTCCATTAGCGACCTAGCCCTTCATGTCCCACGGGGTCCCTTCCACTCAGCCGCCCTGTCCCACGCGAGCACTGGGACGCCTTTCCTTCTTCTTTGCCTTCCAAAATAACTCCACCATCCTCTTTTCTGTCCCGCAACCGCTGTGTCCCGTTTCACCCTTTAGAGGGCGCCTCCTATTGAATGACGAAGCCTCACTCTTACCTTCGGGTCAAGTGTCTCCCCTTTTTTCACGGTCGAAGCATAATCACTACGCAGGGTACAATCAATAATATGTGGAAAGGGAGTAGGTGCTGTTTTTTCACTCACTTCGACAGTGAAGAAAGGTCTGGTGAAGGAAAAGTTTGATGTGTACATGAACAAATTTTTTTCAATATCTGAATAGTCCGCATTTTAGTAGTTGAAATGAATAAAAGTTACATCAACTAAAAAAGCCTATTCATGCAGCATGAATTAATGTGTGAATTTTCAAAGAAATCTTTCAATTCAAGGTATGGTGTAGAAAAGAAAGGTGTTTTTACACGATTCTTGGTTTTTTCCGATTTTTAGTATACCATACCAACATACATACCAACATACTGTATGTTCTGGGTATTCTTTGAAGCTGTTAGGAGTCCATATTCATGTTCTTCTCATCACCACGAACTCATGGAGTACCCACACGGCTACTGCATTTCAGGTTCAACAAATATAGTTACGCACGTTTTCATAATATATATAAATATGTACATTTTTTTTAATATTTGGAAAGTTTTCATTTTTTGAAAACGCATCGGCATTGGAAATTTTTTGCTAAATCCGAATATACCTACTATATATTAATATGATTGCGAAGGCAATAGCCACAAAAACTGGGAAAACCCCGCTTTTTTGGGACTAGTTTTGAAGTGTTGACCCCTTAGGGTTGTCCAAAATTTCTGGCTAACGAACTCGTCTTTTGGTTTGTTGTGACGAACCTTTGGGCTAAAATTTAAAATTTTTTTTGAAAACTTCAGGGATAGTTGCAGAATGTTCTAAAACGTACTTCAGTGAACAATTTTTTCAAAAAAGTCCATTCTAAAAATTTTGAGGCCATTGCAATAGCTCCATTTTTCTTGAAATTTCCCTAAAATTATTGATCTTCATCAAATGTTATTGCAAACACCAACTTCTAAAACATTATAGTGGAATATTTCATTCTGACCCTTCTCCATTATTCTCGTTTAGAAAAAAGTGCTCTTAGGGATGTGAATGGGTGGGATTAAAACTCCTTTCCTCTCGAGAGGTGGAAAAATTACTGGCTAACAGGAGGGACATTACTTAGAATGCAAATGAGGATGTTTGCATGTCCAGCGATTAGCTTGAATTATAAATGTTTGAAGAGGAATGCAATTTATGTCGAAACATCATCTCTCGGAGAATAGGTATTACATTAATCAAAAACGTAGTCAACAGTCGGTGAAAAAGCAAATTTCCTTGGCGTCCATATTAATAACCGAACAAATACTGAATCGTTAAATCAAGCTGTAATAATCGGATACAGTTGATGAAACGTTCCAGGTATACTTATTACTTACCACTAACTACAATTCTACAATTTAGAATTTTCTCAGTAAATTCAAAGAGTCGCCTTAGCGCTCTGAAAAATCTTAAACATTGTCGCACCCTCACTTCCTCACAACCAAAGATAGGAAAGGGTTAGTATCTTAAATTGAAATTTTCACTCAAACTTAGCTTTTGAGAGCATTCAGATCAATTTTGATCCCGTATAAATATATTGGTCTGACTAGGTCTAGTCTTTGTGTTGGATATACATCTACGCAAAATCATGGTTAAAATTCGATAAAATGTTCGATAAAAATTCGATAACGTCTGCGCATGCGCAAACTTTCCCGATTTCGATCTACTTCATTCGATAGTTATTACATGATTCTTTTGCACTTTATTCTAGTTCAAAGTTACGTCTGCCCATAAAATCAGATGTATATTTTTCTTCAACACAAAGAAGGGAGTTCACAGGAGAAACATGGAGACAGGTGCACATTTTAATTCGCGCCCTTTTTCAATTTTTTGGAATTTTTACATTTTAGTTTTGTTTATTTTTTAGTTGTTATAGTCACCATTGGCTTCATATTTATCGATAAATACGTTCAAGCAAAGGAACATTGGGAAAATCGTTTTTCCAGACTGAAAATCAAAAAGAAAAAAAAGTCCCAACTACTACTTATTATTATGGATTTCTATCCCCCGATATCGTACAATCTTGTATTATTCGAGGGGAAAAAATCACGGAATGCTGAGACTGAATCATAAATAGGTTTGTACTACAAGGAAAAGGGCGAGCCGGCCGAGAAGAACCCGCAGTGTAGGTACGGCTACTCTGTATTCATAGGGTCACTCTTGCAAAGTGCGCCACTTGGAGGAGGGTTCATAGCGCACCCATATCAGCCTGAACATCACCATTCATCAAAAGGATCCCTCATTCATCTCACGCCCGTCTGTATTCGCCTGACGATTTCATCCGTCCATCACTACCCATTAAGATAGCTACTACCGAGAAATATTTTCCTATTCCCATTCCTTTTGAAAGCATCAAGAACTCCGATTTGCTATCAAGTGGTGTGAATCTATTCCGATGATATTCCACAGGTACAAATGTTTGCAATGGCCCATAATACGACCCACCACTCACAAATAAAATGTGTCAGATGAGAGAAATTGAATTTTTATTATTAGACTTTATCATTAAATAATATTGTACAAATTGAAATTTTATTCAGTAAAAAGCCTGCAAGGCGATACAAACATAAATAAATCTAAATCACAATTTATCTCACAGATATTTATCAAAGTTAATTACAGAAAAACTCGACACAGTGTATACAGCGTCAATCAGTACAGCCTTAATTTTTTTCTGAAACACTGCGTCAGGCACCTCGCGCAACTCCCTCGGGAGAAGTTTGTAGAGCCTACACCCCACTTGTAAAGGGCTTCCTGTCATCGACTTGCCGAAACGGACTGAAGGTGGGCACAGACTATCATATCTCCGGGTGTAGTAGAATATGCACAATGTTATCGCGAACGTAAATGAGAGCGCTCAGTATGAAGAGAGCTGGTACAGTCTGAGTCTCCAATTTCCGAAAATAACCGCGGCAGCTTTGAGATGTCTTCAGGTGAAAAATGGTTCTTACTGCTGACTTCTGAGCTCTGAAGGTTACCATACTATGAGTAGAATTTTCCCATAGAAGAACTCCATATCGATACCTTAAAGCACAAAGGCGTCATGTCCAAAAACGGAGTTTTGAGAAAAACGCAAAAGAAGTTTTCACGAGAGCACAATTCCTGAAATAATGGCATATTCCACTAAACTCTTTAATTTCCTTGAGAAATTTTCAAGCTATAATCTTCAAGAAGGTCAATAATAGTTGTGTTGAAGTTGAGGTTTTCTGAAATTAAAAAACAATAAAAAATGTGGAAGATGGATGGACATAGCGCCTTTGTGCATTAAGGTATCGATATGAAAGCCTGCTGTGCATGCACGCAAAGTATACCATTCGAAGCACATGGTATGAAACAACCCCGATGGTATCGATGTTCGATGGTGATGCCGAGAAAATTTACTGAAGCGTCTAACCGCCCATTTAATATGAACTCCAGGAGTGGCCTTGCTCCAGTCGTGGACAACCCCCGAAGAGTCCGTCAGGCCAGACTGAAGCGCAGCCTGTCGTCGACAAAATTCTCTTTCCTTCTCTAAACTTCCTAAGCTTCAACTCACTCAACTCTCTTCCAACTCTACTTCCTATTTCTCATTCAATTCCAGCTCATTCGTTACTCATTCTCTTCATTCCTCTTTATATTTTGTTATAAATGAAAACTCGTCTTTTCTCGTAAAGCACAATCAAAAATTCTCAATTTATTTCTAACCAAAACGTTCAACATATGGAATTAAAACATTTGTTTTAAACTAATAATGTTTCCAAGTATAACAACTCGTCGAATCTGACGACACTCGGGGCCTGGGAAGTGCCAGGGAACGCGGATCTGCTGGTGCTTGCCTCTCTTCTACTTCTTCTGAAACTTCAAAATTTCTTTGTTTCATCAAATTTCTTCGTCTTCGTTTTTTCCAAATTTTCTTTATTTCTTTGCTACTGGTGATGGAGGCATGTCGAGTAACCGGTACGGCCCTCCACCCCACTGTCACTTCACTCTTCCTGTTCGCTTCGTCTCTTCAACTCATAACCCACCCGAATCTTGTGTTGACAACGTACAAGTTGGGCTTTATTTTCTTTCTCTCTTCCAAAACTACATCGTCATAGTAATCATTTCCTATTAGTATTTCTATTGGATGGTTTGAATCACTATCTGCCATATGAAATTGCCTCGGTACTCCTATTTTTCCAAAGTCTACACTACTTCTTAAATTTCCCAAGATCGAGGGTACCACATTTGCTTTTATCTTCATTTTAGTACCATTGGTCATTCATCTGTCCAATGATCCTCTCCACAATAGAAACACTTTCGGTTCACTTCTCTTACAAGCAAAGCTTCAGTTGTGAATGTTCCTTTCCCAGCTTCATTCTCATCTCTATCATTTCTACGAGAATCATAGTACTTGAAACTTGAACTACTCGATCCATGAACATAAACCTTTTCTTGCGACGTAATGATCCTTTTCAATTTCCTGATGTGAGTCTCCACTCACTGGGGAACATTTCCAGTGAAGAGACTGGGTTAATTCGTTAACTCCCTTCCGATCCGAATTTGTCATAGCCACCCGCGGCGAGTATTGTCAGATTCGGATCCGTGGTCAGCTCAAAAAGGTGACGTCACCCCCCCCTCAACATGAAGACGCCGTCTCCAGCCAGAGCGTCCCTCCCTCGGCGGGGGGAGCCAATCAGAAGTCTCCACCTGGCAGGCGCCCGTCCGTCGAGGGAGCGGAGGGGGACCATCCAGAACAAAACCAACGAGCAGCCCCCTCCACAGGCAGACCCCCCTCAGATATTCAGTAAGAGTCACCGTGAGCCCCGCAGCCCGTGAACTTGAGCCTGTTAGAGTCAAAACCGCCCCCAAATACTTTCAAGACGCTTTTCGTAAGATCCCTGACCATCGAAATTGCCGTCTCGCGCCGAATTGATCTGGTTGAAGATCCCCTGGATTCACTGGACGTCCGTCGCCACAACCACCACAACCGCCACATCACACCTGGAAGGATACCTCAGGGCCCTGACACGTGTGAGTGAAAACTATAACTACCTTTAAACCATTGGCCAATGCAGTTAGGACAGTGCGTAGAAGTAATTCTGAAACATTTGGACAACAGTCGTAATATTGAAAGTTGTAACTTAAAGCTAAATACTTACCTGCAACATAAAGTTAACCTATACTTACCATACTCACCTTTGTTGAAAACCTGGAACGTTGAACTGATATACTCTGGAAACCTGAAACACAAAGTCAAATTGGAGTTATTAATTTGTACACTCGAAATATCATCTGCAAATCTATCCTATTGAACATTTAATCTTGTGCCATACTTACTTGTGTTGTTGCGCCCATCAGGCTTCTTTTCGACACACCCTTCGGTGTGCCTAGTCAGAAAACCATTTGCGTATTTAATAAACTTACCTTTTATTTGTTGTAATTTTGCATTTGGTGTCTTTTATCATTTTACCTGGTTCCTCAGTGTGAAAACCGGAGCTTGGTGACGCGTCACACTCCGCCATCTTTTCCGAGGCGTCCCTCAGACACCTTCGTAGGCCCCTTCGGCAGCGTCGCATTTGGCGGACGCCATTTTCTTAGTAGGACGCCCTTAAGGCTAATCATTTCAGATTGCATCATCCCGAGGAATCCGACTGGCCACTTCTCCGCCTCGTCACAGGTAAATACCACACGCTACCCCTTGTAAATTTAACTATTGTTTCGATATTTGTTTGCCTTCCCCTTCCCACCTGAGCTCGCCACGTTGGGTTTTGTGTCATTCGGTGAACTTGGGATCGGCACGTGGCGTCACAACCTCGTGCTGCTACCAACTACGCCGCGGATCGAAACCTTAACCCTGTCGAACGCAAATCCCGCTTACAACTGGTGTGTCGCCACAATCGTCACAACCGCCACGAGTAAGCCGGGACGCTACCTCTGTGGTCATCGACACAATCGCCACAAGTAGCAGGCCTACAAATTTGGTGGCAGCGGAGTGGATCCCGGTGTGAGTAAGCCTCACACGAACCCACTCAAACTCGTAGGCCGTTCGACACGAGCTCAGTTTTAAATTTAGAGTCTATCGAAACAAACCCTAAAAAAACACACTGAGACAGGTAAAAATAAAAATAGGTAGGCTGTACATCCATTTATTATACAGGAAAAGTGACATTAGAAGCAGCCTTCCGCACGAAACGACGCGAGAAGACGTCTCTTCTCGTAGTTGTATTTTTCTCGACTTAGACCGATTCACGCCGACAGACTTCTTCGTGCCTAGGTGATAGTTAGCACAAATCGCTACCATGTTTCTCAATAACCCGACACCTAGCGACAGGGGGACCGAAACCCAATCGTCCTCCGGCACTGAAGCTGTAGAAACAATGACCCAGACAATGAAGGAGATGAACATTCTCCTTCAGCGATACAATAACATAACACATGAAGTAGATAGGGAGGACATACCGCGCTCGGTATTCCTCGAAGTAGAGTCGTGGGACCCAGACGCGACCGGTGCATTAAGTGTTGTGTCGTTTTTTGCGAATTTTGATATGGTGACCACGGGTTTGACCTCGCGACAACGATACCGTTTACTCCGCACAAAAGCGCGGGGAACCGCTAAGCAATTCCTTATCGATCGGGATGACACGCTCGACGTAGACAACGTCTACGAGATCGTCCGTGACGACATGATAAAGTGGTTCCAGAAGGAAAATCCACAACACGCCGCCGCACTCCTGTGGACAGTCAAGCGGAACGCCACAGAATCGCTCCGCCAATTTGCCGACCGAGTCCGCAGCCTCGCCCGGTGTGCCGTCATGGAAGAGGGAGGACAACTCCGACGTCACGAACGCCACGACTGGGTAGAAAGAAAAACCCTGAGCGCTTTCATACGTGGTGTCAGCAAAAACATGAGCGCACTGCTCATCACAAATCGCCCCAGATCGATCCAGGACGCGCTGAGCAAGGCGGAGGAATTGGAGGAGACCCTAGACGACACAATCGACACAGACGAACGCTGGGACTTGGCGGCCATTACCAACGACCGCCGATGTTACAACTGCGGAAGTCCTGAACATTTCGCTGCCCGATGCCCGCGAAAAGACAAACCCCTACAGCGTCACAATCGACACAGGGAAGAGGACCACCGCCAAGATAAACCCAACGAGCGCCGAAGCGCCGAGAAACCGACTCCACGATATCCGTGTATGTTTTGCGCGGACAAAACACACTTCCCCGTGAATTGCCCATTCAGCCCGAACAAGACCATATTTTGTGACTTCTGTGGCGTCCGAGAGCATCTGGAGGAGGATTGTTACAAGAAGAAGCGTCTCCTCCCCGTGTCGCAACCGGTCATGGCGCCGGCACATTCAATGGAGGTCGCCCGTTACAAGAAGCCAATCGAGGAGGCACATGTTCCCGCCGTGGAAGCTCCAATGTCGCGGACTATGAAAATCACCGTGGGGCTAGGCCCGGAGGAACGAGAGATGACCCTGGACACCGGAGCTACGCTTTCGGTACTTTCAACACCCGTAAAGGGGATTCCAATTCTCCCAACCCGAGCGATCGCGTGGGGAGCTGATGGAATGCCCCTACATTTCTCCGGGGAACAGCGCGTCGTCACGAGGATCGGCGAATGCGTATTTGAGCACACATTTTTAGTGTTCGCAAGGAGAAGCGCTACGCTTGATCTTTTGGGGCTCGACGTACTTCGAAGGGTGCCCATCACATTTACAACGGGACCGGAAATGAAATTCCACACCCCTAAAGGCGTCATCCGCCCATATACGCCGGTCGACACACCCGAGGAAATCTACAGCGTGGGGGTGGTGTTGCGGCCCGAGGGGCGGGAATTTGGGACGTTTGGGGATCAAAATGAAAGTCATGATCACAACGCTCCTCTCCCTAGCACCCCTTCGGCGACAACAACTACCTCCGCCACGCAAAAACCATCGTGCGTGGATTACGAAGAACCGGACAACGCTTCGGAGGTGCGGACAAATTTCGCCACAAATCAATATGGCGCCGGAAGCCTGAAGTTTTGGAATCGGCAGTTCAAGGGCGTTTCTGTCCCTATCGATACACCCGTTGAGCGGTACGACGATACGCACCACTACGAAAACTTAACGAAGGATCCGGCCCAAAACCTTCCACTTCCTCGGAAAGTACATTTCGGTGCACCAATTTCACAACATTGTGCAACCCCCACTACGCCGACCGAATTCCAGGAAGCTGACGACGCAAGCGACAGCACGGACCCCGCACCGGACTCTGAGGAGAAAACATCCCTCGAAAAATGCCTCGATCGAATGCTCCACAACTACCATCGGACTTATGTCGATCACTGGGATCGACACAGTGCGACACAGTTCGCCACAGAAGATCGGCACAGTGCGACACAGTTCGCCACAGAGAATCAACACAGTGCGACACCGTTCGACACAGAGGATCGGCACAGTGCGACACAGTTCGACACAGTGGATCGGCACAGAGCGACACAACTCGCCACAGTAGATCGGCACAGTGCGACACAGTTCGACACAGCGGATCGGCACAGTCCGACCCAGTTCGCCACAACCGACCCATGTAACAAACCATATCCCGATATCGTCGATACCCCTGATGAAACGAGTTCTAACATATCCCTTAGGGAAGAAAAGGCCTGCGCCGGGATTTGTTCTATTATTCCCCCGATTCAAAACTATGAAAAAGAGGTACGTATCGGCACCACGCCAGACGGTCTAGAAGAAGAGGAGTGGGAGGAGCTACCGACCGACCAATGGGAAGCCCCGTTACCCGAGTTCGACGTGACCTTGCAAGAGAAACTACAACATCTCACAACTTCGGACGCGGAACCAACTAGGGAATTGTTGTGTAAATTCCGGGACTTATTTAAGCCACCTATGGGGGAGGGATGTCGATTGAATGTATCCCACGAGATAGTTACGACTCAACCCACCGTTACACAACAAAAACCCTTCCCGGTTCCTCACGCCCTCCGCGACGTCGTTGAAACTCAAATCAAGGACATGTTGTCAAACGGGGTCATTAGCCCGTCTACTAGCCCATGGTGTGCGCCCGTACTACTCGTCAAAAAGAAGACGCCGCCGGGAGAAAAGCAGCTTTGGCGATTTTGCACGGATTTCCGACAGCTCAATAAAATCACCAAAGGAGACGCTTATCCTCTTCCCCGTTTACAAGAGACCCTTGCGATGTTAGGTCAGTGTAAATGGTTCACAACCATCGACTTAATATCGGGTTATCACCAGATACCAGTTCACCCCGAGTCAAGGGAGAAAACGGCCTTTTCCGTATTAGGACGTCATTTTCATTACGAAAAGATGCCGTTTGGACTGAAGAACGCGCCCGCTACGTCTCAACGAGTCATGAATGATGCCCTCGATGGAATCCTCGGAGATCATTGTCTCGTTTACCCGGATGACATCATAGTATTTTCCGCCACTCGAGAGGAGCACCTCCGGAAACTGACTCAAGTTTTCAATCGACTAACCGAGGCCCGCCTTCAAGTGAACTTGTCGAAGTGCGAGTTTTTGAAAAACGAAGTTCGCTTTCTGGGTCACCGCATCACGCCCGAAGGAATCCTTACCGAGCCCGAGAAGGTCAAGGCCATTAAGGAATTTCCCGTACCTACCTCGGCGTTGAAACTGCAGTCGTTTTTGGGGCTGGCTGAGTTTTACCGAAGGTTCATACCTCGATACTCGGAGCTCTCGGTGCCCTTGACCGACCTCCTCCAGAAAAACCGGCCCTTCGAGTGGACAAGTAAACAACAACAAGCGTTCGACGAACTCAAGGTCAAGTTGACCGAGGAACCCGTACTCGCCTTTCCTGACCTGAATAAACCTTTTGTATTGGCCACCGACGCTTCCGGCTCCCCTTTGGGGGCTGTCCTCTCACAGAACTTCGAAGGGGAAGAGAGGCCCGTAGCATATGCGAGTCGAAAACTAAATCCGGCAGAAACCAGGTATTCCGTCACGGAGAGGGAGTTGCTCGCTGTTGTGTGGGCGGTCCGCCATTTTCAAGAATACCTCTTAGGTCAGACCTTTGAACTTCAAACGGACCATATGGCACTCACGGCCGCGATGCACCTCCGCGACCCGACATCACGAATCGGGAGGTGGGTTCTAAGGCTCGCTGAATACGACTTCGTTCCCCGATACAGACCCGGAACTCAGATGAAGCATGCGGACGGATTGAGTCGAATGGACATAGCCGTTGTGAATCTCGATTTCCCGCGCGAACTAATGATCGCAGCACAAGATCTCGATGATTGGGTCCAATCGATGGTTTTAAGTCGCGGTAAGGAAGGATTGCGCAAAGCCAACGGAGTATGGGAAATGAGAGTGCGACACGATGGTCGACACGAATGGGTACCCCTCATCCCTAGTTCACTTCGTGAATGGTTGATTGACAGATGCCATAAGAATGAGTGGGCAGGACACCCCGGAGCCGACGTAACGGAGAAGGTGGTGAGGCGACTCGGGAACTGGCCCGGACTATCGAGAGACGTCAAAGAACAGGTGCAACGTTGTGAAACATGTTTACGTCGCAATACTCCGACGAATCTGAAAAGCCCGATCCAGAAGCCGCTCCTCCCCGAGAGACCCGGACACATCGTCGGCATCGACTTCGTGGGGCCCATCGTGACAAATGGAAAATCCAAATACCTCCTTACCGTGATTGACCATTTTACCAAATATGCTGAAGCATACGTTACCACCAATTGTACCGCCTCAACTGTCGCGCAAATTTTAGCAAAGGAGTTTATACCGAGACACGGTGTACCCGAGAGACTTGTTTCGGACCGCGGAACCGCCTTCACCGCCGGATCGACACGCGAGCTTTGTGCCCAATGGGGAATACGGCAGATCTTTACGACCGCGTACCACCCAGAAGGAAACGGAGTGTGCGAACGTTTCCACCGGACCTTGACCAATATTTTGGCGAAAATTACCAAAAAAACTAAGGACTGGGAAACCATGTTGCCCGTAGCACTCGCAGCGTACCGATCCAACCCACATAAGAGTACCGGATTTACTCCAAATTTTCTTACCTTTGGGAGAGAAATACGCCTTCCGAACGACACCTTTCAAGGACTTCGAACACCTTTGCCTGAATCCTCCCTGTTGAAGAATCTCCGAATGGCACGTGACGCCACGACACAATGCCTACACGAAGCCTGGAAGAAACGGACGGAAGCAATCAACGCCCGCCGCTCTCTGCGCTCTTTTGAGGCAGGGGACATGGTATACCTGAAAGACATGCAGCCGCCCCCAGGTGTCGTAAAAAAATTCTGGAGTCCATGGAGTGGACCGTGGACGGTGCTGAAAAAACACTCGAATGTCACTTATGAAATCAGGGACTCACCCGACATAAAACGTCAGGTAGTACACATTAACCGCCTCAAACCGGCCTTTGTGCTGGGTGTACCGGATGATACTTTCCTGGACCATACCGAATCCAATCAAACCAAGGAAACAGACACAATAAGGAACAGCCACGAACCAGAAAAGGAGACACAGGAAGAAACGATGGAGGACTCTGATGAGGAGTTGCGATGGCCGCCTCCAAACCCGGCCATGATGGAATGTGGCGATGTGCCGACCGGATCTCACGAGAATGCTCCCACTACACCGTTTTCGGAACAATCAAACCAAGGGACTGCTTCGCCACAACCGACTCACCTCGAGGACGCGGATCGACACTCAGATCGCTCCTCGATCAGTGAAGAAGATAAAAGCGTCAGCTACCCTTTGGAGAGACCAGCCGAGAATTTAGCGGGAAACTCACAACACCCGGTAAACTACCCCGAGGAAAACCGTCCTGCACACCAGGGTGATCGCCTCACAGACAGCGATCGCCCCAGTCAGCACAACCGCCACAGCGAGCACGATCGCCACAGCGACCACGATCGCCACAGCGACCACGATCGCCACAGTGACCACGATCGCCACAGCGACCACGATCGCCACAGCGAGCACGACCGCCACAGCAACAACCCCCACCAGGAACCAGTGGTGCGCAAAGCTGAAGAGCCGTCGACACCTGAAGGTCTACCTCCGAAAAGACCCCGAGGAGAAGCGCCACCCGGAACCACTCCATATTCGTTCCGCCAGCGCGACCCTTCCATAAATTATAAGCAACTCCACTTAGGCCGAAAGACAAACTGACTGACTACTAGGAAAGACTGACCACGACCTTGACACATGGTCCTTCAGACCAACAAGTTTAGCTTGGGTCCCTCAGACCAACCAATTTCAATTGGGTCCTTCAGACCAACAAACTTCACTTAGGTCCTTCAGACCAAGCCGAACCGTTACTTCTGCTACCTTCCTAACAAGGCCAGAATAATTTGTGTGAAGTAAAATGAAATCAATTCCTGAGTCACTTTTCCTAGGCAGGATGTTACAGTAGGGCGTTTTATTGTTTGTTGTAGGATGGCACAAGAACCGCTAGATGAGTGGATAGTGGACGGGGGTCCCCAGTCACCGGACCCCGTGGTGGAATTAATGAGGAAGCGCACAGAACGATTTATCGCCAACCTCCGAGATCAGCCGCCGGGACATGTAGCCACGCCCGCGCCATCCGACGACCCCTATGACGCGCTCGAAACTCTTACCAACTTTGTGCGGTTTACGATGTGTGGCGACACACCAACTAGTCGCCACACCTCAGGGAACTCAGCGCTCCTCACGATCCTCCAGATACATAGGTGGATCCCCATCTACCAGAGGATCGTGCAGGAGCGAGACGCACTGCTGGATCGCCAGGCCAAGTGGTTGCTGGACCGCCAACAACTGGTCCGGCAACGGGATGCAGCCGTGGAGGAGTCCAAGGCAGCCAACGCACAGGTGGTAGTGGAGCCACCTGCGGCGAAGACCGCTACACCTGAGGCAACCCACCAGTCATCTGCAGAGGCACCTGCGGCGAGGTCTGCGGAGGCTGAGAGGGAGTTGGCTCGCTCCCCGGCTCCGCCCCCCGCTTCGTCCCCCGCCCCGTCACGATCGCCTCAGCCCATCGAGGTCACAGATCCTCCGCTCGACCCGTACGTGGCATTAACACCGCTGCACTCCCCACCGACGACACCTCGACCACCCCGACGTGCCCGTGGCCGAGTCAGCTCGTACGCGGAGTCACCGACCCGAGACGCTCCACCGACACCTGGACGCTCTCTCATGCGCTCAAGCGAGTCGGAAACAGAAACGGCCGCAGAAAAACCGCCTCCGAATCACCCGAAAATCGTCCTGCGGATAAGCCGAAAGCAACAATGCCCCGTCTGCACCAAGAAGGTACCACGACTCTTCGTCTTCCGGTGCCCGGGATGTAAAGAATTCTGGCAACGCCTCAAGAGCTTCCACAGCCAGGGACGACCGCTGCCGGAGTGCCCCGAAGACCATCGGGCACAGCGCGACCCAGCAAACTGTCGCGGGTGTCGTCGCCACGCCTACGAGCTGGCCATAAAGAAGGCGCGTCCCTTGGCTCCTCTGGGAATACCCAGCGTCGTCTTTGACAACGCTGGCTCCCGGAGGGAAGGGGGATGTGAGTCTCCACTCACTGGGGAACATTTCCAGTGAAGAGACTGGGTTAATTCGTTAACTCCCTTCCGATCCGAATTTGTCATAGCCACCCGCGGCGAGTATTGTCAGATTCGGATCCGTGGTCAGCTCAAAAAGGTGACGTCACCCCCCCCTCAACATGAAGACGCCGTCTCCAGCCAGAGCGTCCCTCCCTCGGCGGGGGGAGCCAATCAGAAGTCTCCACCTGGCAGGCGCCCGTCCGTCGAGGGAGTGGAGGGGGACCATCCAGAACAAAACCAACGAGCAGCCCCCTCCACAGGCAGACCCCCCTCAGATATTCAGTAAGAGTCACCGTGAGCCCCGCAGCCCGTGAACTTGAGCCTGTTAGAGTCAAAACCGCCCCCAAATACTTTCAAGACGCTTTTCGTAAAATCCCTGACCATCGAAATTGCCGTCTCGCGCCGAATTGATCTGGTTGAAGATCCCCTGGATTCACTGGACGTCCGTCGCCACAACCACCACAACCGCCACATCACACCTGGAAGGATACCTCAGGGCCCTGACACGTGTGAGTGAAAACTATAACTACCTTTAAACCATTGGCCAATGCAGTTAGGACAGTGCGTAGAAGTAATTCTGAAACATTTGGACAACAGTCGTAATATTGAAAGTTGTAACTTAAAGCTAAATACTTACCTGCAACATAAAGTTAACCTATACTTACCATACTCACCTTTGTTGAAAACCTGGAACGTTGAACTGATATACTCTGGAAACCTGAAACACAAAGTCAAATTGGAGTTATTAATTTGTACACTCGAAATATCATCTGCAAATCTATCCTATTGAACATTTAATCTTGTGCCATACTTACTTGTGTTGTTGCGCCCATCAGGCTTCTTTTCGACACACCCTTCGGTGTGCCTAGTCAGAAAACCATTTGCGTATTTAATAAACTTACCTTTTATTTGTTGTAATTTTGCATTTGGTGTCTTTTATCATTTTACCTGGTTCCTCAGTGTGAAAACCGGAGCTTGGTTACGCGTCACACTCCGCCATCTTTTCCGAGGCGTCCCTCAGACACCTTCGTAGGCCCCTTCGGCAGCGTCGCATTTGGCGGACGCCATTTTCTTAGTAGGACGCCCTTAAGGCTAATCATTTCAGATTGCATCATCCCGAGGAATCCGACTGGCCACTTCTCCGCCTCGTCACAGGTAAATACCACACGCTACCCCTTGTAAATTTAACTATTGTTTCGATATTTGTTTGCCTTCCCCTTCCCACCTGAGCTCGCCACGTTGGGTTTTGTGTCATTCGGTGAACTTGGGATCGGCACGTGGCGTCACAACCTCGTGCTGCTACCAACTACGCCGCGGATCGAAACCTTAACCCTGTCGAACGCAAATCCCGCTTACAACTGGTGTGTCGCCACAATCGTCACAACCGCCACGAGTAAGCCGGGACGCTACCTCTGTGGTCATCGACACAATCGCCACAAGTAGCAGGCCTACACTAAGAAGTGTCTCCGTATCTAATACTTCATCAATATCAACTGATTTATCTATTTCAAGTATTAAATGTCTGGGAAATTTAGTTTTGATGATTGTCGGGAAAATCAACTGTGAAATATTTTCGCCCATAGCTTGCAAGCACCTCAAATGTTTTTCAATTGTATCTAATGTGTCTCTTAAACTTGATGTGTAGTTCTTGGCTGCTTGTAATTCGGTGAGTTCTTGATAGTGTCTGCTGATCAAATTTTGCTTGTCTCCAAATCGTTCCGTGAGTAGTTGTATTGCTGTTTTATAATTTTCTCCTACTAAAGGAATCCCTTCAATACATTGTTTTGCTTTTCCAACTAGGTAAGTTGACAAAAAGTTTATTTTCTCTGTGTCCGTAAGGTAGGTCTTGTTGTGTATGTTTGTTTCAAATAATTGCCAGAACTCTTGATATTTTAATATATTTCCGTCGAACTTTCCAATAATAATTTTAGGTAATTTTGAAGTACTTTCAATGGTCTTTTTTGGCTCTACCTCTCTTTTTAAACCTTTCATGTAATACTCTTCTATTATGATTATTTGATTTTTTGCCAACGTTTCCAGCCTTCTCAATTCAACAAACATGGCATCTACATCCTTCTTTTTCGAATTAACTAATCTACTCCTTACTTCTTGGATCCCATCAACTTGTACCTTCAGCATTCTCACAGTCACCTTCGCCTTTTCTTCGTCCATCTTCTCATCTTCCACCTCAATCCGTATTCCTTCTAACATTTCTCCAATCTCTTCTTTGATCAACTCTATTTGAAGGGTACGGGGGAAGAACCAGGTATGTCATCTGAACATAGTTTTGAGTAAAATGCTTTTCAATCTATGAAACTCCTGATTCTTCCCCCTTGTACGAAAACTTTAACCTTAATTTTAGCGTGACTAACCTTCTTCTTCCCCCGAAAGGATCACACCATGGTATAGTACTTAACATTAGCCACAAGATAGCGTTGAAAACTCATTTTTGAAAAAAATTGACAAACCTGGTTCTTCCCCCGTACCCTTCCAGAAATTTTCCAGAAATTTTCTGGATTCATCTCCGTGGTCTCGATCTGCTACCAGTTTTCTCGTCGACAAAATTCTCTTTCCTTCTCTAAACTTCCTAAGCTTCAACTCACTCAACTCTCTTCCAACTCTACTTCCTATTTCTCATTCAATTCCAGCTCATTCGTTACTCATTCTCTTCATTCCTCTTTATATTTTGTTATAAATGAAAACTCGTCTTTTCTCGTAAAGCACAATCAAAAATTCTCAATTTATTTCTAACCAAAACGTTCAACATATGGAATTAAAACATTTGTTTTAAACTAATAATGTTTCCAAGTATAACAACTCGTCGAATCTGACGACACAGCCCGAGATGATCCAATAACTCGGATCATAATGTCGTCAGCGTAAAGGAAAATATTTGCATAAATATCATCAAATTGGCACACTAGGTCCTTGATAAACGTAACAAAAACGGTTGGTCCCAGCTTGGACCCCGCCTTCACTCAAAGCATTTATATTGTGGAATACTATAATTATAAGAAGTTGTTTATTAAGCCAATAGAATTTTTTATCAATGGTTTTGACAGTTAAACAGGGTTACTAATGTAATTGATTCTACTATTTCTTTGGGCATAAAGTATCTCTTAGCTCTTTGATTTCAGACGCTTCGTAACTTAGTAATTCAATTTTTGCTGAAACAACACGGTTTTTGCATTGAAACGCAATTACCTACACATCCTGTTGAAAAGCTGATAAAAAAGGTGCACGTTTCATGCTTTTGAGGACCGTGTTATACTCATTGCAAGAAGAATAGCAAATCAATATATGAGAAAAAATAGTAAAGAAATTGACAAATGAGTCCTGCCGTTCCAAAATCCTTTAGATCCACTCTTGTAAATTTTACAGGAGAGCAGAAAAACCTAAACATTTAAAATTGCAGCTCTCTACTTTTTTTTAATTCGCAAACCAATAAACGTCACTTGGTAGGTAGTAATGTCAGGCAATATGTACTGCAGTAATATACTGCTGGGTTACACAGCAGTGATATACACCCTGAGATAATCACATTAATTCCGAGTCTACCAAGGTAGCGGAAGCTTTGTTTTCACTTTTCAAGGTTGTAAAAAAAAAGTTCTTCAAAATCAAAATTTCCATTTGTCTGTCTGTCTGTGTCTGTCATGAAATCCTTGCCACAGCCATAACTTCAACAATTCTAATCCGATTTTGATGACATTTTCAGGGATTGTGCGGGTTGGCGTCTGAATCGTCCCCAATCATTACCCTCGGGCTGACAGTAGCCACTGCGCATGCGCAAAAGTATATTTCCTTGTTACAGCCTCAACTTCTACATTTTCCAACAATATTCAGAGATTGTGCCGGTTGACGTCCCCTATGAGGGTAGTACAAAGTATTTACGAGATATAGATGTTTTGGGATTACCTACTATTTTAATGTTGGATCTTTCGGGTTTTGACGTAGCAACTCCGCAATTTTTTACAAAATAATTACTGAATAATTATTTTTTCCCCACTTATCACTAATATTTCCATATAAATTGTTTCTGTTAAATAATTCACACTGTTAGCTACTTAGTAAGTACCATGTGAACCATTAAAACTTAGTTTATAAAGCAAACATTTTGGAAATAAGGAGAAGTATTGCGGACTTTCAAGTTACAAAAAATACTTTAGGACAACGATTCCATGTAAATAAACACTGTTCAAAACACTGAAAAACTGAAGAAAAAGGCTGCAAAATTGGTTATGCTTGCAATTTGCTGCCAAGCGGCAAATCACCGAAATATGGATCTATCGGATTTTGGCGTGGCACCCGAACTTTGTGGCAATTTTTCTCAGGGAACTAACGAGTTTCGTCTCGCATCCAACTAAACACAGATAAGTAAAGTCTTGTGATTTCCGCAAAAAAAAACTCATTTTGGAGAATATTGGATCTATCGGATTTTGGAACAGCAGGCCTCAAATATTCAAGTCTTAGGTAGAGAGACTACCCTAATAAACAGTTTTCTGAACTGGTCAAGAGTTCATCACATGGAAAATTCTACGCTCTTTTCATCAGTGTAATTAAATTTGACTTTGCATGGAAGAAAATCGAGAAAGAAATTAGAAAATTATTTGGAGAATCGATTCCTGAAATATTGCTGATTGGTGATATGACACCATGTGTAATGGCCATTTCGTACATCTTGTGCACACGTTATTCATGTACAGAGTCGGGATAATAATCTTTCCTGTTCACTAATATTTCATCGTTAATGGCAAGCTGTCAAACTTAGAACAGAAGTAAAACTCTCCAAGCAAAATCCGTAAGATATCATAACCAACATGAATCAAATAGATGTGTGTGATCATTCATCACCAACTGTAGAGATGTCAATGAATCAGGTCAGCGATGCCTACAAGCGCATAACTAAAACGTTCGGGTAAGCTATGCGCCCTTGTATAGTGAGGACTACCAAACACGTTAGTTGTCATACATACCTCCAGCGTAGAGGCTTGTGATGGTGGGTGGGGGGGGGGAGCACTTCAGAGATGGCAATGAAGGGAATGGGTTGGATGCTCAGAGAAATGGGTAGATGCTGACCACAGCACCAATAATTGCTTAGATTGAGGTTCGCCGATCAGGAATGCTTCTCAAACGACCGGCTTGGAATGTTTCACAAGCCTCTCGAGAACGTGGCTACAAAGGGAGCTAGTTATCTGTTACTGTAAACGCCCAGAATGCCCGTTCACAGCTCGTGGGTCCTTCCTCGCACCAGTGCTTTCGAGATCTCTATGATTTATTCTTGATCAGCCCCAACGAAGTGCAACGCTTTTAAAACAACAAACAATGTTAAACTCGCTGTTGTTTGTATATTGTTTAACATCAACAACTTACTACACACAAGTTACTTGTTTATTCCAAATGCCTTTCGTTCTACGTAGTTGATTTAAAAGTGCAAATTATCTTTATTACCCACTTTCTTTTGGAATGGATTGAATAAATTTCATTTCGTCACTGGTTTGATATCAATTTACTAATGCATGGACGCTGACTTCTGAAAACTTACAAACTACAGAACGATAATTACGATTATTCATTCGAAAATTGGGCCTTATTTCTGCGTAAATATAATCAGCTAATCTTCTATAATAAACTGCAATGACTATAACTACAATGAGCATTGTGAACTACGAACGATAAGAAATTTATCTACTATTCAACTTTATTTCAATTAATTTTGGAGCTTAATGAAAGTGCACCGGGGATATCACCTATTACTAATCCAAAATGAAACGACCAAGCTAACATAATAAAATTAGGTACTCAAGCATTCTGCACTAAGGTTTTCTCGAGAGAAAATTCGTGAAACAATCCTACGAGATGGAAGAAGTTGGAAGTTTTAGGGTTTTGGAAGAGATAATTTAAACTATAGAAATCCCGAGTATCGTTGTTTTTATCACATTGTTGACCCACTGTCTCCAATCAAGTTTGAAGCGACAAACTGACTGGAAACTTTAAATGTGAAGCGAGAAATTTTCCCAGCTCCACCTGATATAATGGCTTTTGATAACTATTCTAAAACTTTGCAACTTATCAGAGAACGAGCGAGTAAAGGTTGAATTGTGTAAACTTGCTAGAGAGTTATGAAACGAGTACCATCCACGAATAACTTTGTCTCAGTTGAAGGCAGCAAGACATCTTCGAAATGATAATAATTATGTTCTATTTAGATATGAAAACCGTTCAAGTTTCAACGAGGAATATCCATTAGTCTCTTCTTATCTCCCGGAAGGGTAACTGGTGTACCACTTTTCTCTCCTTTGAGAATTGAATTCTTCAAGACCTAAATTATGTCTGTTGATTAAACAAGGAAGAAGTCTTCCTCGGAGTCTCATCATGATTGGAAAGTGGAAAAACTTAATAAAATCGAGGAAACAAATTTGGAAATTGTCTTTTTTCATGATTATCCGTGTTTTACTATGGTCTTTATCTATAGGTCTTTTATGTAGTTTTATTAAAAAATATGAATAGAAAAATCGATTTTTCAAACTTTTTTGGGTACTCCTCTAATGTATCTTTTTGGATAATTCTACTGGTATTCCAATTTTAAGGTATAAACACGTCATTCTATTGACGTTCAGTATTGGCTCTAAAACGGATCAGATTGGTCGCGGCGAGCTGACAGACCAATTTCAGCAAAACTATCATTTCTGTTGAAATTTGAGGTTTACTGACTAATGTTAAGGACCTAAGAGGTCTGGTCGCAAGTAGTCGAGAAATCCTAAAATTCCAAAGATCCAAAATCCAAGATCCTAGATCCTAAAAAAGATCCCCGCTAAAACTAACAGAAACGATAAATTTGCTTTCTTCGTGGTAGGTAATCTTTTTTTTCTCTCATTTCTGAACTTATCCTATGGTGAACTCTCATAACAAAACTGATGTTTGATGGTGATGTTTCACCTTGAAAACAGAAATGGAGTCACATAAAAACTTTGAACGCCATAAAAACTTTCTAAAAATAGAACAACGACTTGAACGTACTTGAATTTAAACTAAGTACTACAGCAACAATGAACTCTGGAGAAAAACGAAAAGTACCAACTAATTGTGTAGTTATAGGTAGAATAAAACTTTCATAATGTACCTCCGTACATACAGTAAATTTCAATTTGTAATCTAAGAGATTGTAGGCGTCAATTCCACCAATACTGTAACGTGTATATAAAAAGCAAGCAACGAGAAAGGTACAGCAAATGAAATAACTTTTATGAGAAACAAAAATTTGATGTTTATGCGATGAAGGAAATGGGTACTTTAAATTTGTGTCGTGGCGATTTGTTAGAACGATTGCACCAAATTTCGAATCCAAAAGGGTAGCAAGCAGGTCAGAAAAGCACTAATACCACCCACATCATCCTTGGAGAAGCTACTTGGAAGAAAAATTGCAGATCCTCAGGGGACGAGAAAAAAATACATACTACGCAATCTATCAGATCTCCCGCGACCAATGAAGGTTAATATGGATGGACGGAAAATTAATGGATAGAAAAAAGGTGGGAACTTGGACGTGTGATGTAGCATCCTGCAAGTTTTCTTGTTGAAAATCATTTTTACTTCCTCACCTCCAGAGGAAATGAGGTCAGTTAGTCTTATTTGCTACTTCAAAGAATGACATACTTCATAGAAGCGTCTGTATTACTCTCAGGTTTGGATTGACTTGTGTCCTTGTAAAGGTGGACACTAGATATAGGTAGGTAGTTAGTATTTTTATGACACATGATATTCTACTCCATTTTACTTGACTTGTTAGCCAATCAACCGCACTACCCTTGACCGATGTGTTTACTGGCTCTCCAAACTTTTCTTACGATTCCTCATCACGCTCTAACCTCACATACTTCAAATTACTCGAACAAGAACACTGATTGAGGACCAAGAACAAATACAACAATTTTAATGTTGAGTGAATATCCTCACCATAATCTTCTTCATATAGAATGGCTAGTCTCGTCCAATTGAGGTAACCCATGACATCTTGATAAGCCGCATTGAGAAGGGACTGTGCTGGGTGCAGGTTGATGGACAGCTCTCGAGTTGTGGGCTCCAAGTCGACTCGGGCCTCTATGTGGGGCAGATCCAAAGCGTCGCAAATACTATGAACGTGAGCCCCGAGGACTGGATGGGATGGACCGAAAACAGCCTGAACTCCTTCACCCACCTGCTGACAAGCTGCAACATAATATGGAATGGATTGAGAATCAGGGAAAAATCAGATAAAAGTATTAGTCTGCGTTTGAATGTTTCCAACTAACCAAATCCAATCGAATACACCTTAAAATGTAATATTATTTAAGGTTTCTTGTTTATGTTCGTGGCTACTGAGAGTCGGGAGAAGTTCATAGGCGAATTGACCTCTCGATCATTCTTCTTTAAGCGAATTTTCAAAGAAAATTAAACTATTGCAATGGACGCAAACTTTTTGATCGGTGAACAGGATACGACAAATTGGCGCAGTCTAGGTACTACAGGAATCTATGGGAATAGGCAAAAACAGCTATTTCGAATCGCCTTTTTAAATTGGATGAGCACCCACTCTATAAGTTTCTCTTACCTACCTTAAATTGTCTATCCATCTTTCTATCATTCTTGTTTGATGAGTAATTAGCAAGCAATCGTTCTTTTTCATTCGACCACGACCGGTGTTTTAGCCGTGTTATGCTGTGACCCACTGTAGCGTAATTGCCGTTTTACGTGATCTCTTGAATGCCCGAGTTTCATTCATCTTCTAATCTTCCATCTCTCTTCTCTCCTTCCCGTACGGCCTTCTGAGGACTTTAACGAAATCAACTAACATGATAACAGGAACATTTTCCGACAGTAACTTCTCACACATCACGTTCTAATTATCACCACTACCTATTTACTTCGTGATCGCTATCATTTATCACTGATTTATTATCTCATTTTTCCACCTCACCTCTGCCGTTCTTTGTCCCTGTCTATGCTAAAGAGGATGTTGTGTTGGTGGTCGTTGCTTTTCATTCTTTTCTCAAAAATTTCAACAAATTTCCATTTTTTTTTTCTCTCTCGCTCTTTTATACGATCAATTTTTTTACATTATTATTGTCTTTTTTTTCTCTCTCTCTGTAAATATTAAGATATTTATGTGTTTAGCACTGCACTTTTATTACATTTTATATTGTTCATGTTCATCAGTCGATCATTTTCAAATAGCCTTTCGCACCATCACTATCGTTTGCACAATTGTTTCACACGTAGATAAATTTAATCTAATTTTGTATTATTTAGTTGTAAGTCTGGTTAGATGTAAGAATGGTCGACTTCGACCAAATCTTGCCAGATTTTTCAAATAAAGCGATATCTCTCTCTCTCTCTCTCTCCCACTTGGTTAATACACTTTTTTTGTACTCTCCAATTTGTTTTCTCTTTTTAATTGGCATCCACTATTGTCGAGGGGCGTGTGTTACAACAGAATGTAGCTATTTCCTGGCCATCACGGTTGAGGCATACATTTCATCTCTTCGGGGCAATTATGAAGGTTTGAAACTGGTCCAAGTCGAGAGGTACTTCTCGCCAATGAAAAAGACTGAATGGACCAACAGCCTCACTTGGGTACCCACCTATGCCTGACCTGGAAGATAGCTTAGCTAGCTTCCACTACATCCAGGTTCACCACTTCTCCCTGTTCCAATTTCTCCCAGCGCATACATGCATATTTAGTCAAAGTTGGGAGCAGTGCTTCAGCTGGTGGCTACTGTCCAATAGTATCAGGGGGCCCTACATGAGAACTGCAAACCCCAAGGAGAGTTCTGAATTGATTAGGGTTTCCCTCTTGCAAAATATTTACTCCAACCAACACAACGAGATTTAGTCCAACCAATGAGCTTCAACAGATACTCCGAACTTCTTGGATAATGGTTTGATTGGTGTCTCTAGTCGGGTTCAGGATTTGCAGCAGGGGGATTTACAAGGCCAGCGTGACACCATTCGGAGGCTGGGGGCCTCCTCTCTCTCTACTATGTTCCACCATCCTTCCACGAAACAGCAGCAACAAGGTGACGTCACTTACTGAGATTCCCGCCCATCAAAAGTGATCCTATTGTTAAGGTAATAGTATAGAGCCTCCAGGGTTAAGTTAAGGTTAGATAATTATATGAAGGAACAAACAATTCAAATAATTATCATACAACGGTTTGCCATTGTTCTGTTTAATTATATAATATATAATCATAATATTATTATGATCCATCTGCAAAGATCAAAGCTTTTTCAATAATAGCACCTACCAATCGAATTACCGCTCATCGTTGAAAGTCAAGTTTATTTTGTCAGAAATTACCCTTTGGATCGATTCCAAAGGCTCTACATTGAAAATCATAATACAAGAAGTTTGCGGAGTTTGCTAAACCAGCTTCTCATAATAATTATGACCATTAAACATTATATGAACTCTCTACACGAGCTGCCGAGGAGGTCAAAATCTCGAAATGCCTTTGAAATGTAGTGTATTATAATATGTCTCTTTCATTACCACATTTGTGCGAAAACTAGGACAGTTGGCCACCACTTAGTTGTCAGTTCGGTTGTTAGCGAGTCAAGCGCAGGAGCCGCTGTAATCCCACGTTCGAGGTTCAAAGTTGTTCAGCCTATCATAACTTATCAAATTAGAAGTGAAACCACCCAAACCTTTTGACGTGGCGATGACAACTTTGACTCTTTCTATGGATCCCACGAGAGACTCAACCGCAAGTCACAATTTCGTACTATCGTCGAAACCACGTGCCTCGTTGGAGTTTATTGATATCTAGGGGTGCAACCTCAAATCGCATTCCGATATTTTAATGATGCTACGGTACCCATACTTTGTGAAGGAGATGAATAAACCTTTCATAAGTCACACCAGTATTCATATAGATAAATACTACTATATTTTGTGGAATCAATTTCTCTAAGCAATTTGGTAGCATTTCCAAGTCAAATTAGTCCTTTTCCAAACGAAATGAACCCTTTTCCAAACCCAATTAATATTTTTCCAAACCAAATTAAACTTTTTCCAAATTAAATTGAACCTTTCCTAAACGTTATCCTAGTGAAATTTCTTGCAAATTGGAGCCGTTCTAGAAAAACGTGAGGAGTTTCTTCTATCCGATATCTTATGAGCATTTTGGTGGTCTTCTCGAGCTCTTTGTGGTATTTTTACCTTATTCAACAACCGCTAGATCTCATAAGAATCAAAGGATATCCATAACCCCTCCTGTAAGGTTATAACCTCCTTCAAATCAGCAGTAACCACGAGTTGACAACACGCGTGATAAGTGTTGTTTTGCTGTGCCTCTTACTCATGTTGATACGATTGGCACTCTCCCACACAACAATACCTACACCCCAACTGCGCGAATACAACAACCATGATTTTTTTCTTTTTTTTCGATTTTTCTATTTTGCTTTCAAGTCAACCAAAGTACTGTCGTGCTAAGCCAGAAAGTCGTAATGTGAATATTTGACCAAATTGAGTTATTGGTAACCTGGGGTTTTAGGGGGTCGATTTTTTATCGATTTTCGGAGTTTTAGAGCCCTCTATTAGATATGCCTCAAACAAGCCTCCTGATTTTCGCGTCAAGGCGTGTTAAGTTGACTCTGCTATGAAACTAGTCGTATCAGAGCGATTTAGAAGAAAAAAACTTGTATCTTTATGTTTTTCTGGAATAAACGTTTATTTATTGATTCGGCTGCTTTTTATTACACTCTGAACACAGATATAAAATAAAATTGACTTTGAGCCAAGAAGGATGACAAAATAATTTAGGTAAAATTTTTTTTTGATTTGAAGGTAATTATTGAAGGTAATACATTGAAGTTGATTATAAAGTTTCATAAAATTATAAAATGGTTGCGTATTCAGAACAGAATAGTCGTAACTTCGGTTTTGCGAGAGCGTAAACTCTCCACTACAACTACAACTAAGAATGTAATACCGTTTTTTGACAATTTACACTCAAAAATGTTTAATTTTTAAATCAATTTGGCTACTAATTTTCTTCAAGCAAAACCTTCACTTGCGGTAAAAGGAGGAAAAATAATCCCGTAAAAGAGTTATTTCACCACAAAACATATTAGGTCGTTTTCCCGAAAGTTGGGTGAAGTCAAGATGCGACTTTCCGGCTCAGCACGGCAGAGTTCGATAAAATTCTCAGCGATGATCCCCTATGAAAATCATCGCACCTGTATTTATATAAGTCGCTGCGCATGCGCAAACGTAAAAACCACCATGGGAATGTAGCCATTTCTTGCGACATACGAGGGTGATAATACTCATGTACATGTACAAATGTGTGTATGACATTGGCTACATTGTAGCCAATAGTAGTAGTCGCATTCATACGGAAACAAGATTGCAAATGATTTAAAGCATCATTATTAAAGCACAGTACCATGATGTCACTGTGCATAGCATAATCAATGAGCGACTAACATTAATTCATATTTACAAAGTATGATTACCAGTCGTTACTTGAATAATGAATCCCTTCCAGTCACATCCGTGATAGTTTTTAATGGTGCGGAGGGAAATACAAATATTTATTCTAACTGTTGGCTCAAGTCCCACTCGTAGATTTCTCCCTCATTGAGGCGAGTTGTGGCTTATAATTGATTGCAATCTGCTCATAGAGCCCTAAAGTGTTTACCCTCCATGCAAATAGGTCGACGATGAATATGGATCAAAACCGGCGAAAGGGCCTTCTTATGTTGTAACTTGCTGCTCCGTGATTGATCTCTTCAAGACCCCTAACTAACTCAAAACTTGGAAAGCTTGCGGTGGAATTAATTCAGGTTTCGTCTTCGTTTTCCTCTATCTTGGTTGTCTCATCGTGCCTAAGAAGGCTTTGCCTGACGATGTTTTAAGGAAACTCTCAAAGGAGGGTGATGTTTTTAATTTCCGATCCATCTTAGGGTATATAGTGTCAACAGTGATGGATTTAAAATGTGCTCCACTGGTATCATTTCATATTTATTCACATTCAAGACTTATTTACATATGGAACTAGCAAGAGACTTCATTAAAATTTTGTTTGGTTTTCCTCGTACAGTAATTGTTTATGAGAATTCAATTTGAGATGCTTGAAGTACAGCAGAAACTCGTTTTACCATCGATAATGATGTATATGGGAACAGCAACCCGTCAATTTTCTGGAATAAGTGAAAATTGAAGAGAACAAGTAGAAACCCCGTATTTTTCTCGATTCAAGCGAAATAAGTCTGCCTCAGCTTTCGTGAGGTAAATCCCGAAAAAGGGAGCCGGGAGAAAAACCTGGTGGAAAGTAGAGTTAGTTGAAAGAAGATTTAACCCGATGTGAGACGGGTGGAGGGAGAAAGGTTGAATGTGTACGGCCTAATAGGGCCAGCCGGACCCTCACACCTTCGACCCATGTTACTGCCTGGGCCAGCCCCCAACTCCTCAGCCATCGTCCTGATAACCCACAGGCACATCACCGATGAAGTTCACGCGTTTTCACTCTCTCCGTAAATGGTTACTGGTTAACTCCGTGTCCTCTAGCGATTGATTTTTCCGACTCTAATGCGGGATATATACTTTCTCCTCATCGGTTTTGGTTTTTCTTCTTTTCTTTCACAGTTCCCCAAGCGCTCTGAAAAGGAGTGAGGATTTTATCTTGGCTCCGACATCAAAAGTTGAAAGTAACTTCACACTGTTATCGCTTCCCCTCATCCCTTGGGAGATAAGCTTCGAGCAAGGGAAAGAAAGAATAGTAGGTAAGGAAGAAACCTCCAATTCCTTCTGTAGTTCTGTTGTTGTTTCAATCCAGTCGCTGATTCTATGAGACAAAACCGCGAGGGGAGATAGTTCTTCATCGCTCACTTTTTTAAAGCGTTATTTGCTCGTACATCGGTGTAGAATACCTATGAATAAAACAACACGCGTTACGCCGATTGAACTCTCTATTTCCAAATACTCAGTTGTGCTTCCTTAGCAATCAAGAACCAAGTTTATGAATATGAGGGCACCCACAACTGTCGGATGGCTTTTTTTTACTGTTAAATACTTTCTGTCAAAATAAACTTAATAGTGAACCTCGAGCCTCGAGCAGAAATGTGGTTGGTAGGTACTGATAATGGAAGAGCCGTGTAATTTGAGGGCTATACAGAAAATGAAAAAATTGTAGTGAAATAATTTGAACGTTTTTCATATTTATTTCGAACTTTCACGAATGCTGCTGGAAAACCCTAAACTTTTCTGATAAAACCTAACATTTACCATACGAGTTTTACAGTCACAATGATGTTCGTCTGTACCCTATAGACGCCCAAACCGCTGAACCAACTTTGATGTAGATTGTACTAAATTGATGAGCGCGTTTTGGCATGGTTTTTTTAAAATATTAGATTCCGCACTGCCTTCCTCCATCGTGAACGTAGCCATTCTTATCAAAGTACCAAAATTGATTGAATAACTTCCATAACAAGAGAAAGAACCAAGCCAATTTTATATTATACCAGTAATGACTTAGATTATGCTAGTAAATTCTCTGTTGACAAATACATCCGCATTCGCTGTTGACAAATTGATGTTACTCTTATGTGATTATATTCTTACTCGAATAACCTTTACCCTACTGGGGTAAATTACTCACACCATTGAGTAATAATTACGGATGTAATGTGTCATGGATTAACTGATACATAAATAACAAAAACTGTCAGCCTAGTGGGTGTGGCACATAGCTTCATCGTACCCGTAACCAGATTGTACAGATGATTCAATACATAGTAGCTGATCACAAAACATCAATAATTGATTGGTTAGTAATTATTACTAACTACCTTGCACTAACCTCATCACCACGTCGACCCGCACAATCTCTGAATATTCCTTCGAAATCGGATGGAAAATGCGGAAGTTATGGCTGTTACAGAGAAATTCACGTTGGTGAAATCCGTTATACCTTTCTTATTAACTCCCATCTCATGTTATTCATGGCTCTAACCATTATCCATTCTGTTTCCCGAGCAAGCAATAAACTTCAGGAGACCAGAGAACGAGCGAAAGTACCTATGGCAGAGCAAATAGAAGTAAAAATGTGAACAATATAAAAATCTGTACCTAATATCCTACGTTTTCGTTTGCGAGAGATTTCTCCTGACGACCACACATAAGAACTCGTGCGAAAAAAAAAAAAAAAAAAAACAAAGTGAAAAACCGCAATCTCTTCTCATTCCTAAGCAATTTTCTTTCTGGAGTTACGCCTTGCATTTTCCATGGGTGAGTTGAAATCAAAGAAAAATCGCGAAGTGACGTGGACCAGGTATTTCCTGAGAATGCGGTGTGGGGAGTTCATTCTGCTTTGCTAAAGTGGAGAGCTTGCAAGTGCTCCCTCAGGTCCCCAATTTATCACCATACTCGAGAGCCGTATACCTACCTCGTTCGCTGTAACTGACTTTATTTATAACTCCAGTTTATTTTGCCTTCGAAAATCTTCCTGTTTACAGATTGAGATCCACAAGATTTGTACATTGCACGTGAATTATTGAAAGTCTTGAAAAACACTGCGAATTATTGAACGAAGGTTATATTATTTTATTGTATAGATCACTCGCCTGCAAAAAAACACAGCTTTGCAATTGTCACTACTTACTACGACCAATTCATTATGAAGAACTGGAAAACTCTTCACCCACAATTCGAAGAAATGAAGAGTAGTGTGCCTTCATTAGGATGTTCAATTACAGGTTGCTAAGGACGCAAAACTGAGTTCAACTCGAATAAACAAATAGTGATCGCATTTTTTTGGTCAGATAAAAATTTTATCTGACCAAAAAATGCGATCACTGTTTGTTTATTCGAGTTGAACCAAATTTAATTTGGACGAAGATTAGATATCTCTTGCAATTCACACTCGTATTTCTGATTTATCGTTCAACACTCGAGTTACATACTAGGATGCGAACGGTTGGTAATACGACCTCTGAGAGGACTCATTCGATTCTAAAAATTCAATACTATTTTAAATTTATGAATAAATTCTTTTATATTGAAAGTTTTTGAGCTAGGATGTTTTGAAAATCGAAGTTAAGTACGCCACAAACAAAATTGCCACTTGCGTTTAGCGTTTCAAAATTTTTTGATTAACTTTCGTTTGACAGTATATAATATATACTGTCAAACATATTATGTTGATCTGTAGGTCTTTGATCTATCCTTGTTTAAACGTGTGGGAACGACTTCACAATCGCGTAGCTTGACCAAAAGAACAAGCAATGTGGTCGTCTAAATTATTTTTCGTATTGTTAATCTTATTAGTGGTAGTGATCAATAATAAGCATTTTTACACCAACTAAGTACCTAAATTTTCAAGTCCATGTCATATAATGTGACAACAACCAATTAGAATACAGAATTTTCTAAGCATGGAGAAAACTGACTTCTTCAGTAATGGAGGGGTGCGCCTGATTTCTTTGAAAATTTTGATTCGCAAGTAGACCTCATCCTGAGAATTTTGAAACCTGCCATTCTCTAGTTGGATGAGTAGATCTTTTTCTATGATTTTTCAAAGTTTCGAATGTTTATGACGTCACGCGTCCCTCCCGCCAGGGCGGGACCCCCCAGCCCTCTGTGACGTCATAAACATTCGAAACTTCGAAAAATCATAGAAAAAAGAAGGTTGCGATTGGCGAGAAAATTCTCGGAATGACGTCTAGTTCAGATTACAGATAATAATAAACAGTTTTTCCGACCCATGCGCATACTTCATTGATCATTTCATTTTTCAGAAAGAAACAACAAATTTTCCGCAGAAAACAAAATAAGGGAATGTCACTGAAAAATCAACTGACCAGTACGGAGGCGCCTACTAATAATAATTATTAGTAATATTATAATAATAATTATAAATAATAAATTATTTATTATACAGTGTACATCTTCAAAAAACGTTGCATATTATCACGGAAAGGTTTTTCAATACACTTGTCTGCAAAAAATACAGCTGTGCCATTGTAACCACATTTTTTTTCTTTTTAAGAAACGAAGAAGAGAGGGATAAAGGGATGTGCCTCTATAAAACGACCACCAGTTCAAATATGAGCCGAGCAGGACGCGGGTGGTGATACCACGGAGTACAAAAATATATATATATGGGGATATTTTGTGAGCGATATTTTGAGAACAAGAATGTGTCCCTCAACCGGAAGTTTGATGCACTGATGACAGAGCAAAGTCGTACTGTTCCTGTGATTCGAAGTGATTTCCTCATAAACCTAACTGATGTAGAGGTGACACCATGTATACAGGACATTTTGGGACTGAGTGCCAATGTCAACCTACCTTATGAATTGAAGAATCTCCCTTTGTTGGATCTTCTGACTGATATGGAAATGGTGATAGGAAATGTTGATGACCCTGGGAGGAGACGTGTTATGAGAGCAGAGACGGCGAATATAATCCGCAATGGAATTACCCGATATAAGCGTTTGTCTGGCAAGTTGATCAGCCAATCAGTTAGAATGACTGAAGGTTTCTTGCGAGACCATCCTGAACTCATATGCGCAAGGAGTGATAAAAGTAATGCTACTGTTATCATGTACAGGGAAGAATATTACGACAAAATGGACGCTCTCCTTAGAGATAAAGAAGTATATAAGGTAGGAAAAAGGAATCCTACCAGTGGCATTCAATATAAATGCAATGAGATGGTGGATAAGTTGGTAGATTTGAAATGCATTGAAGAGAAGGATAGGAAATCTTATAAGACACATAATGCAGTGGCCCCCAAGATATATGGACTTCCGAAATGCCATAAAGATAATGTCCCACTGAGACCCGTAGTTAGCTGCATTGGTTCACCTGGTCTCAAACTCTCAAGATTTTTGAAGGAGTTATTGACACCTTTGAAGACGCTTGGTGACTTTGATGTGCGGAATTCCTATTCATTTCAGCAGGAGATAGTCCGGATGAGGGTTTCTGAAGGAGAGGTCATGGTATCATTTGACGTTGTGAGCCTGTTCACAAATGTGCCTCTGGGTGTGGTTGTGTATTTGGTGATGAGCCACTGGGGTCTGGTGTCTGAACACACATCGATGCCCTTGGAGGTCTTTCTGGATCTACTGGAGTTAACCTCTATGAATGGTTATTTCAAGTACAAAGATAATTTTGTAAGACAACTGTCAGGTTGTGCAATGGGTGGTATACTGTCATCTGATCTTGCTGGTTTGGTTATGGTGGATTTGGTCAATTGGGCAGTCCCTCAATTACCTTTCCAGATTCGAATGCTGCGACGATATGTGGATGATTTTTTCTTGATTCTGCCATCCATAGAGGTAGATAATGTGTTGAAGTTATTCAATCAGTACCACCCTCAACTGCAGTTCACATGTGAAAAGGAATCCAATGGCCAGTTGCCCTTTTTAGATATGTTGGTGATGCGTGATGTAAGTGGTGAGATCAAGACTAACTGGTATAGAAAACCTAGTGCCACTGACAGATGTATGGATTTCCGTTCGTGCCACACACTTCCGATGAAAATATCATTTGCTAAAGAGCTTGTTTCGAGAGTGATGAGACTTAGTAGTCCACAGTTCCATAATGAAAATTGTAGGATAATAGAAAGAATCTTAGTTAAAAATGGATATCCTAGGTCCTTGATATCGAGACTCGTTATGGCTGGAAGGCCTCCAGAAATTGTAATCCCAGCTGTACAGACCGTCATGGGTCCTGAAGCCCCACATAGATGGTTTTCAAGACTCACCTTTGTTGAAGGAGTATCCACTAAACTCAAGGCTTTAATTAGGAAAGAGTTTCCTGATGCACGAGTGGTATTTGCATATGCAAATAAAGCAGCACATTTTAAAACTCGCCTGAAATCTATGGATCCACTGATCCTGCAATCCAATGTTGTTTATCAGATAAATTGTGAGTGCGGCGTTCCATACATTGGGCAAACAAAACAGTATATACGTGAGCGTATTGCCCAGCATAAGCAGGACTGCCGGAGAGAGAGCACAGCTTTGTCTGACCATGTAACAGAGTTTGGTCATGAGTTCAAATTTGACGAACTGAAAATATTAGACCACGAGAAGCTCATTGGTCGGCGGCTTTTTAAGGAGATGTGTTACATTCAGTTGACCCCTGGAGCATGTAACTATCGTACTGATGTAAATGGCCTGAGCTCTATTTAGGCTAGCATTCTGCAGGAAGTGAAGAAGATGAAAGAATGAAACAAACGTCTGTGTCTACCAGTGGATTGTGCCTAGGCTGTGATTTTGGGATGTGCAATAGAATTAGTTTAGTTTTGTTTCCAAAGTTTTATTGTTATTTATACGCCTAGAAAATTTTAAAATTTATTGTTTTGTTATTGTTGGAAGCCTGATGCTATTTATTTATTGAGGTGAGTTTTTATGGTTGCTATTTACGCTTTGTTAACATATCCTGTTAAGTTTAAAAGTTGATATAATTTTAAGTAGTTGAAGGCACTTTGGGATTTACTGATGTAGTAGTTATGACTACAGAGCGTGTGATGCTTATGATTACAGAGTTGTGTGGACCTTTTTAGATTCTTAGTTTTCAATTTTCAATTTTAATGATAAATTTTGGTTTTTAGTTTGACAAAGTTGAAACAATGAGAGTATGAGTTGGTGGGTTCACTCTCCTCACATGTAGCTGCTTTGAGTGAGTTAATTGTTTTGTTCTTGTTCCGTATCCATTTGTTGATTCATTAGTAACAAAATTTGTATATCTGTACTGATCTCAATAGGTAATTTGATTCTTGTTATGACTAGTGTATTTCCGTTTCTTCCAGCTTCTGTTGCCTGAGTGTGCCTGTTGTACTTTTCAGGCCCTGATGAAGGGAATAAATTTTCCGAAAGCTCGGCAATAACAGCGTTTGTTGAACGACCCCATTCCCGATACTTGACAGTTTATGCATGCCGTGGGTTGATAAACACAACATCTTATACCACGGAGTACGCCTACCAAGATGCCCAACTCGCGCAACTCCGTGGCACTTTTCCCGCACCACACTCCGCGCCATGAGAAGGTTGCAGCCATCACCCTGATGTTGTTGGGTGCCACTCCTTTTATCTCCGACACCGCTTGCCGTAAATCATTAGTGTCATATTTCCTTAACGTAGACCGCCAAGTCTGCTCCATGTCCAAACTGCCATTGACAACTTGGACATCAAGGATAATGCAAGACTGGTCGGGCTTGATGGCAACGAAGTGGCTTCTTACCCTGGTCACTCGGCATGTGGTATAACATCTCCCTCTCAACATCCCAGCCTCTAGATGACAAGGCACCTGCTATCTGCTTGGCGACCGCATCACGATGTAGAATGCGGCCCTCATGAGTTCATCAACCATAGGTATTACCTACCTACTCAACAATCAAGTTTTTTTGGAAGAAATAACTTCACACTCATTTCAAAGTAACGAGAAGCTGCGGACGCCTTCAAGAGGAAATTTGGTTTCTCGTTGCTAAGGACGCAAAACTGAGTACATTTTCCAAGAAACGAACAGCGATCGCATTTTGGTCAGCGAAAATTTGAATGGAAATTAGGCCTCTTTTGAGATTCACACTCGTGTTTTTGATACATCGTGAGTTCAACCCTTACGTTCTCATAGGGAGCTAACGGTTGGTCCTACAGAGCTCCGGGTGGTCTCATTCGATTTTAAAAATTAAATACTATAACAAATTGATGAAAAACAATACCTTTATATAAAAATGTTTTGAGCTAGGGCTTTTTCAAATTTCCAACCCTTAGAAGTGATTGACATCAACCAAAAGCTTACATACAGCTTTCGGTATTCCATCTATCTTTCTCTTTGATATATACAATACCTATTGTTCGTGTAAAATAAATACCTAACTAATAAAAAAAACCAAAAGCTTCGGGGCACAACTAGACCTCAAATGAATCCCATACATCAAATTTCATCAAAATCGGTCCGTGGGAACTAAGAAAAGTGGCGCGTACGGCGGAGGACGGAAAAATGTTTATTCGATTTTCGGATTTTACATACTTTGAAACGTAAACCAAATTGTTTTTTCTTGGTGTATTCTAAAGGTTCATTATTTAAAATAATAAACCAAAAGTTTACCAACAAGATGTGGTACCAGTCTGTAGTTTCTACGTATCCATAGCTCGATTGTACAGATGATCCGATGCATGGTAGATTATCATCTCTAACATCAATCTTCAAGTTCCTTGCATTACCAACTTTAGCACTACCTCTTTATGCCAACCCGCACAATCTATGAAAAATTTCATTGAAATCGGACGATCACTTTGTATATTTTTGTCCGTTACAAGTATTTCATGACAGACAGTCACAAAACCAAAATTGTCCAGGGAGGTCTAAAAAGTTGTGAGTAGATATTTCAATTTTGGAGACAATTTTTCTTGACCTTGAAGAGTGAAAACAGTACGCCCGGTATTTTTGAAATCTCGGAGACAAGAAACTCCAAGTATATGGAATAATTTATCAAAAATGTACGATTACGTACGGATAAAATATAATTACGGTATAATACACAGTGGTGTATAACATGTGATAATAATAATAATAAGTTTATAACGCAATCAGAACATGGGTAAAACCTTAGGTAATATTTTCCAGAATAATGACATTATTCTAGAAAATATTACCTAGAGTTTTACCCAGAGTTTTAGAGTGCCCCTTTCATACTACACATTGTGTCCAAAACTATCAATTCTAAAAGCTCAAGACTGCACAAAAAATCTTCTTCAAAAACTTTAAAGAAATTGCCGGTTACTATCACGCGGGGACTCCGACACCTATTCATAAAAACTCACGTGACAGTAAATCCGGATGTTGGACTATGATAATATTTTGCTCTCCAGCCTATACTTGAGATTCATCTATGAAAAATGTTTACAAGGAACCATAAGCCGCTCAAACGAGGAGAAAAGCTCTTCCAGCTCTCGACGCCTCGCACATGCTTCTTTGCAAGTCCTGCGCTGAGTAATCTGCTGAGAAAGACTTATCTGGCACAAACTCGTACGCTCCCAGGCCCTTATCGAGGGGGGCAGACAAAGCGGTGGCGTTTCAACAAAAGCGCGCCATGGTAATCCAACTCCTTGTTCCCGTCTTTGCCATCACTTTTTCATTTGACTTGAGGATTTTCTGCAACCAGGTTTGCTTACAATTCCGAGGAGGATTCCTGAGAAACTTGAGAACAAAAGTCACTTTTTCCAACTAAGATAACTGGGTAGACGCGTACTCATATTTCTCTATTAGGTATATTGTGTTTTGTTGCTTTCATTCAGCTGATACCTAATAAACATTATTGTAGTTACATTCATTTTGATCATCCATCATATGTAATAAATAGTGGTCAACCAAAATCAAGTTCACCATGTAGGTTATGTACAACGAAATCGATTCGGCACTAGTCCGTAATAAACATTTCTCTCTCCAGACAGAGGGAGAGTGCCTGGGCGCACTTATGGGAGGATCAATGTACTCGGAATACGACCTCTCTAAAATAGACGAAATCCATCCGAGCACTTCCAGGTCTTCACATCCCGAGTAAACGCGTAGGTTGCGGTCTAGTCATATTTTGCAGGATGTAGCATGTGTAGGATGTGCCTCTTCCTGTTTTTTCCTTCCGCTCGAAAATATTGCATAAAATCCAGGAACCATGGAGGTGTTTTAATGAGGCCAATGCATTCATGAGTGGACTCTTGTAAGTAATGGTAATAATTAACCGATTAGAAATTAGAAATTAAGTTTGGTTATTTTCCTCTAGATGTCGGTTATTATGCTTTGTGGGTGCGTGACGAACGTTTTCAGAGAATTCAGTTTCATAAAATATAAAGGATGTCTCATAAAGCAAGTAAGGCCTCTGAAATGCGTTATTTTCATAGCGAAAAGAATTATTTTGAAAATCCACTGTTTTTTTGTTAGAAATTTGAATATTTCAATGTTGCGCATTGCGCGGTTCATCAATCTTTGTTTCACTAAATTTTCAAGAGAAATGAAGTTATGAAAATGAACCTAAATTCCTTAGTATACTTCCTAAGTATAGACTTTCCTGGATAGACTTTCTTCTTTTTTAATAATTTTTTTTTCTTCTCTGAAATCCGCATTGGAACGTTTTAAACCGAATCCTGGAGTATTTCCAAAAAATCATATGTATAACGACTCCGTAGGCAAAATATTTTCGTTCTAATTATGAGCTCCCTATTCCCGCACTTGTTGATTTTTCGTAATTATTAATGTATCACATGCGAGTGTCTTTGATTTTCTCCCAAATATTGTTTAACGATTTATATGTCACTCCGCGCATTAACTTCTTTGCTTTGTAAAAATGTCAAAATTTTCCGAGTTCATAATAACAAACGATTAGACGAGTTTGTTAGCCAGGAATTATGGGCACCCCTAAGTGGTCCACATTTCAAAAAACGGGCTAATAATTTAATTATTAAATTCACGATTTTTATGTACATTATCATTATTATTATCTACGTACCGTATTGGAGAATCCGTGGTAACCAGCAAGTCACGTACTTGTATTCTTATAACTAGCGGAACTAACCCCATCAATTTATTATCATCATATCTAAGGCATGACATGACACATTGTGTCTCTGGGGACAGGACTCGGACCGGTTGCAGGGGCCGTGAGTTCGGGGCTCGCCTCTGGAGCATATTTTTGGGCAAGTCGCTCGCAGTTCCCCCTCGTAACAACCCAGGGCGGTGAGGCCAATGGGAAGTCATGAGCGAAACCATCAGACAAATTCTTATCTTCCCTTAAGAAGACAGCTGATGACGTCCGCGACGCCAGGAATGGAAGTCGGACGAAAATCCAACCTGAAGTGGTTGTTTACTTCACTTTTTTTCTTCCTTATAACCCCCTGTAATACATGGTTTATTCAGATTCAGTTAAAAATGGTTGACAGTAGTACAATTTTAAAAATTGAAAATTGATTTAAATGAATAAGAGCACAGACATCTTCGAACATATCCTGTGCGTACTACAGTAGGTAAGTTGGTCGGTATGGTATACTGAAAATGTAAAAGAAACAACAAAATACGTGTGGGTACTCTATGAGTTTGGGGAGACGAGTAGATCATTTATTGGGGCTGTTAACATCTTCACAACATACCCTGTGCTTACAGTGTGGTATGTTATACCTAATACCGTATACACGTTATACTGTGTATGGTACTGTGCATGCGATGTTATGGTATTCAGAAAATTGGGAAGAAATAACAATTAACAGTGGTACTCAACGAGGTTGAGGTAACTGTAGGTTTTTGAAGGTTTAAAAAAATTGTCAAAGGGGTTGAGAGTTAATTTTAACGATTCGTGCTGTGTACCACACCCAAAAGGGTCAATACTTTCTTGAATAGTTAATATTTCGATTTGGATAACTAGAGCTTTATAGATTTCTTCGGAAATTCCCTCGTTAACTCATGTAGCAGGAATGGACTTTTTTCCAATTACCCTTTTACCTATCACAGCTTCGGATTCAACATAAAATTTCATCAATGTTTGACCTCACAGTTGATTTTGGTTCATTATTTTCAATAATGAACCATTGGAATCGAACAAAAAAATAATGTACCCCCCACCACATCAAAATATCTTGGTTTACGTTTCAAGGTAGGTATGTAAAATCCGAAAATAAAATTTTAAAAAATCCGTCCGCCCGTCTCAATTTTGATGGACGGATTTTGATGAAATTTGGTATATGGGCTCCATTTGGGGTCTAGTTGTGCCGCAAAGGGCGGCCAAAAATGCTGTTTCTTTTCCAGCAAAAACATCCTTTTTTCCATCCTCATGAGGCAATTTCAAATAGGTTTTGTTAATCGCAATTAGCAATTCGACTTTTTCACCTCTCAAAACAAAGAAGAAGAAGGTTTTTATCATATCGTAAAAACTGCGTTCAACCAAGAAACTGACAAAACATCTAAGCTTCAACTAATTAAAATATCTTTATATGAATGGAAAAAGAGCCTTTTTTTGCTAAACCATCCAGATTTTTGGCCGTCATTTGGAAGAAATACAGTCAAATATAAAATGGATTCCCTTCGTGATTCAGCGTCAAAAAAATGTGCCAATTTTGAGCGTTCAAGGAGGCGGGTTGCCCGCAATAAACAACTAAAGTCCTAATCTACAATAAAAAAGAGGGTTTTCCATTCGAAAAAAACAAAATTAATATGCGTTGCATGCGCATGAGCAATAGAACTGTGTGCAAAGTTGGTATATTCAAATTCCTTACCCAGAAACCAGGCAATAAAATATAATAACGATTTTCCAGAGGTTCATCATTCATCGTGAGGCATTCTTTACAAGCGCGAAATGGTATGAATGAGAGGTGTAAAACATCTTTATTGGTTGATATTCTGATCGAGGGAAAAACAAGACTGACGATGAAATAGAGTTTTGCTCCAGTAAAATTCATGAACTTTCTAGTACTTTTTCTGAAAAATGTACGTGCAAAAACACATCATCTTCGGCGTCTTGATTAATAAAGTTAGATAAGCTAATATTAAGGAAAATATAACCAAATAACAAATGTAATCTTGGTTTAAATTGTTAAATAAAAGTAAATTATTCTGCCGCACTGGTCTGGTGAAATATAAAATCACTATCCAGGCTAGACGCGTAGGTATTCAGACGGTTGAAGTAAATAAAAACACCAATAAACATGCCCTAAGTAATTGAAACTTCCGTTGAGCCCGAACACCATTAGACGAGTTTGTATGTAGAAGAGGGTGAATTTATTAGAACTGCAAAGAACGAGCGGTCGGCGGTTCCTCCCTTACAGCCCCACAAATTGAGTCAGGTGATAGCTGAGGTGCGACACAATTAGGCCCGGGGCCAAAACACTTTGTAAATCTACCGAACAAGATAAAAGCTAGCTTTCGCATTATCCACGCACAGAGACCCCTGGCGGCAGTTCTGTCAGAAAAACAGACAAACTGAGGTGAGTTAGTGCCAAGCTCCCTCGTGACCTTCCGTTAACAAAATTAGTATTTTCACTATTAGACATTAAAATTTTTCGACTATTCCAAGTTTTTGGGGATCGTACGTCGGGCGTTATCGGGATAACTTCCTGACTTAGTCCATTACTCGAGAACTATCTACTGTAATGTGTTTGGAAATAAATTAATGGATTTCTCATTGTCTAATTAATGTCGTCATCATTCAGCTGTAATCTAGTAAATGTAGACCATTGATGTAGTACATAACACTGTAAATCTAGAGGTTAGGATAATGTTTTACCGCCATCTTTAATAAATTAATTCATAACTTGTATTAAAAATTGTAAACTTTCCAACCATTAATGTGTTAGTTCTTTTTTGTGTCATTCTTGTATTGATCTTCTCTTTTACTTCCGTTAATGACGTTGGTCTGCGGTCAAGATTGGAGGACCAGTTTCAGATTGCCACCCACCTGGATTGCACCATGACTATAATCACAATGACATCAATATAAGCAAATTTTGCTATCAAGTACTGCCGTTTTCGTTGGAATACTTGAAAAAGAAAACAATGATAAGCTTTCGAATATCCTTCTTCGATAAATTAATAATAGAAAAATGCAAACTATAGTTAAATAATCAACGTATCTCGACAACCTCTGTCATTTTTGGTTCAATAAATCAATCATTATCAAAAATATTGAGTTTGTTTCTCCAAGCCATCAGTATCGTTCGAAGGTTTTTGAGGGCATCATTGGTTTTTATCTATGGCATATACTGTAGAAAACTGTTTTAGATGTAGACACGCAGTGGACATTATCAACATTTGATTAAGATTTTGGAAATAGCACTAAGTTTCTGTAAGCACAAGGTTGGGTTTTGAGCATCTCTTGGAGCCAGAAGCACACAATTTCAATTATAACGTCAGGAAGTCTGGACGAATGTCTTTTAATCAAGGAGTTGAAGCAGATGACTAGAAGGAACGCACGTCGTCAGGTTTGAGCGTTGATGGGGGTGCCCGACGATATCACGTGTTATCACGAGTGCTGGTAGGATATTTGGACTGAGTGACGGGTCATCAAGTTGGTTGTAGTTGGAGAATGTCTTTCTCCTTGACAATCTCAGAAAACAACCAACGACCGTGGCTGTCCCAGCGAGAGGCGTTTACTCGGGATTACTTTCTTTTATGTCTCGTTTAATGTCGCCCAGCAGCGGTTACCCTAGTGGGAAATCCAGAACTTCAATATCACTCCAAGCACGTCAACTAGTTTTCTGCAGTCTGCCTGTTAACTTCATCAGAATAGTTGAGATTCTCTTAACAAGGAATTCTCTCAAAGGTAATGAAAATAATCTCATATCTCCTTTATACTGATAAATAGTGGACGATAGAGTCAATTTATGATTGTTGGAGCCATTCTCCCCGCTAAAAAATGATCATCATGATTGTTTCACAAATTTACTCGACTGAAGGCACAAGTTACTGGCAGGTCTCTAGTTATGATCACCTCCTTCTAAAAATTACATTTATACAGGGTGTCTACACTTGAGTTGGGTATAACTCCAGGGTTCAATTTCACAAAGAATTTCCAACAAAAAATGTCTCATAATAATTTCGTTTTAATCCCTTGTTTTTTCAATTCGGTGATTTTGTTTGTCTTATCGACCTTATGCCATTGAAACTGTCACAACTCCTGTTATTCACCAAGTAAATTCAAATTTGAGGATATCGCTGGGAAGAAAGTTGAATTTTCAAGCTACCTAGTGTAGAACCAAAATCTTTCAGCGAAAAAACTTTTTTTTAAAACCAAGTCAAAAAGCAAACTTTAATTTTTTTTTCCTAATTTGACTATTTCTTTTTGAATTTTGGTTTATTATCTTTGGTTCATTATTTCAAAATTTGTTGGTTTACGTTTCAAGGTATGTAGAATCCAAAAATCGAATACAAATTTGGCCGTCCGTCCGCCGTACGCGGCACTTTCCTCCGATTTTGATGAAATTTTGTATGTAGGCTCCATTTGAGGTCTGGTTGAGCCCCGAAGCTTTTGGTTGATGTAGACACTCCTAGGGATTGAAAAATAAGGATTGAAATTTTGAACGCCCTAACTAACAAAAATTGCATTATATATAAGGTATTGTTTTTCCATCAACTTGAGATAGTATAGAATTTTCAGTATTTTTTGAGATCACGCGGAGCCCTGTAGGACAAACCGATCGCTTCCTACGGGAATTTAAGGGTTGGACGTACGATAAATTAGAAACATGAGTGTGAATCGCAAAAGGCCTAATCTCCGTTCAAATTTCAGCTGACCGAAATGCGATCGACATTTTTCTTCAAGTTGGTTGGTGGTAACAATGCAATGGCAAAGCCGTGTTCTTTGCAGACGAGTAATCTATATAGAAAAATAATAAACCTTTGTGTAATAATTTGTAGCCTTTCTACTCTGAATCCCTGCCCATTTCGATGGGCGCTATTCGGAGAAGAGATGCTAAAATTGTCAGCTTTCCAACGACTTCTACATTTTTCTTTTTAAAATTCAAATTGCAAGAGTAAATCAAGTTTGAATGCCAAAACCCACGTTTAAACGCTGGAACCCATGTCAGAAAATCCAAGCCAACGTAAAATTTCAAATTTAATTACGTTACATTAATGTTTCAAACTGATCAAAAAAGTTAATTTATCAAAGGTAGGTATCTGTTTTTATTGCTGAAGGTGGTGACTCAATAATTTGTTGTCAATGCAAGTTAATATTTTTAAGAAAAAAATGCTAAGTTATTACTTAATTATTACTTAAACTAGCTGAAAAGCCTACTAAAAGTAGGCAAAAATGATTCCTCCAACTCTCTCCTCCACCCACTCCCTCCGTCACCTCCCGCCCCCAACTCCGACTCCTCCCGTTCCCAGCTCCGACTCCTCCCGTCCCCAGCTCCTCCCGCCCCCAACTCCGACTCCTCCCGTCCCCAGCTCCTCCAGCCTCCGACTCTCCCCACGACCCCTCCAACCCCTCCTTGCATACGTACGTACGTACGTACGTACGGTTGGCGTTTTATATTATTAGATTAATTTAATATTTTTCTACATAGATCACTCGTCTGCAAAGAAAGCAGCTTTGACATTGTCAATACCTGCTAACCTTATTTCGCTTCATAATCAAGTTTATCCTGAAGAAAATAAAGAGTTGTGGGTGCCTTCATTAGAAAATTCGGACAACGATTGCATTTTGGTCAGCTAAAATCAGAACGGAAATTAGTCCTCTTTTTCGATTCACACTCGTGTTTCTGATTTATCATAATTCCTACCATTAAGTTCTCATTGGGAGCGAACGGTTGGTCCTACAGAGCTTTGGGTGATCTCATTCGATTCTAAAAATGCAATACTATTTTAAATTGATGAAATAATACTACCTTTGTATCCAAAGTTTTTGAGCTAATGCGTTTTGAAAATATCAGCCCTTAATTTCAACCCTTGGAACTGACTGACATCAACCAAAAGCTTCGAGGCACTAGACCCCTAATGGAGCCCATATACCAAATTTCATCAAAATGTTTACTCAATTTTTAGACCCCACTTGCTTTGAAACGTAAACCACCAAATTTTGAAAGGGAGGGGCGTTCAATTTTTTTATTGGACAATTCCAAAGGTTTGTTACTGAATATAATAAACCAAAATCGTCCAAGAAACGAATTTTTGTGTAACTACTAGGTAAATAAACAAGCATTCATTTGGTTTGTTTACTGTTTGTGTACAATTTGATACAGTTAATTCTTTTGACTTCTCTTCGTGCGGGTGATATGAGTTCTATCCTCATTCTCGAGCCGTACTCGAGAAACACTGACAGAATATAAATTTTCATTTGCTGCTTGTTGGAAATACATAATTCAGCAAACCTCGAAGGAACCTACCCGAATTTCCTCCGTTCAGGGAACCCCCTCGATGTTTTTGGTGAGGGAAGATGCAGCCAACGGGGCAAGATGGGCCTCATAATCCCGAGTTAGTTAACCGGTCACGCTACTCCCCCGTCACTTTCGAGTGATTTGTGTTCCCTTCACCTGAAACCCGAGTCAAAAATATGTTCCCCTTTTTTTCTCTCTTTTTATCAACTTTCCTCCACCCCTTGTGGCATTTTTTTTTGCTCCCTTCAAGCTACTTATTTACGTCGCTTCGCTAACAAAGGCCTGTACTCTGCCGGGTTGATTCAGCGACCGAGTCTTTGTATTCACTGAAGCTGCTGCATAATACAACGTGAGTCTGTTCTCACTACTCCCGTCAGTATTTAAGCCCACCTCAACTAGCTTGGAAATCTACAGCTGTGGCACTGTGGTGCAAAACTAAATTTACAATTTCAACCATCGAAGTTCCTCAAATATTGCTAATTTTATGTTCATTATTACTAACCTCTTATTAATAAAAAGTTATTGAAAGTAAAATTCAAAAAACGCTGCAAATCATTGCTCAAAGGTTTATTATTTTCTGTATAGATCACTGGTTCTCCATCAATAGCACCTACCACCATCTGTATTCTCCCTTGACCTTCCCTCTCAAATTTAAGCTTCCTGCGTTCAATAGGATTGAAAATGACTTCGGAGCTCACTCAGCTGATCAGTGATCTGAAGAGTGAAGAAGATCTCCTCGAATGCTGAAGACGCATGGAAGAGCACTTCCATTCAATAGGATTGAAAATGGCTTTGGAGCTCACTCAGCTGATCAGTGATCTGAGGAGTGAAGAAGATCTCCTCGAATGCTGGAGACGCCTGGAAGAGCACTTTCATTCAATAGGATTGAAAATGGCTTCGGAGCTCACTCAGCTGATCAGTGATCTGAAGAATGAAGAAGCTTTTGAGCAATGATTTGCAGCGTTTTTTACCCACCAACATTTTTTTTACCTACCAACTTTTTTTTACCTACCAGCTAGGTACTACCTACCACACCATACTGGCTTCACACCTTCACAATCAAGTTTATTAGAAAGAACTAAACGCTTCACACTCGATTGGAAAAATAGAAAGCTTCATATGGAAATTTGATTACTGGTTACGCAGAAGGCAAAACTGTATACAAATCGAAGAAATGAACAGCAATCGCATTTTAGTCCGATAAAATTTGAATGGAGATTAGACCTCTTTTGCGATTCACACTCATGATTCTGTTTTATCGAAGGAAAACCTTCAAGTACTCGTAGGGACCGAACGGTTTGTCCTACAGAGCTCCGGGTGGTCTCAAAAATTTTTAAAAATTCAATACTATTTAAAATTGGTGAAAAAACGATACCTTTATTTCGAGAGTTTTCGAGCTAGGGCACTCTTGAAAATTTCAACCATTAATTTTCACCCCTTAGAAGTGACCTACATCAACCAAGAGCTTCGCGGCACAACTAGACCCCAAATGGAGCCCATATACCAAATTTGAACCAAATCGGTCCAGTGTTGCTAAGAAAAGTGCCGCGGACGGCGGACGGCGGACGGGGGACGGCGGACGGACATTGCAAATTTGGATTCTACGCACCTTGAAACGTAAAGTGACAAAGTTTGAGGGGGGGTTATAAAAATTTTTTGCGATACGATCACATAGGCTTATTATTAGAAATAATAAACCAAAATAATAAATTGTAGTGCAGTTACATTTATCTGGAAACTATTGGAATTTCTCATTTGAACTTAATGATTTACTGTGGAAAGGCTGTAAATGTAGCCACCACAGACCGTGTACGATTGTTTCTTATACGAGTCCGTCCAAAACTGCCTTTGGAGAGTTTCTCGAGTGCAGCAGTGATGGATTTCTATCTCACCGTCTCTCAGCAATCCAGCAGGACCTCCCGTTCCTCCTGACGTAAGCCTTACTATGTGGATGTGCAAGAGTTGGCAGGTCTTATGGGATGAGTACTCAGCAGCAGGAGGTACTCAGCCCCATGTTCTCATAACTTGGGAGTTTTTTCACCATGGGCTGCTGCTTGATAATGAAGCGTCTACTGCTCAGCACCTAGATCCTCTTTCTCCTCATCTTTTAACTTGGGATGTCTGTACTATGTGGCACGGAAAATTCAGTGGGGATGAACCCACGTAAATGAAACAAAATTCATGAATAACCAATTTCCTTTAATTGGTAAAAAAATTAAGAAATTATAGCTTGTCTCAGGGAAGCCACATAAACAATCTTAAACTAAAATTAATTTCTTACCTTGCTAGGTATATCGTATTAATACCTATTTCCAACGGCCGAGGAACTTTACATTTAAGTATTCTAAGTAGGTATAAGAATTTCTGCCCTGCGAGGAAAGTGAAGTCGGGAAAGGGAGGCACTTGTCCTTTTCAGAGAAGCGGACGACGAAAGGAAGACGACGGCCTGCGAATTTTGAAAACTTCAGCCGGTTACCTGAAGCTGATAAAAAAAAAGAACATAAATAATTTGCTGCTTGAGCGCCGGAAAAATTGAAGTCACATGGAAGAAATTAGCTGCCTACCGGTACGGTATCATCGAGTCGTTCGATGTAGGTAGGTAGGTACTTCGGCGAAGCGGGACTCCTGGAACCAGGTGTACGATGAAAGTCGTTGATTTCAGGTTTCACGAAGTGATGCGAAGAAAACTGATTAATAATTTGCCTTCTTTGCGGCGAAAAACTTCAAAATTAACGAGACGGATACGGCATGGAAAGACGACAATGTGCTCATTAAAATGGCGATAGACGACTAGGAAGAGACGACGAATTCTCCATAGTTGAGAGGAGCTGATGGAGGTGGCAGCACCTTCGGCAGCACGGGTCGCTTGCTGAACAGTCGTTTGATTGGTCGACAGCGAAAACCGCGTTTATTTCAAATTATTCATGGCACATGTCTTCATCCTCGGTTGATACAGGGAATATGTCATGTATGATGTGGAGATATAACGATATCATTATCTATGAAGACATTGCAGCAACGAATTATCTACCATAATCAACAAAACTCAGTGATGTATCTTAGTTTTGAATATTTGTCCAAAATTTCAGAATAATATTGTTATTAAGTTATGCTTGGTGCAATAAAGAATATTGAAAAAAAAATCTAAAGAACTGTACCTAAGTCCGAAAAATGAAACTTATGAAAAAAGGGAAATGGCTCTACAAATTAGCAGCATGAGGATAGGCAATTTTTTCGAGGAACGATTTGATAGGAGGCGGCATAGGGGGCGCGAGTTATTTTGAGAACTTTGCCAAAAAACGAAGGTCCTGGACGGTGTATGATATAGTGAGAGGGTAGTTGGCAGCGGTAGTGTTTGTGTCGTTTCAGTCTGTGTTTACATGCTGGCTACGCTTACTTTCAGGACTCCCGACTCGCCTTTCGCTCTAAATCCATTGTGGCGTTCTGGTAACCCACTTTGGTCCGCAGTGCGTCCCTCTTCTACCTCAATTCTGCCCTAAATGAAGCGAAATCCGGTAAATTGAGAAACGGAGGTGGGCAATCTGTGAAAGGAGCGATGTTTTGGTGTGTGTAAATGCGCTTAGTGTCCTCTGAAATCACCCTGCCTCGTGGGATTCGGTACAACTGTCCTAAATTCTAATAGCTTGAAGAAGAATTGATTCTATAAGATGAAAAAAAGTATGTGATTGGTCGTAGATGTGTGTTATTTAGTAAGTTATTGTCACCTAAATGTGATTTAAATAAAAATCAAACGATCTCTCAAGTCAATCAACGAAGCATCTCAAGTAATGTGGTGTAAACGGAGAGTTTGAAAATTAGTTCATCGTGAAATTTGAGGTACCCATGTTCTTTGAAAGCATTGGAACAAATTAGAAAAAAATACTCAAAATTGTCACACTTCCAAATAATATCAAACCAAAACGCTGGTATGGTTTATTATTTTTCTATAGATCACTCGTCTACAAAGCCACCAACAAGCTCGCTATTAAGCTCGCGGCTTAACGGAGATTAAGCCTCTTTTTTGGTTTATTATTTCTAATAATAAGCCTATGTGATCGTATCGCAAAAAATTTTTATAACCCCCCCTCAAACTTTGTCACTTTACGTTTCAAGGTGCGTAGAATCCAAATTTGCAATGTCCGTCCACCGTCCCCCGTCCGCCGTCCGCCGTCCGCCGTCCCCCGTCCGCCGTCCCCCGTCCGCCGTCCGCCGTCCGCCGTCCGTGGCACTTTTCTTAGCAACACTGGACCGATTTTGTTCAAATTTGGTATATGGGCTCCATTTGAGGTCTAGTTGTGCCGCGAAGTTTTTGGTTGATGTAGGTAACTTCTAAGGGGTGAAAATTAAGGGTTGAAATTTTCAAGAGTGCCCTAGCTCGAAAACTCTCGAAATGAAGGTATCGTTTTTTCACCAATTTTAAATAGTATTGAATTTTTAAAAATTTTTGAGACCACCCGGAGCTCTGTAGGACAAACCGTTCGGTCCCTACGAGTACTTGAAGGTTTTCCTTCGATAAAACAGAATCATGAGTGTGAATCGCAAAAGAGGTCTAATCTCCATTCAAATTTTATCGGATTAAAATGCGATCGCTGTTCATTTCTTCGATTTGTATACAGTTTTGCCTTCTGCGTAACCAGTAATCAAATTTCCATATGAAGCTTTCTATTTTTCCAATCGAGTGTGAAGCGTTTAGTTCTTTCTAATAAACTTGATTGTGAAGGTGTGAAGCCAGTATGGTGTGGTAGGTAGTACCTAGCTGGTAGGTAAAAAAAAAGTTGGTAGGTAAAAAAAATTTTGGTGGGTAAAAAACGCTGCAAATCATTGCTCAAAAGCTTCTTCATTCTTCAGATCACTGATCAGCTGAGTGAGCTCTGAAGCCATTTTTAATCCTATTGAATGGAAGTGCTCTTCCAGGCGTCTCCAGCATTCGAGGAGATCTTCTTCACTCCTCAGATCACTGATCAGCTGAGTGAGCTCCAAGGCCATTTTCAATCTTATTCAAATCAGAAGGGTGATCTATACAGAAAATAATAAACCTTTGAGCAATGATTTGCAGCGTTTTGTTAGTTAACAAACTGGAACAACGTGTAGATTCAAAACTAGATTTATCTAATACTGTTTATAAACAGTGGATCTCTGGCTTGTGGAACGTGAGTGGAGCAAAAAACATATTCGTATCTCTGGTAAAACAGCTTTCTAGTCAAAAACAAGCGAGTTGCGAGTTGGAGCACTGTGTGACACCTTCAAGGGAAGAAACAACATCAACAACAAAAAACGCAATATAGAGGCGACTGGGGAAAAAACGTTGATTTAGGGGAGCACGAACATCGTAGCGCACAGATTCCAAACGTCGATCATACGAGCATTCCGCGTTCTGATTTGGGTAACGGGGCTTCGCTTTTATTGAAAGTTTTTGACGTGTCGGGTCAAAATTCGTTTCAGTTGACCCTCGATGCTTCCAACATTGAATCTCCACGGTTTCCTCCTCATTTATTTGTAGAAACCTCCCCAAACCCCGATGCTGGGGCGACGGACGATGAATAGACCTCGGAAATGAAACTTTCAGCCGCTGCTTACATGATGTATGGAGTGTTTTACTTCTCCTTGAGTCGTCATTACGTTGTGAAGTACGACATCGAAATCCATCAATACGTGGCGCCCTCATCCTCTCCACCTCCCTCTGTAAGACCTTCCAATTTCCGCTCTGTTCATCTTCAATCTTTCACGTAGCCCGCGATTTTCTGGAGTATTCGCCATTCTGTGACGTTCTTTCTCATTAAAACCTTGTGACAGCTGATTATTTACTAACTGTCCAAGTACGAAAGTTATTTTATTATAATATAATAAAACGTATATTAAAATATATAATAAAACGTATAATAAAATATATTATATTGATGCGTTGATATCGAAATTCACTACCACAAGGCCTATTATCGACCATGCATGGATAATTTTTATGATAGAGGCCATCTTAGAACAAATCTCTTGAGCTGGGTTCACATGGTTGCGTAATGCCTGTAATCCGTAGATCGTAATTGGATGCTATCAACTGGAGCCAATTGATGGGGTGATAATGAGCTTTGCGGATGTCGACATTTGGAGCGGATTGTAGCGTATTGGAAAATTAGATATTTTACGCATTACGGATTACGGACAGAGCTACTTCGATAAACGCCGGTAAACTTCGTAACAAACTTCCATCGTTTGTTTAATACTCGTTCATTGACTTAATCTCACCCGAACCATTGTTTCGTTTTGATTTCTGGTTGTTTCCGAACCATGGTAGTTTTGCTTTCTCGAGAGATGAATCAAACTGATTCAATGAAAATTTAATAGATCATGTAATATCGATGAATGAATTTCGGAACACGGCTGCCCTGTGTGTGTATTTCGACATCATACCTTCAAAACCATGACTACCATTATTTTTCGTGATTCTTCTGTCATTAAATCCCAGGAATTATATCATTCTCCAAATAACCGCATCGAATAAATCTGCTTGATATGGGCGATCATCATTCATTTAACTTGGAAAACCTGAGGGTCGTTTTGAACATCGCGATTCTCCTCAATAATTCGATAAAATTATTTACAACAAGGATAGGTATGTACCTAGTCTTCCGCAATTCACAGGGCCTACACATAGGGAGACCTCTAACAACACAGTCAAAAATATTTTGATGTAGTAATATAAAATAATAAATAAAATAAATAGTAATATAAAATAAATAAAAGTTTGTTTTCCCGTTCTCCTTTTTTCGCGCGTTCTGCTGTTTTTTCACCCTATTCATTTTTTTACCATTGGATCGATAATAATATTAATAAAAAAATGAATAGGGTGAAAAAAAAGCGGAACGCGCGAAAAAAGGAGAACGGGAAAACAATTCTGCGCAGAACTTTCTGGCTTTTCTGCATTACGGAACACACCCGCTTCTCTTCATGCGCATTATGGACATTACGCATCAACGTGAACACGGATTTAGAGTAGAATGATTGTACTTGCGGCAGGAAGAAAGTTTTTTCAAATGTTAGATCAGATTATTGAGAACAAATACTTGCATCTAGAGGTGTGTCGGTACAGCTGTACCTACCGGGACTGTGGAACCGAGTATCAGGTTGGAACGGTTCCACGCAGTGACAAAAACTCGACCCTTACCGGTCCAGTTCCACAGACTGATAAGATATCTTGAAATGGCTCTGGACCGGGAAGAGAATCTTTTCCATTGGTCCAGTTCCATCCTCACCAATCACAATGATCTGATCAATCATCTCATCAATCTGATCATTCTGATTGGTGAGGATGGAACTGGACCGGTAAGGATGGAACCGGACCGATAAGATATCATAGAGAATGGTTCAATGGCTCTGGAACGGTAAGCATGGATCTTGTTCTCAGTTCCGTTCCATGTTGTACCTGGAAGCGTCCTTACTACTTCCATGGACTGAGAATGGTTCATGGAATGGCTCTTGAGCGGGAAGTTACCTTCTGGACTGGTTAGCATGGACGTTGTCTCCAGTATTATTAATTTATTATTGTCATGTTAAGTTCTTAAACTGCAACGTCATTATTCTTTCCTTGAATTGTTTGGTAACTATTATTTATAATAAATTGCCTCTTTTGTAACACTTGTTCAAATTCCTTCCTTTTAGCGAATTGTCAAGGAAAATGATGCTATTGTATTGCAAGTTGAGATCATAAGCATGGAAGAAGGACGATAGAGATTTGACTGTCTGCTTCATCCATGCCGTGTGATTGGGATTTGATCGCCTGTACCGGTAATTTGGAACGGCTACATCTTTGTCACCGTAACCGTTGGAACCGTTCCAGGGAAATACCTGGACCGACACACCCCTACTTGCATCTTTCTTCACATGGATGCAATCCTCTCGGATGGATCATCGAAAAGTATCTGTGGAAATTTGAGCATAGTTGGGCAGTTAGACTGTAAGGAATAATAATTCTTGTAGGAGAACATCTCATTTGCGAGAGACGCATACATTGGTCTGATAATGTTTACATTCATTATCAGAGCAAATACAATACATTGCCATTCCCATTACAACTATTTTTTGTGGGCTAACCGACACATACACCGTGAATCAAAATTGGATAGAGATTTCTTACAGAATTGCTACGAATTAAGAAACAGACTTCCGAAGAACATGAGGATAGACAACATACGGGGGAACTCACTTTTGATTTATTATTTTCAATGATTAACTTTTGGAATTGAACAAGAAAAAAGTCGTACCCCCCCCCCCCTTACCTCAAAATTTGATGGTATACGTTTCATGGTAGGAGTCCTTCCATCCGATTCACCCAGTAGGCGACACATTAACCAGTTTCCATTTGCCGATTTTGATGAAAAATGTTATATCGCCTCCATTCTGAAACTAGTTGTACCCTGAAGATCTTGGTTATTGTCAGCCTCTTCTAAGAGTTGGGGTAAAATTTTCCAAAACGCCTTAGCTAGCATACTTTGCGTATACAGGTAGGTATTGTATTTTCACTAATTAAAATTAGTGACGATTTTTAATAAATTTTTCGACACAACCTGGAGCTCTGTTAGACCAACTGTTTGCTCAATTAGGATAAATAATTACCAGAATAGTAAGTGCTCTATGACGGTTTTTCACCAATATAAGATGATGTTCAATTTTAAGAAATTGATGAAACCACTCTGATGATCACCTATAAATTATTAGATGCGCGTTTATTGTGAAATTTATCAGAGTACGTGGGACCCTCGAGCCCGAACCAAAACCCTTTCCCTCCTACCATGGAAAGTAGTTGACGAATGATCTTTTCAGAAAATATTAAACCATTAGGTAATAATTTGCACCGTTTTGGTTTATTATTTTCCATAATGAACCTTCGGGAAATGAGCAAGGAAAAAAGTTGTAACCTACCCCAAAAATTCGATAATTTACGATTCAAGGTATAAAATCCAAAAATCGAACAAAAACGTTTCACAATTTTTCAAAATCCGCCGTACGCAGTAGTCTGCCCATATTATGATATATAGGCTCTACTTGGGGTCTACTAGTGCCCCAAAGTTTTTGGTTATTGTCAGTCATTTCTAAAGAATAAAACGTGAGGAAAAACATTTTCAAAACACCCTAGCTTGAAAACATTCGAAACACAGAAATTGTTTTTTCATTAAATAAAAATATCTTAAATTTTTTAGCATTTTTGACATTAGCTTAGCTTTGAGGAACCAAACACCTCCTCCCACTTACCCGTCCTTCGTAGGTTGTTGGAGGGTGAGCTTTACAGAAAAGTAATAAACCGTTTTTAACAATTTTAAGCGTTTTCGAAGTCCAGGGGACTCATCTTTTATGACCCGCTTCATTATCACAATCCAATAAAGAAAGAAGAAAAAATTTAATGGAGGAATGTATATGGAAATGTTATACGTATTCTAGTTTGTTCATAAAATATTTCTACTATTATATTGTCCCTACACTAGAGAAAATACTGCTCTTATAAATATTATGATAATGCAGAGAGTATTATTTACTCCCAGTATTCGTATTTTCAAGAGCTCACAAACCTTTGACTAGGGGTACTCTGGAAAGAAAGGAAACTATTGCGACGCATTCAACCAAATATCGTAAATCTCACACCAATAGACCCGGAAAAATCCTATTCAAATCACCAAGCGAAGATATGGTGGCAAATCCGCGTCGCTCCTTTTGGAGCAACCAAGCGAAAAGTTCCCTTCCTTCATCCCAAATGGCACACGTTTTTCATCAGCCTTTTGGGAGTCTCAAAAGACTCGGTTTGTTGGTTTACTCCCGTTATGAGTTACGCATCAAACAAAGTTGATGAATTTTTTCTCGTACGATGTTCTGATTTCGAATTTCACGAAATTCGTGACTATGTATGCGACTCATATTCAATATGACATTTTGGGATGATTAACCAACTTTATTGAATTTAATTACAAAGAGTTGCATAGAAACGATAGGTACTCTCATTTTGAGTGTTTCGATGGAACGCTCAGTAAAATTATTAATTTCGAGCGTACGTTGTTCACTCCAATATTAATCTAAATCGCATCCCGACATTAAGGACCAGTTTATGAATTGGATTCTTATTTAGTTAAATAAATCGTATCAAAACCAAAGTTAACTCATATTATATTACGCCCAGTTAGCATCCAACTGTATTTAAAAGTTATCTGGTCCCTGGGGGATTTATTAAACATTTAAAATACAATTTACTCCGGATTCCTAACCACATTCTCTGCCAATGTGGTAGCGGTTCCTCTTAACCTTAATTTTTTTGATAGTTGTTCGTCTGTGTTGAAATTTGCCGACTGTGGCACATTACATACATTTTCCATCATATCTCACTATTTTCATGCATTAAAATCTATGTTCAATAAATAGGAAGGATAGGGAACGTAGATAATAATATTATCTGACATATTATGTCAGATAATGATAATCCGTACGATTCCTGAAAATTGATGTAGACTAGGTAGGAGGGTTGTGCACATGCGCACTAGAGGGGTTCCTTTTCCCGCTACCTGTACTCAGTCTATCTGGAATGTTCTTAGTGCTAAATAAACTGTTCTCTAGTACGGTCGTGAGTGTTACTTCTCCCAGCTACTTTACTGGCGCCGAGTTGGGATTTACTCGCTGCAAGGTAACCTCAGTGAACGAGGGTTTTACTAATTTAAATTCGGCCGTTTGTGTAGCGGTATTTGCTACGGATTTCAAGACATCCGCGAATTTTTATTTTATTTTACAATGGCTAGCAGTTCGCATGTTCCAACGTATTCCGAGGGCGAGGATATAACTGAATTCTTGGAGCGGCTTGAGCTTTATTTTCTTGGAGAAGAAATCACCAGTAACAAGAAAAAAGTTGGTCGGCTAGTTTCAGTTATAGGAGCAGATGCTTTTTCGCGATTGAAAGCGGTTCTTCACCCGAAAACGGTAAGCGAATCTTCGTTTGAAGATTGTGTTCGAGGCCTACAATCTGCTCTCAAATCGAATATCAACGTTGCCCAGGCTCGCTATGAATTTTCTTCGATAAATCGTCTCCCTGGTCAATCAGTACACGATTTCATTGGGTCCTTGAGAAAGGCAGCTACTAGAGAGAGAGAGAGAGAGAGAGAGAGAAGTTTATTATCATCATACATCACACATATTACAAGTACAATATAGTTGTTAGTAGGACGATAATCTGCCCAATAGTAGGCTAAGAGCCCGTGGCACTGGACAGGAGTCTTACTAGTCTACGTTATTTCATATGTTGTACCGTCAAACTTCATCACTGGAGTATATACTACATTATACAAATACAAAATCAAATAGAAGGAATTTAAGAAAAATATTCTGTAAATATAAAAGAAATGATTTAGAGAACAATTGTCAAGTATACGTATTTAGTTACAAGTAGTGACTTTTCAAATAGCTATTGATATCAGATCCTACTGTTAATATCCAGGAAAAAATAAGTTTTTTATATTTAGATCTAATGAATGGAAGTGGAGCTCGTAACTCATCAGGCAAATGATTATGGAGAACATGGAGAATATAGACAGGGCTTCTAATTGTGAGAGTCAATCTCGGTTTTACAGGGTTAACCACATTTCCGAGAACTTGGAATCTTGTTGGGTATGCATGACAAGAGAATTTTTCTATAATGCGGGGACATTTATGATACAATAATAATAAGTTCTTAACAAATAGTTGTTTGACTGCAAAAACTTTTGCTTCATCGAATAGGTCACTACTAGAGTATCGTCTGCCTTTGGATAGCATTATTTTTAAAATAGCTTTTTGCAGGATTTCCAGTTTACAGAGGACAGAAGAAACTGCTGAGCCCCAAATAGAAACTCCAAATTGGAGAACTGATTGAACCATGGAAATGTATACACCCTTCAAAGTGATAGGGTTAATTAGGTTGCGTATATTATAGAATATGTAAATCCATTTCTTCAACCTTCCATGGATAAAGTTAACATGAGCGTCCCAGTTTAATTTTTCGTCAAGCATCAGGCCAAGGTATCGACAGCTTTGAACTTTTTCTATCGGGACACATGTGCATCCAGCCGTCTGGTTCGCACAGGCATGAATAGTCAGAGAGTGTCCAAGGCTACCCTCATTTTGATCTTTAGAATTTCCTATGACCATATATTTAGTTTTTAGGGTATTAAGTGTAAGAAGAGAACGCGATAGCCAGTCGTTCACCAAACCTAAAGCACCATTCATTTTATCAAAAGCTTGTTCCAACGATGGTGCCTCAACCAAGATTGCAGTGTCGTCGGCAAACAGGAACAACTTGGAATCGTCTGGCACGGCTGACAAAAGGTCAATGTATACCAAAAAGAGGATAGGGCCCAAGGTACTACCTTGAATTACACCATAGTCAATAGATTTAGTTTCAGAGCTGTTGTGACCATTAATGCAGACAATTTGTTGCCTATCACTTAGATAACTACTGAACCATTGCATACTCCTGCCAACCACACCTACCGACTCCAGTCTCTCCAACAACAATCTCCTGTCAATCACATCGAAAGCCTTTGCCAAATCTAAGAATGCTACAATACCTTTTAAATTTGAGTCCTTAATATTATATAATTCGTTACTGATCGCAAAGATTGCATCTTCAACACTTCTACCGGATCTAAAACCAAATTGGCGTGACGACAAAAGACTGTGCGATTCTAAGAATAAGGTCAAATGCTGCTTGACCCATTTTTCTATTAGCTTCGAAAAAACACTCAGCATCGAGATTGGCCTATAATTCCCCAGGTCATTTTTGTCCCCACCTTTGAAGATTGGGACAACTTTGGCAACTTTAAAGACAGATGGGAAAATACCTGACCTGAAACTCAAGTTACAAACGTGCAGTAATGGCCTGATCACATGATCTATGGTAACCTTTAAGAGCTTTGTGCCTATGCCATCAACCCCTGGGGCCGAACCTCCCTTCATACCGCTTAGAATGGCTCTTAGGTCAGCCTCTCTCATTTCAGGGATATTAAAGATTTCATGAGTTCTTTTAACAGATCTACCATAAATACTAGACCTTGAACATACTCTGCGATTCATCAGCTTTTCTACGAGATTAGGGCCAACTTGGGCAAAATATTCGTTGAAACGATTAGAAGCAATCGTGCAGGCGCTCTCTTCAGATACATTAATCGTCTTACATATTTCTGTTACAAGCGGACAATCAATTTTATTAGAGTTAGAACTTCTGATAGCTGAATTAATGGTGTCCCACACCTTTCGAGGGTCTTTCCCTGCTTTTTCAAATTCATCAATAAAATATTTCTCTTTAGCTTTCCTTGTTAAAAGTTTTACTTTGTTCCTATATTTCCTAAATCGATCTTTTAGAGCATTATTATTTGGTTGACGGATTGATTGTGACCGGAGTCTATCTCTTATTTTCATGGAGGTGATCAAACCAACCGTGATCCAAGGCTTTAATTTTTGTTTATTCCGTTTAGTGGGTACTGATTTTGTAGCATTATTAATATTTGATTTTACTATCCCCACGAACTTATCCGCTGCTATGTTTACATCATCAGAATCCATAATAGAGCACCAATCGGCTGATTCCAAAGATTTACTCAAATGGTCAAAATCTATGTAAGTCCTTTCAGTCCGTCCCTTAAAAGCGATAGGCTGAATGGGGGATTTACCTGGGAAAGTGCACGACAAAATTGTCATGAAGTGATCCGTCATCGAAGAGCGTATTACGGCGGGGTGGAGGATGAAGTCCCGAGTACGAACGAAAATATGATCTAGGCATGTCATGGACGTACCCTGTACTCGAGTGGGAGAAGAGATCAGAGAAACAAACCCCAAAGAATTTAGTACCTCCATGTAGGAGTCAACCAACTGATTCCTCCGGTCAAGCAGATTTAAGTTCATATCGCCAACGACAAAAGAATGTGAAAAATCCGAATTCTCAGATAATACTCTACCTAGATCCCCAACGAAAGGTTCGGGATCCAGGCCGGGAGACCTGTACAGACCAAAAAAACTACACCTCGCCCCAGGCAAATTGGAAACCACTTGGAGCATTGTAGCATTTCTTATGTTGATTTGACGAAAAGTGCAATTGAGATTACTTGCACAGTAAGCAATTACACCATCATTTCTATTTGAACTACAAGATGATTTAAAAGCATCATACCCAGGTATCGCAGTAAGTTCCCCAATGGTTCTCTCCCAAACTTCCGACAAAAATATAATTTGTGGCTTATGCCTCTGAGCCTCCAACCAAACCAGAAAGGCATCCATATTAGAGTTATAACTACAAATGTTCATTTGCAAAATAATTAATTTATTAGACAAATCTACCACCCTCCCATATGATTCATAATTATCGTAAGACAAACATTCAAAATCAAAACCACTAAACTAAACTAAACTAAACTAAACTAACCACTAAACTAAACTAACTAAACTAAATGCGACTATGGGGACGCCAAAGACTTGATCATGTGTAATCAACTTCTCGCAGGGGTTAAAGATCCTTTTATTGTGACTCAGCTTTTGCAATTGGGTAAAGAAAAAAAAATTGAAGATTTGGTAGCAACAGCCATTGTAGCGGATGGCATCCGGATGACGTCATCTACGTTGACTCAACCTGCTCTTCCTTCTAATGTGTCCGCCTTACAACGTTTTGGGACCCCCAGGTACCGTGGGGCGACAATGAATTTTGGAGGAGCTCGAGGGGCGCCAAGAGGGCGCTTCCCCCCACCAAGTACTCGGCCCATTCAAACATCAACGGTACCACGTACTTGTAATGGTTGTGTATCAGCCCATAATCCTTCTCAATGCCCTGCCAAAGATTGGATATGCAGTAACTGTAACTCAAGGGGTCACATAAGGCGGTTCTGCAACCAACGTCGAGTGAATGTGGTGGATGGATATTCCATCACAACTCAACAAAATCACGTTAATCCACAAGATTCTAACTACGAATTCGTCCAAGACTCCAACTCTCAACTACCTACGGACGTTCACCTTCCTTCAATGGGTTCTACTCTTGCTTCAAACAACGGTCAGATTGATGATTATGTTTTTAATCCAACTACAAACAATGTATTTGCAACTAATTCCTCTCAAAATTCTATGAATAATTTACCTGATCCTAATGCAGTTTCTGATGACAATTTTGAAAGCGATATTGACCCTATGTTTTATTTTAATAGTTTTTATGATGGCTGCAATGTTTTGGAATGTGGAGAGATGTTCGATTCTAATTGTTATACTGCTAATAAGGGAATTGATACTGAGGATGAGGGGGCTCTCACTATCCACACCACAACTGCAGTTGCTACAGGGTTCAGGCGTGATTATTTAGGGGCTCCTCCCTTACTCCTTCCAATTTCTCTGAACGGGTCGAAGCCAGTTAGTTTTTTGGTGAACACTGGCAGTTCCATAACAGTTGTGGGTCAAAAGTTGAAACAATCCATTCTGCCAGATGTGCCACTTATCCCCTCTTCCGTGCATGTTTCTACAGCCTCTTCCTCTCCATTGCAGATTGATGGCATTTTAGATGTTGGCTTGTCGTTAGGGAATGGCTCTCAGTCATTATCAGCTAAAATTTTTGTGGCTAAATCCCTCTCGCCTTTAGCCATTTTAGGGAGGGACATTTTAGCAAAATTGGTGCCTAATTGGTCCTCGATTTTCTTGGATCCTCTCTCTCCAACAGCAGCAGCTATAGCCAGTAATCATCAGGAGCTCAGTTCCTCATACCCACGTGCCTTCAGTTTTCTTGATAATGACAAACCAATTTTTGGCTACCAAGTTCACATTCACTTGAAACTGGGTAGCAAACCAATATTTCAAAAACCATATGCAATTCCTTTTGCTTTAAGGGATTCAGTTCGCCTTGAATTGGAGAAACTTCATAAATTGGATGTTATTGCTCCTATTTCTTCCTCTGAATGGGTTTCTCCTTTGGTGGTGGTACTAAAAAAGTCTGGTTCCATCCGGCTGTGTGCTGATTTGAAAAAGTCAGTGAACCCTCAATTGGTTATGGATGTTTATCCTTTGCCACGACCTGATGAACTGTACCATTCATTTCTAAATTGTAGTTTTTTTTGTCGTCTTGATTTGGCCAATGCTTATTTACAGTTGCTTGTTCATCCCTCTCGTCAAGAACTTCTAACTGTCAACACACCATTTGGACTATACCGCTATAAACGCTTAGTTTTTGGGCTTGCCTCTGCAACCACTGCAGATCCAATTCTCACCGTAGTTATGAGGTATATTAAAAGTTCCTGGTCGTCACAGGGCACATATGTGTCCTTAAAACCATATTTTGCAGTAAGATTCGACTTGTCTGAGCAGTTTGGTTGCCTTTATTACCACGATAGGTTGGTGGTTCCAGAGGTGTTGCGCCATGAGGTGTTGCAAGCACTTCATGGGGGTCATAATGGTGAAACCAGAATGAAGTTAATGGCAAGGTCTTATGTGTGGTGGTCTGGGATAGACAAGGACATCACGAATTTTGCAAATCTTTGTGAGTTTTGTCGTACTTTTGCCCCTCATTTGCCAGAACCTCATCATCGGATTGCTTGGCCACCTTCACATTATCCATTTGAAAGAGTTCAGGTTGACCTGTTTTATTTTCAGGGAAACAATTACATTCTGTTAGTAGATTCTTATACAAAGTGGCCGGAGGCTAAGATTGTATCGACTTACACCTATTCATCTGTATGTGCCTTTCTTGAGGAAGTGTTCAGTCGTTTTGGAGTTCCATTTCGATTAGTCACTGATAATGGGCCTCCGTTTTCTTCTCACGACTTTAGACAATTTTGCCAACAAATGGACATTCACTTAACTTTCACACCACCATACAATCCACGTTCTAATTGTCAAGTAGAAAAATTTGTTTCTACTATGAAGCAATCCATCAGAAAATTGACTTAACAACGCCCTTCTGCCCAGGCTACCCTTATTTCGCTGCACGCTTTAGCAACCTATTGGGCTCCCCCGTCTGTGTCCACAGGTGTGGCCCCCAAGATTTCAATGTTGTCGTTCCACCCTCGAACTGTGCTTTCAAGGCTGCGTAAGTCTGCAGCACCACAGAAATTAATGAAACCATTCCAGCCTGATATTCGAGGACCAGTTTGGTTTCTGCTCCACCCATTTGTCCATCCCCCAATATGGAATAAGGGGATGGTGACCCAGCAGCTATCACAGGTTACCTATTTGGTTCAAATGGAGGAGGGTGATCAGCACAGGGTACAACGGTATCAACTTCATCCACGGATGCTGAGTAATGCAAATTTCCCTTCTGTAACGATGGCTCCTCCTTTAATACCTGATGATCCCAATATAGTTCTGGCTGGTCCTGATAAGGTTCTTCCAGCTACTAGACAAAATAACGGCCAGGCAGAAGTGAGAACCCCAATTCCTCCTGTCTCTCCCCCACATATACGTTCAGGACGAGTTTATAGTAATCCTAGGTAAACCAATGTTTCCATTTTCTTCCTTGAATTGTGTACTATTTTTTTTCTCTCTTTTTCGCATATTCATAGTATATGTTGTTTGTTATGTAAGTGTATTTTTGAGTTGTTTATATAAGAAGTTCAATTTGAATTAATTTCATTGAGGGTATCCATCCATTTTTTTAAAAAAAAGTATATCTATTTGTAAATGTGTTATATACTATTTTTAAGATACAAAAAAAAAAAACCATTTTTTTTAAGGGGGGGAAATGATGATGTAGACTAGGTAGGAGGGTTGTGCACATGCGCACTAGAGGGGTTCCTATTCCCGCTACCTGTACTCAGTCTATCTGGAATGTTCTTAGTGCTAAATAAACTGTTCTCTAGTACGGTCGTGAGTGTTACTTCTCCCAGCTACTTTAAAAATGTATCCAAAATCGGATGGAAAATGTAGAAGTTATGGCTGTGACAAGGAAATACTCGTTTGCACATGCGCAGTGGCTAATATCAGTCTGCAGGCCTTGATTTGCATCTAAATCCACATAATCCCTATCAATCGGATGGAAAATGTAGAAGTTATCGGTGTTACAGGAATTCCGGACTGCATACCACACTCGCGATTCGTCACTTTCACACCTTAAAACTGATGAGTACTTAACTAGTCTATGAGTAACTAGTGGCGTTTACCGTTTGTGTAGTGGGGGGGGGGGGTCTGCACTAGGATTACCATTGAAAGTCACCAACATCAAACCAAGATTTACCGCCCTGCTTCAGACTTGAGACAGGTCCACGAGTAGCGTCCACGAATGGGTTAAGGTACCTACCAACTTACTCAAGACCTTTCTTACGACTTTGAATTGGTTTCGTAAGTTCTTTCTTGATTTAGTACCATTTCCTTATGATGAATTTCATCAAATATTGCCCGAACCTGGATTTAAAATATTTCAACTTACTGTTTCTAATAAAACTTGAAGTTTTGGCTTGGAAAAAAATGGAAAAAGTAATCGACTGGGGAAGAGGATGTTAACTAGAAATGGAAAATGTAATCGACCGGACAAGAGTATGTTAACTAGATGCTCAACTTATGCTATACATTTATGAGGAATTCGACCAAATTTTGAATATCTGTATTTCCGTTCAATACTTTTGGTACCGAATTGCAGAGAATTTAATGTAGTTTGAAAGTGAAAAGTGCTATTTGCCACAAATTAAAAATTGTTTGGCCCTCTCCGAATTGGCTCGGACTTCTTTTGACCAAAAACTCGAACTAAGCTTTCATATCAATTCGGTCGAGATGGGAAGTCCGTACCGACTGTACTAATTAGTTAATATTATAAACACATCAATGGCGGCTCAACCATCAGTTCTTCTCGGGTAAATGACTCTTCATGAACGAAAACGTTCTCTCGTGAGATTTAAATATTGGAGGAGACCGCTGAGATTGACCGAGAAAACTGGAGGAAGTGCTTGAGGCTAGAAGACTGTACTTTGTTGGAAGAGGTATTGAAGGGAGGTCAACAAGCAGCTTAAAGAGATGACAAACAATGTTCGATCTCGCGTGTTGGTGTCTCCTCCCCATCCACTGTATAGCCTTCTACTGTATAGAATCTAGCACTTGACGGGAACTAAAATTCCCTTGGAATCGTTCGTTCCCATTTTCTCTCAATTCAACTTTTTATTTACTCAAAGCTGAAAAAACGTGAAAAGCAAACAGTAAAGGGGTGGAGTACGTATCTGAAAACAACAAAAGTTTCCAACTCAGTTCAGGATTCGATTTTAAATCTGCGGCTGGAGGGTTCAATATTAAATATAACGGTGTTCACACAAGAGAACTTCTTCCCTGTTGGCTGTGGTCGTGTTCAAATTTTGAACACGACCACAGCCAACAGGGAAGAAGTTCTCTTGTGTGAACACCGTTAACAAATTCCAACACACAACATCGATAATGAATTTACTGCATATCACTAAAAACAGTGTAGTACTGGAATAGTACTACAGTGGGACTCTCCGTTCATCGATGAATGCTATGATTAATATTATTATTTCTTGAAACTAAGTAGTACCTACTTCCCCTAATCTCGGGTACGTGCGATAGTTGTGAAACATCACACCTATCACAGCTACCTACTCACAAGTTAGCGAATGTACAATTATAGTATCAATAAAGCAATTTTGTTGGTGAGACCAACCATTCTCAGTTGGTTCATGACCGAGCAGGAATCTAGGTGGAAACAATGGGGTATTTCGATGGGTCGGAAATTCGAGTTGTTGACCTCAATTTTGGAATCAGCACCATTGGAAACATCTATACTACAACTTTTTGCCCATTGATACTTTAACATGTGGTAGAAAAATTAAATAAAGAGATCACACGTTTTAAAAAAAGGCGGGCCTCCATGAACGCACACGCACTACCCTGCAGGCGTGTGTGCGTAGTATTTTGTAGTATCCAAGGCCATGAGGCGTACAAGACCGCACGGGATTAGTGGAATGTCTCTATCCAAGGTCAGCAAGTTAATACGTCACAACAACTTACTACGTCACATAATTCAAATCTTCAGCTTTCATTAGCTTTCCTAATTTCTCCTAAACATTTTCTCGACGAACAGACCCAATTACCGTTATTCCTGACCCATGCTCTTTCGAAAAAAACTTTTTAAAAAATTGACTTGAATACCCCATTTCTTTACTTATGAAATAAAATTGAGTATCAGTCTACGACATAAATATCCCCTCTGGTGTCGGTTCATCCGTACTGGGAGTATGGAATAGAGTATCAACTTGTAACTGTTCCATGCAGTGACAAAATCTCAGCCTTTACCGGTTCCACGTACCAGGAAGCGCACTTGACAATTCCATGGACTGAGAAGACTAAGTATCATGGAATGGCTCTGGACCGGGAATGGATCCTGTGGACTGGTCAGCATGAAAGTTGTCTCCAGCATTATTGATCTTATATTATGTTCTTAAACTGCAGCGAAAAATGATTCTCTCCTTGAAATGAATCACTAATAATTGTATCATTAATAATTGTCTCTTTTGTAACACTTGCTTTAATTCTTTCCTTTTGCATTGCAAGTTGAGATCACTAGTATGGAAGAAGATAAGGATTTGACTGCCCTTGGTAGGCTATACCGGTAATGGAACTGTACCTACCGGAATGGTTTGGATTGGTTACATCTTTGTCGCTGCAACCATTAGAACAGTTTCAGGGAAAAACCTGGACCGACACATCCCTCCTCCATGATGAAAAAGTTGTTTGACTGCTAGCTTCCGTTTTGTCTTTTGAGTTCCAGAGGGCATTCATGTATGCCTGGGAGCCAACAACAACTAGCAGATCTCAGGCGAACTCGTCGCTGCAAGGATCACCGTCAAGCCCTTCTTGACTCACTCCAATTTTCAGAGGACATCTTCTAGGGAGGTAATTCCAATGGTCCCCCGAAACCAAAAACTATAATTATTTTAATTTTATTCAAAGTTAACTTTATTATAAACTAACCTCCATGTTACCCAGAAGCTACAATATTGTTAACATTCGAGTTTCAAACTTGTTAATAATAAAAATTGCTGATTTTTTTTTTAATAAAGTAAATTCACCAATCTCGGGAACTTTAAAAAAAAACATTCTGTAAATTGAGAAATTCTCTTATATAGATTATTATGTTTTGATTTCCAACTCGATTGTACCTATATTGTTGATTAATGAACCTTTTGAATTGTAGCTTCACTACTTCGAATCATACGCTACACAGATGAACAGAGGTTCCTGAGGTTCTTTGAACTGAGAGCAGTAAGAATAACATAAATATTTCTATACTAATTTAGTCAATGTCCTCACCTTTTTTCGACGCGTGGAAGCTATCGTCTTTGCTGACGTATTGTATATCATATACAAGAGTTGATTTCGGGAGAAGATTTTTGTCCTTGTTGATTCGATACACGGCGTATTTAAAAGCCAACTCTGTCGCGCTCTCTTTCTGGTCTTGAGTGAATATTGCACCTGAGAACAAAACACAATACATTATAGATTAATTTCTCAAATAAGAGTGTGTTTATATTCATCAGGTACAAAGTTTATGAATTTCCTCCAAGTGACATCTGCGTGATAAATTACTTGCGCATAAGCTGGTAATTGCAGTCAAATTTCACCGATAATTTAGCTCATTCTCTGAGTACAAGTAGTAAGTAATGACACAAGAAACACGACCGTGAAAATTACAATTATATTCCGTGTCCTATATGCTTTCTAGCTGCTCTTGCTATAAACTCCGCCGACCCCGTTATCTGATTTGCATGCGGTACGGTTGAACTCATGATATTATCTGAACACCATGAGCTTTGCATTTATCCCAGATTCTGGCGAATAAAATATGCAGGCAGCTCTGGATGAATATATTAGTGGAGTGATAATATTTGATACGTGAACAGCAATCCAATTCCGAGGATCGAGTCGAATAGTTAATTTTCTTTACAAAGTACCTACTAGGTAATGTGGCCAACATAATAAAATTGTAGAAAAAACGCTGCAAATTATTGCACAACGGTTTACTATTTCTCTACAAATCCCGTTTGCGAAAGATTGCATCTGCTTAGCTGAGCTGAAATTTGCCTCACTTCCATAAGTGACCGTTCGAATATGCCATTCACTCACGTATCTCTGATTCATCTCGCGGAGCAACGGAGACAGGTACCCGCCTAAAACGGCCCGAAGAAGCTACTTTAGGTAGGCCAGAAGAACAAGGGCAAGTTCTATTTTAAACCGTTCAATTTCAAACAGAAGAGCAATTCCTGTATATCGCAAGTTTTCAAGGTAAGGCGTTTTAGAAATTAGCTTTTAACTCCTTAGAATTGCAATAACCAAAAGCTTAGGGGGTCAAATAAGCCTCAAATGGAGCCAATGTACCAAATTTCAGCAAAATCGGTTGAGATTTTTATTCGATTTTCGAATTCTAGGTAATTGAAACCTACACCATGATGTTTTGAGGGAAATTAAAATTTGTTCTTGCTCGATTCCAAAGGTTCATTGTTGCAAACGATAAACCAAACTTGGGTTGTATGAATGGAGTTGCTATTTGAAGGACTCAATTGGATATCATAAGATTCATTCATAAATTACAGACTATCAATATCCTATATATTTTACGTGTTCATGCGTGTATGTTTTATACTTTGAATTCATAAATTTCTACTTTGCCGATGGGTATAGAATGTGTCAGGGGACGGTATTGTATCCCCAAGAGGACATCGCAATCAACTGAAGCTGAATCACAATGACACGAGTAACGCATTGAGATCCCATCTGTATGCTAATATGTGTCATGGTGTAGAGAGGAACTTTCGAAACAGAATGCCCATCTGAAATGACCCTCACTCGAAAGAGCGACAAAAGAGAGATTGTTCTCTGTACAACATGCTGAGTTCTCATGAAAACTGAACTGTAGGTAAAAATATAGGTCGCACTACTTCCAAAAATACGGCGTACAGACGGATAATTTTTTATTCGATTTTCGGATGCTAAGTACCTTGACACGTAAAACATCAAATTTTGAGGGGGGGGGGGGGGGGGGGGGGTTAACATTTTTTTCTTGCTCGATTCCAAAGGCTTATCATTGAAAATAATAGACCAAAATTGATTAATATCATAGTCTGATCATCTATCATCTTTTCTTATTATTTTGGAGGAATGGTGACTGCAAAAGGGGTTTAAGAAGTAACCAGTCTGTATTGGAAATCAATATTTCCGATGATGACGTTGATAACACCCAAGTTGGAGTGATGATACCTTTCCAAGGATCGAACTGCTCCACATCTCCGTTTGGTATACAACTTAAATCTTAAACATCAAGGTTGGTACCAAGTTTGTTATGATTTTGAATGATTCATCGTTCTTCCTAACTGAGGGGGTCTAACTTCCTAAGCCTAACTGCCTATTCTAATGCGGAGAGGGTGAAACAGGTACAAACTACGAGAAGATCTAGAAGCCAATCTGAAGTTCATCGTCGACGGTTGATGTAGCATCATGGAAATTGGTCGGATAATGAGAAATTTTATTGCTAGATTTTCAGTTTTGTTCGATTTTGTGTTGGTTTTGTAGGAAAGGAGTTTATTCTTTTAAAACGCTTCTTTTGCCTTCGACTATTTCGTTTGAGAAATCAATGAGAGGCGACCTAATTCCGTTCCTCTGATTGGTCATTTCCGATTCCCAATTCCGTCATCATTCCGCCTAAATTGGGCTACTGAGGGTCGACCAGCTCGAGCCTCCCCGCTTCCCTTCCTTGAAGCTCCCCAACGATCTTATCACCCCCAACGACCACCCGGGTTACTCGGCTGAGGAGGAAACGGCGACCTCATCTAGGCCACACCTGATGGAAGTTGCCCGAACCTATTTCGAGTCAAATTACGAGGCCAGTAGGACCGCAGTATCATGTTTCCGGGAAGGACGGTTGGAACCACTCCTGAATTGATGATTCGCCAACGTACCTCCTCCTTTCTCGGTCTCAGTCCTAATAGCACTGTAATATATACAGACCCCAAGGAATGGAATAATATAACTGTCCAATCGTTATTTTGTCTGAAGTTGAGCTACACTGGTTCTGACGAAACTTCTTCAAAAATAGTAAATATTCAGATTGGATGAATTTTCCTCTCGAATGTGGGGAAGGGTGATCCAAAGATCTGGAAGAGAAAACTGCTTCAGTGCCCATCATAAAAGCATAGACCCACTCTTCCCAAGACCGCGTGGAACCATTCTCCCTCTTCGTGGGTAAACTCTCATAAATCATGGGCAAAATAAAAAAGTTTACCTTGTAGAAGTGGCATGAATCTCCCTCGTGTTTTATTACTTGGACGAGTGTTCATGATCGTTTTGATATATTTTTTGAATAAACTGACGAAACATAGATGCATGTATGTATGTATCCAAATAAACGCATTAAGTGTCCCTCATTCATCACACGACTTATACAGATTACTTCGATGAGTTATCCTCATACCTTTAGTACCTATTTGAGATAAGATTGTTAATTGAAAATTGGTAACGTTGTCCTGGTAACCAGCATGCAGTGTGAGGTTGAAAAAGCTGAAAATTATTACACAGTGCTTTATTATTTTACTATATAGATCACCCGTCTGGATAGAACGCGGGTTTTCCATCAATACTACCAACTAGCGACAACATCTGAGAGGTGTGGGTTCTTTCATTGCGAAATTTGATTCTCAGTTGCTAAATATGCACATCTGAATACAACACGAATCTTTATTCAAAGAAACGGACAGCGATCTCCTTTAATCAGGTGAAATTTGAATGGATATTTGGTCTTTTCTGTTACTACTTCATATGCCAGAAATAAATAATAGGTAATAAATAAAGATATAAAATGATAAATCAGATAAAGAACGCTACATAAGTTTCGATTTCTTTCATTGTGTATTATTATTTTCACCCCAAGTTTTATCACGCTCGCAGTATATTTACTTAGTGATGGGGTCAATGTACATTATGCTTTCAAGGGCCACATGGGTACAGCCAGTTAGTACTTCATAAGGGCAAAACGAAAAACGAAAAAGCTACAAAGCATCTAATATCCCCCTCTAGAAAGCCCAAGCCTCCCTATAATTGAGAGAACAGAGAAAAAACCCTTCAACTTTGATGGTGGTCGAGTCCACCCAGAGAGGAGAACCAACGAATAGATCCGCGTTTAATTGCCTCCTCCTCCCCACAAAAGGACAAATCGACGATTTATCCTTGGTGACCCAGTGAGTTTTCCCCCATCCGGCCTGAAGGCATCTATCATGGATCTAATTACTTCCGAGTGGGAGAAGACGCGCGGAACGGATCCGGTCAAAGGAAGTGATGGGCAGCGCCATCAGGACCACTATTGTTTACGAGAGGCATTTTCGGGTTAGGCTTTGGAATTTTTCCGATGAGAACGCCCCAAATGAGAAATAGCCGTCAAGCTGTCACGTTATCACTGCGAAGCTTGTTTCAATTGTAGGGCAACGTTTCGGTAGTTTCACTGTAGTTTAGTTCTGAATTGGAAACAAAATTAGTGGAGCTTTCCTCTCCCAATCGCAATTAGAATGCAGGAAACAGCTATTGTACGAATCTCATTGTAGCTGAGAATAATTTGCTTGGAAGGTATTCTCTATTGTCCTGTTCACTATGGTCGTTCCATGCATTCGAAATTAATAAATTGCATTATTCACGTTTTCCAATGTTTCTTCCTTCGTTTTTAATTGTATTATTTATTGCTTCCGAGTCTACCAAGGTGGCGGAAGCTTTGTTTTCACTTTTCAAGGTCGAAAGAAAAATTCTCCAAAATCAACATTTCTACTCGCGTTTTACGTTTCAGACCTTCCTGAACAATTTTGGTTCCGTGTCTGTCTGTCTGTGTGTATGTCATGAAATCCTTGCCACAGCCATAACATCTACATTTCTCATCCGATTTCGATGGAATTTTCAGGGATTGTGAGGGTTGGCGTGTAGATGGTCTCCTATGAAAATCAATACCCCCGGACTGATAGTAGCCGCTGCGCATGCACAAACGTGAAATCCTTGTAACAGCCATAACTTCTCCATTCTCCAACAATATTCAGAGATTGTGCGTGATGATTTTTAAATGGTCCTCTATGAGGTTAGTGGTAGGTACTTAGAGATTGATGTTTTGAGATCAACTACTATGCATAGGATCATCTATACAATCGGGTTATGGATACGAGAGAGCTATGTGCCACACCCACTTGGCTTTTTTTTAAAATTGACCTACACAAAGTTGAGTGTATTTTCAGCACCATTGTTCCATTTACACGGCTACTGCATTTTTGTCGTACTAGATTAACATAGATTAACCCTAGTTAATTTCACAATTCATCATTAATTTATGTTAGTTAGCACATGAGGAGACTAAATAAATAGTAGTTAACTGTAAAATCAATCTCGAAAACGAGTGTTCTGCAGGCAGAACAGTTTAGATTGTTTGTTAAACTTGATTTTCGACTATTCAGCGCCAAAAATTACCTCTTCGAGCCCATTCACATTTTGGTTTATTATTTTCAATAATAAGCCTTTGGAATCGAGCAAGAAAAACAAAATTAACCCCCCCTCAAAATTTGATGTTTTACGTTTCAAGGTACGTAGAATACGAAAATCGAATAAAAAAATTTCCATCCGTCCGCCGTACGCCGTACGCCGTCCGCCGTACGCGGCACTTTTCTTAGCAACACTGGACCGATTTGGTTCAAATTTGGTATATGGGCTCCATTTGGGGTCTAGTTGTGCCGCGAAGCTTTTGGTTGATGTGGGTCACTTCTAAGGGGTGAAAATTAAGGGTTGAAATTTTCAAGAGTGCCCTAGCTCAAAAACTCTCGAAATAAAGGTATCGTTTTTTCATCAATTTTAAATAGTATTGAATTTTTAAAAAATTTTGAGACCACCCGGAGCTCCGTAGGACAAACCGTTCGGTCCCTACGAGTACATGAAGGTTTTCCTTCGATAAAACAGAATCATGAGTGTGAATCGCAAAAGAGGTCTAATCTCCATTCAAATTTTATCGGACTAAAATGCGATCGCTGTTCATTTCTTCGATTTGTATACAGTTTTGCCTTCTGCGTAACCAGTAATCAAATTTCCATAAGAAGCTTTTGGTTTATTATTTTCAATAATAAGCCTTTGGAATCGAGCAAGAAAAAAAAAATTTTAACCCCCCCTCAAAATTTGATGTTTTACGTTTCAAGGTACGTAGAATCCGAAAATCGAATAAAAAAATTTCCGTCCGTCCGCCGTACGCCGTACGCCGTACGCCGTACGCCGTACGCGGCACTTTTCTTAGCAACACTGGACCGATTTGGTTCAAATTTGGTATATGGGCTCCATTTGGGGTCTAGTTGTGCCGCGAAGCTTTTGGTTGATGTAGGTCACTTCTAAGGGGTGAAAATTAAGGGTTGAAATTTTGAAGAGTGCCCTAGCTCGAAAACTCTCGAAATAAAGGTATCGTTTTTTCGCCAATTTTAAATAGTATTGAATTTTTTAAAATTTTTAAGACCACCCGGAGCTCTGTAGGCCAAACCGTTCGGTCCCTACGAGTACTTGAAGGTTTTCCTTCGATAAAACAGAATCATGAGTGTGAATCGCAAAAGAGGTCTAATCTCCATTCAAATTTTATCGGACTAAAACGCGATCGCTGTTCATTTCTTCGATTTGTATACAGTTTTGGCTTCTGCGTTACCAGTAATGAAATTTCCATAAGAAGCATTCTATTTTTCCAATCGAGTGTGAAGCGTTTAGTTCTTTCTAATAAACTTGATTGTGAAGGTGTGAAGCCAGTATGGTGTGGTAGGTAGTACCTAGCTGGTAGGTAAAAAAAAGTTGGTAGGTAAAAAAAAAATGTTGGTGGGTAAAAAACGCTGCAAATCATTGCTCAAAGGCTTCTTCACTCTTCAGATCACTGATCAGCTGAGTGAGCTCCGCAGCCATTTTCAATCCTATTGAATGGAAGTGCTCTTCCAGGCGTCTCCAGCATTCGAGGAGATCATCTTCAATCCACAGATCACTGATCAGCTGAGTGAGCTCCAAAACCATTTTTACTCCTATTGAATGGAAGTGCTCTTCCAGGCGTCTCCAGCATTCGAGGCGATCTTCTTCACTCTTCAGATCCCTGATCAGCTGAGTGAGCTCCAAAGCCATTTTTACTCCTATTGAATGGAAGTGCTCTTCCAGGCGTCACCAGCAATCGAGAAGATCTTCTCACTCTTCAGATCACTGATCAGCTGAGTGACCTCCAAAACCATTTTTACTCCTATTGAATGGAATTGCTCTTTCAGGCGTATCCAGCATTCGAGGAGATCTTCTTCACTCTTCAGATCACTGATCAGCTGAGTGAGCTCTGAAGCCATTTTCAATCCTATTGAACGCAGGAAGCTGAAATTTGAGAGGGAAGGTCAAGGGAGAATACAGATGGTGGTAGGTGCTATTGATGGAGAACCAGTGATCTATACAGAAGGGTGATCTATACAGAAAATAATAAACCTTTGAGCAATGATTTGCAGCGTTTTATTTTTCCTATCGAGTGTGAAGCGTTTAGTTCTTTCTAATAAACTTGATTGTGAAGGTGTGAAGCCAGTATGGTGTGGTAGGTAGTACCTAGCTGGTAGGTAAAAAAAATGTTGGTGGGTAAAAAACGCTGCAAATCATTGCTCAAAGGCTTCTTCACTCTTCAGATCACTGATCAGCTGAGTGAGCTCCGAAGCCAGTTTCAATCCTATTGAATGGAAGTGCTCTTCCAGGCGTCTCCAGCATTCGAGAAGATCATCTTCACTCTTCAGATCACTGATCAGCTGAGTGAGCTCCAAAGCCATTTTCAATCCTATTGAACGCAGGAAGCTGAAATTTGAGAGGGAAGGTCAAGGGAGAATACAGATGGTGGTAGGTGCTATTGATGGAGAACCAGAGATCAAAACAGAAGGGTGATCTATACCGAAAATAATAAACCTTTGAGCAATGATTTGCAGCGTTTTATGTAATATGGTCCATTCGAGTTCAGAAGCTATTCAAACAATTAATTATTTCTGAAGTGACAGCATTAGAACAACCAGCTCACATCTACATCGTTGTTCACCTAACCATGGATATTTCCAACCTATACAATTTTAAGATGTAATGCTGTTTTAGAGCACGGAATTATCCACATTACATTACAATACGTACCTTAACTTTCAGTTGTGGGCAAACCATTTAATGAGATAACATTGAAATTCCCTCCAGGTTAATTTGAAACTTATCTTCTACTAACTTATGGATACCTAACTAACTTATGGATATCTCGGCTACTAGATATCCACAAAATCATCGCAGAAGAAAATAAAATGGAGTATCTTATCGAGGAGTGAGTCAAGATTTTTCATTGTTTTCCTTAGGTACATGGGAAATCGTCGATATTCTTTTACATGGTAGTTTCAAATAGTTACGTCATCACTTCAGCTGTCACCTACTAATGGACTTTCGGAGCTAGAAATGGAGTAAAAGAATTAAAAAAAACTCGGCGCTTTGCGCCTCGGCGGGGGGCTCCGCCCCCCTGCACCCCCGGTTTATTTCTTTTTCCATACTCTGTATGAAATCATAGGAACACAGAATGTGTTTTTGTGATGCTAGTCATCCGTTAAATAAAAACGCTGCAAATCATTGCTCAAAGGTTTATTATTTTCTGTATAGATCACCCTTCTGTATAGATCACTGGTTCTCCATCAATAGCACCTACCACCATCTGTATTCTCCCTTGACCTTCCCTCTCAAATTTCAGTTTCCTGCGTTCAATAGGATTGAGAATGGCTTCGGAGCTCACTCAGCTGATCAGTAATCTGAAGAGTGAAGGAGATCTCCTCGAATGCTGGAGACGCCTGGAAGAGCAGTTCCATTCAATAGGAGTAAAAATGGTTTTGGAGCTCACTCAGCTGATCAGTGATCTGAAGAGTGAAGAAGATCTCCTCGAATGCTGGAGACGCCTGGAAGAGCACTTCCATTCAATAGGAGTAAAAATGGCTTCGGAGCTCACTCAGCTGATCAGTAATCTGAAGAGTGAAGGAGATCTCCTCGAATGCTGGAGACGCCTGGAAGAGCAGTTCCATTCAATAAGAGTAAAAATGGTTTTGGAGCTCACTCAGCTGATCAGTGATCTGAAGAGTGAAGAAGATCTCCTCGAATGCTGGAGACGCCTGGAAGAGCACTTCCATTCAATAGGAGTAAAAAAGGATCTGGAGCTCACTCAGCTGATCAGTGATCTGAAGAGTGAAGAAGATCTCCTCGATTGCTGGAGACGCCTGGAAGAGCACTTCCATTCAATAGGAATGAAAATGGCTTCGGAGCTCACTCAGCTGAACAGTGATCTGAAGGGTGAAGAAGCCTTTGAGCAATGATTTGCAGCGTTTTTTACCCACCAACATTTTTTTTACCTACCAACTTTTTTTTACCTACCAGCTAGGTACTACCTACTACACCATACTGGCTTCACACCTTCACAATCCAGTTTATTAGAAAGAACTAAACGCTTCACACTCGATTGGAAAAATAGAAAGCTTCGTATGGAAATTTGATTACTGGTTACGCAGAAGGCAAAACTGTATACAAATCGAAGAAATGAACAGCGATCGCATTTTAGTCCGATAAAATTTGAATGGAGATTAGACCTCTTTTGCGATTCACACTCATGATTCTGTTTTATCGAAGGAAAACCTTCAAGTACTCGTAGGGACCGAACGGTTTGTCCTACAGAGCTCCGGGTGGTCTCAAAAATTTTTAAAAATTCAATACTATTTAAAATTGGTGAAAAAACGATACCTTTATTTCGAGAGTTTTCGAGCTAGGGCACTCTTGAAAATTTCAACCCTTAATTTTCACCCCTTAGAAGTGACCTACATCAACCAAAAGCTTCGCGGCACAACTAGACCGCAAATGGAGCCCATATACCAAATTTGAACCAAATCGGTCCAGTGTTGCTAAGAAAAGTGCCGCGTACGGCGTACGGCGTACGGCGTACGGCGGACGGACGGAAATTTTTTTATTCGATTTTCGTATTCTACGTACCTTGAAACGTAAAACATCAAATTTTGAGGGGGGGTTAAAATTTTTTTTTTCTTGCTCGATTCCAAAGGCTTATTATTGAAAATAATAAACCAAAAACAACAATAATAGGGTTGACAAATGGGTGAAATGCGCAATATACAGCCTCTACCACTCAACTCCTACCCTCACCTTCCCGTGGTGTCACCTGTTAAAGTGTGGGCCCCCGATCAGAGGGCCCTTTCTGAACCAACGAGGGAGGGGTGTGAGGGGGAGGAGATATTGAGGCTCGCCTCTCTCTAGGCCCCACTCAACATCCCTTTAACCTACTTCCTTTCTAAGTTCTATCCTTTCCTACCTCAATCCCAAGCCGTGACGTGAGCTACCGTGTCCAGGGCTGAATGGCACAGGGTCATTGTGTCGCAAACGGTGCCTCATGGACCTGGCCAGTCCATGAGTATTTAGTAAGTCCCCACCAGTCACAAAGGGCACTGTCTGGTGGTTCAACTAGTTCCCGTACATATATAACAAATCAATATGGAATCTTTTAACACACAAATAAAAACAAAAACAAATCTTTCGGATCAGTTGGAGGAGGATCTCCTCAAGAGTCCTCCTCCGGCTGGTCAGGCTGAGGGGATGGAGGTTGTGGAAGGAAAAGTTGGCGAAGGCAGTCCTGGTGGCACCGCTAAGACGTTACCTGGGCAGCCCAAACTGATGGATCCCGAAGCAGCCTCTGTCTCCAAAGAACAACCCAACTCGGGGACCCTGCAATGTGGGGTCCCTGTTCCGTCTGGAAGCTCGGAGTTGGTGATTGTGGATCCTGAGACCTTGTCTGGCCCCGATCAGAGGCTGGACTCGGGCTCGGAGAAGCATGACCCGACCCCTGAGAATCCACTGGAAAAAACCACGCCTCTGAATCAGGGGCTCCCACCTATCATCGCCTCTGGAAATAGTGCCCAGAGACGAAAATACCTATTTCTAATCCGCAAAGGAGTAGAGGTAGAATCTGCAATTCAGCAGGCCCTGGAGGCCCCCATGAAAAGAAAGAAAGCTGGGGACTCCACGGACACCACTCCTGATAAGCAGAAGGATAAGAGGAGGAGGACCCACTCTGACACCCCAGCCCCCAAGAAGAAGAGGAAATACAATGAGGTGGCTCGGGGAATCAAGGTGGGCGTCTTCCATACAAACTATCCTTCTGTCTTTCTCACCTCGGAGCAAATGAACCAGATACAGGATTGTATTATCAAGGCCATTTTGAACTGGATCTCGATGGACCAAAGCCTGGCTTTTCAGAAACAGCATACAGGAGGGGGTGGCTTTGCATGAGATGTGCAGATGAGGAATCACTCATCTGGCTCAAAAGCTTCATCCCTTCCTGTAAACCCTGGGATGGAGGAAATCTCAAGGTCCTTGAAGGCAAGGACCTACCGAAACCCAGGGTAGCTACAGCGTTTCTTCCAAAATGCGCGGAAGAAACGAATGAAAGAATTTTCCACTTTCTGGCACGACAAAACAGAGGACTGAATGTGGAGTCGTGGAGAGTCCTCTCACGCAAGCGAGAGGGGGCAATGTCAGCTCTGATGACCCTTCTAATTGATGCTGAATCTGCAGAAGTTCTTGAGAACAACGCAGAAGTCAGCATCAAATTAGCTAGGGGTACCATTCGTCCGAGGCTCCTTAATAAGCAACCTCGGGAGAAGTCAGAAGAGAAAAAGGCTGGGTCCAAGGAAGTGGAACCCTCCACTAACGAAGACCCAGAGCTCCCGGAGGAAACAGCCCTTGAAAAGGCTACCCTAAACCTGGGTATGCTCAATGTGAGTGAGACTGGAGGATCTGCGGAACCATCCGAATCAGGTCCTCCACCAAAACCTATGAAGGACTTCCGACCTCCGCTTCAAGGAGGAACTGGGAAGTCCAAAAAACCTCCCCCCAAACCCCTCGAGAAGAAGAAGGAGAAGGAGAAGGGGAGGGGGAGTAGGGGGAAGAAATGACTTCCTCCAGCCTACGCCTCCTCCAGGTAAACCTTCACACTGCCAGGGCTGCCACGGCTGTCCTGGGTAGGAACTTTGCCTGGAGGGGGTGTGACATTGCCCTGGTGCAGGAACCATGGGCAGGAGAGGGGCACGTGAAGGGCTTCTCTTCGACTACAGGTAAGCTGATCTACTGTAACAGTGTCGAACGGCCTAGAGCAGCCATTCTCATAAAAAACACAGTGAAATTCCTACCAATGTATGAATAAAATAAATGTATGAATTTATTTCCAGAGATCTGGTGGCAGTAATCCTGGAGGAGAGCTTTGGGGAGGGCGTTCGCCGCACTGTAGTTGCCAGTGCATATTTCCCTGGCGATGAAGAGTGCGTCCCTCCTCTACACATGAAGCAACTGACGGATTACTGCCAGGAAAACAGCCTCCATTATTTGGTTGGCTGTGATGCCAATGCTCATCACCTTGTCTGGGGAAGCTCGGACACCAACATGCGTGGTGAGTCATTGTTTGACTTTCTAACTGAATGTGGATCGGTGGTGGTAAATGTGGGGTCAACACCTACATTTGTTACTAGAACTAGAAGTGGAGTTCTCGATATTACCTTTGCCAGCCCTTTTTCTGCCACCAGAATAAAGGACTGGCAAGTTCTGAATGAAACTTCAATGTCAGACCATAAAATAATAGCCTTTGAGCTTGAGTATTCACACATGTACAGTGAATCTTACCAAAACCCCAAAAATACCGATTGGGGTGTGTATCAGGCCCTTCTAGATGATGAACTCGTAGGGCTAGATTCAGAAATCCAAACAACTGCTGATTTGGAGAGAGTTGTTGTACGGGCCGACCTAATACATAAACAACGACAGACTAATTCCTGTCCAACCAACCTCATTGTCACCTCAATAATCAGTTCGCTCATGCCTCTCCGCCGAGCAGTATCCCTCCCTTGCTTCTCGCATCTTGTAAAAAACGACCTGGCTTTCCGGCGTTTTTGTGTTCATTATAATCAGTTTTTCAAAAAATAGTAAAGACCCCGTAGCTACGATCCAAATTGAATCCTACGAGCTTCGCCACGACGTCTGCATTTCTCGCTCTCGTAAGTACTGGGCCCGGGAAAACGACCGCATCATCGGTGAGTCTCCGTTTCATCTTCAGTTTTCAAATTTGGATCGTGCTGATTTCATTTTACAGTCCATTTTGCTCAAACTATCCTTTGGTACATCCAAACGAAGCAGCGCTTCAGATAGAAGTTTGTTTCCCTATCTGAAAAACTTGTTCAGCACAAGTACCTACTACTTGTACCGAACAAGAAAGTGGTCCTTCGAGCCGGATTCTAATTAAATTGTTACTAAATTCAATTTCATTGTAAATTTAGGAAGAATTGTTCATAAAATTTCACCTAAAATCTAGATTTTGCTCCAAGTTCTTTCACGTGGTGTCACCTTTGAACACCTCTGAACAGTCTTAAAATAGATGAGAGTAACCTTGGAATAATTCCCTTGGTCAATAGGTCACTCCATTTTCTCTTAGTTTGAACGGAAAATACGCATTTTTCGGCTCCGTTAAACATTCAGTTTATTTTTTGAATAATAAGTTGTTTAAATATTAAATATTTAAAAATTTTGCGAATTTTTGAAACGAACCCTCTTATAATCCGTAGGTAACCAAGTATATTCTGGGGAATATTAGGAAGTTTTTTCAGTTGTTTTGCAATAAATAAACCTAGGTAAGTGTCAGTTCTTACCACCTGTCATTCCAACCTTTACCTACCTTTTCCATTGTACTCTCGCTACCTACCTGTCTTCTCAACAATGGCAACCCCTGATGAATCGAAACCCACACTTCGACAATTGAGACGTCGGCGAGAAATTCAACTAGCAGAACTTAAAACAACTTTCGAACTAATAGGTAACGTGGAACCCGGGAATACTGAACATTTCCTTGCTCGATGTGAATCTCTCAAATCTTTGCGGACCGAATTTCGATCTCTTCAATTAGAAATAGTGGAGGCAAATGAAGATGCAATGCCACAAGATCAACTTGAAGTAGAGGCTATTAGTACTTCGTTTGACGAAATGTATTTCAAGATTAAAGGTTTAGAGAAATCACTCACTCGAATTATGAATCAGTCTAATGTAGCACGCCACAGCAATTTGACTACTAATAGTTCTACTAGTTCAGTAGAAAACCACTGTAGTTCCTTGAAGTTACCTAGAGTATCCGTACCAACTTGGAACGGTGACATGAACTCCTTTAATAATTTCTTTTCGTTGTACAATTCATTAGTACATGAAGCTAATTTCCCTCCTTCCGTGAAATTGACGTATTTGAGATCATTTTTAACCGGCCAACCGTTATCCATGATCGAAAATCTGCCGATATCGGACGACAATAATTGTTACAGTATTGCTTATGGAATAATTAAAGATAAATACGCTTCAGTTCGGACACTAGCTACGCATTATTTGAAAAAACTTTTTGAGTTTTCGCCAATTTCTGGTGATTCTGTTCACGAACTACAATCATTTTTGGCAGTGTTCAAATCTAATATGGAGGCCTTTGCAAATCTGGAGTTGAATAATCCTTATGACTTTATTATGTTTACTTGGGCAATGCGCTGCTTACCGTCAAAAATACGTGTATTATTTGATCAGAATCGAATAAATGATACGTCGCTCCCGACGTATGATGGTTTACTTAAATTTGTGCAAAATCAATGCACAATTAAGGAATTAACCATGCAACTTCAAACACCTAAAGCAGCTGTCACCCCGAAGAATAGTTTTAATAAAAAGTCCGCTCATAACTCGTTGATGATTAGCACTCCTGTAAACAATAGCAAACCTGCTGCCGCTTCAACTCCGAAACATTGTGTTTTATGCCATGAGGACCATCCTCTGCGTAATTGTGATAGTTATTTATCTCTTTCCGTAATGCAAAGGAAAACACTAGTGAGCCGTTATAAAAGGTGTTCAAAATGCATTGGTGATCATCCTACGAGCATCTGTACTTCCAAGGGACGTTGTGGTCGATGCAGATCATCTGCTCACCATTCAACCCTTCATGACACTGCGTCTTTCACTTCTGTGAATCCTGCTGAACGTGATGGTTCTTCTCGTCGTCCTCGTGCTGACACTACTGCGACATCAGGTAGCTCTGGTGCTGGCGCTATCGCACCCATCATCTCAGGTCAAGATACAGCAGTAAGTAATGTTCCAAACACTTCTGATAGTTCAGGCGATGTTTCATTATTGACACGTGTTACCCAAGCGTCACCTAAGTCTCATGTCGTTGTCTTGGGTACTGCTCAGGGATTTATCAAAGATCGGAACTCTCGCTGGGTACCTGTGCGTCTTGTTATTGATGGTGGGTCACAAGTCAACCTGATTTCAGCAGACTGTGTTCAACGACTTGGATTGAAGGTCCAACCTTCTTCAATACCTCTAGTTGGTGCATTACAAACTTCTGTAGGTACCTCTAAGGGATTGATTCAACTTGTGCTCTCTTCTGGTCGTCCGAATTCAGAACCTTTAATTTCACAAGCAGTAGTTGTTAGAAAGGTTTGTGCTAATTTACCCACTGTGGCCCTCCCTGTGGACATTTACTCGAAGTTTGCTCATCTCGATCTTGCTGACAGAACTTTTCATGTTCCAGGAAAGATAGATTTCCTCCTGGGAGCTGCACTTTATCCTTCCTTGTTCCAATCTGGGCACGGCATCCTGCATGGCAAACCAGCAGCTATTCAAACCAATTTCGGTTGGGTAATTATGGGAGCCTCTCCATCGACTGGAGAATCGTCTACTACTGAACAGGTTACAGGGCTCATATGTGGGTTAACTTTGGATGAGTCTCTTCAGAGGTTTTGGCAAGCTGAAGAAGTTAAACCTGTACAACATGTTGATCCCTCCCATGAAATAGTTGAAAAGCACTTTCAGGATACTCATACTGTAAATGCATCAGGCCGATATATTGTGCATCTGCCATTTGATGTCACCCAGAACACGTCTTCATTTGGATTCTCCAAGGAGATGGCTGTCAGGCGATGGTACAATTTGGAGCATAAACTTCGTAAAGAACCTAAACTGTATGCGGCATACCAGAATTTCCTTGAAGAGTATCTTCGACTCGGACACATGCAGCTTGCTACTGTACCTGGGAAGTATTTCATTCCTCATTTTGCAGTTCTTCGGGACTCTGTATCCAGTCCCCTTCGAGTTGTATTTGATGCATCCTGCAAGGACACTTCAGGTCTCTCTTTAAACGACCGTCTGCATACTGGCCCTCCGTTGCAGAAAGACATTGGCGAAGTGATTACACTCTTCAGACTCAATGCAGTTGCAGTTACTGCTGATATCAAGCAGATGTATCGGCAGATCATGGTGGCCCCAGAAGACTGCATCTACCAACATATTGTTTGGCGTCCGTCTGGGAACGAACCGCTTCAGGAGTACCAGTTACAAACAGTGACGTATGGTCTCAAGTCTGCACCATATTTGGCGCAACGAGTACTTTTGCAGCTTGTTGAAGACCACGGGAGCAACTACCCATTAGCGTCTCAGGCACTCCGAGAATCGTGCTATATGGATGATGTCTGCTATTCTGTCTGTAACTTCGACCAAGCTGTTCTACTTCGTTCTGAACTTACTGAACTTTTGAATCTTGCAGGTTTTGAACTTCGCAAATGGGCATCCAATTCTTCGCAACTTCTTCAAGACCTCCCAGATGATCATCGAGCGGATGTGCTCACACTTCGAGCAGAGCAATCTCCCACGCTGCATATTCTTGGTTTGCAGTGGAATCCACAACTGGACACCTTCACATACAGAATTGAGATGCCAAGTCCTGCGCACACCAAGCGGTCCATTTTATCCAGGGTTGCATCCATATTTGATCCCTTAGGATGGGTGGCGCCGGTTGTGTTCTGGGCAAAAGTATTTTTGAGAGAGCTCTGGACGCATCAACTGGATTGGGACACCATACTTCCAGATTATCTTGCTTCACGGTGGGCGGACTTTGCTCAGCAGTTACCAACCCTCCAGGACATCTCCATTCCTAGGTTCTGCGTAACTGAAGGTACAAAATCCTACCAGCTCATAGGATTTTGTGATGCTTCGGAGCTAGGATTCGCAGCTTCATTGTATCTTCGTTCTGAGTCTGATGAGGGCGTTCGAGTCGAGCTGCTTAAAGCCAAAACACGAGTCGCACCTCTTCATGTTCAAACAATCCAACGTCTGGAACTCAGTGGGGCAGTTCTTCTCTCAGAACTTCTCGATTCCATGAAGTTTCTTATTAATCAACTTCACATAAAAGACTTTTACCTCTTTACTGATTCTGCCACAGTTTTAGCATGGTTGAAGACGCCTCCGCACAAATTGAAGACCTTTGTTGCCAATAGGGTTGTCAAGATACTCGAGTTGACTCATTTCTCATCCTGGCGTCATGTAGTTTCCGCTTCCAACGCCGCAGACTGCGCCTCTCGTGGGTTATCTCCTCAAGAGCTTGTAAATCACACCCTTTGGTGGAACGGACCTTCCTTCCTCTTGAGTGATCCTTGTGATTGGCCGTCCTCTCTCAACAACCTTCCTTCAATTTCAGCACTGTCTGAATTGAAGCCAGAGTCAAAAGTGAATTTGCTAACTTTCACTTCTAGACCCAAAATTTCAAAGCAAAATGAATACTTGCTTTCCATTATCGCGAAGTACTCATCACTCACACGACTTCAGCGAGTGATTTCATGGGTCATACGCTTCATCTCAAACACTCAAAGTGACAGTCAGACCAAAATGAGAGGAACACTCAAAGTACAAGAGCTAAGTACGGCTCTTCAAATTCTTCTCCGGCTATCTCAAGCTCATTATTTCTCAGAAGACTTAAAATCTTTGTCGAAGGGTCGTCCTTGCTCGAAGAAGCTTCGTCACTTACTCCCATTCATTGATGAAGTCGGACTCCTTAGAGTGGGTGGTAGGCTCCAGCAATCTCTTCTTCCAGAAAGGAGCAAGCATCCCATAATCCTCCCAAAGGAAGCTCCAATCAGTCGCCTACTTCGCAACTTCTTTCATGTACAAATGCTGCATTCAGGGCCTCAAGCAGTTCAGGCAGCAATTCAACGGCAGTACTGGATTCTCTCTCTACGTTCACTTCTACGTCATTGTATTTGGCAGTGTTCCATTTGTTCTAAGGCTCGTGCCAAGGTACAGCATCCAGTTATGGCACAGCTTCCTCAAGCTCGAGTGACTCCAAGTCGTCCATTTAGTATTTCCTCTGTTGACATGGCTGGGCCTCTATTGATCAAAGAGTCTACCAGGCGTAATGCTAAAATAATCAAAGCCTACTTTGCAGTCTTTGTCTGCTTGAGTACAAAGGCAGCACATTTAGAACTCGTTGGTAGCCTGAGCACTGAGTCCTATAAAGCAGCACTCGACCGTTTCATTGCTAGGCGTGGGCTATGTCACTCAATTCACTGTGATAACGGTACGAATTTTCAAGGTGCTTCTAGAGAAGCAAAAGAGGTGAAGGATTTTCTTCTAGCGTCTGAACCGACCCTTCAAGACTACCTAGCAACACGCTCCATCACTTATATTTTCAATCCACCAGGTGCTCCGTGGATGGGTGGGCTTTGGGAAGCGGCAGTCAAAGCAACAAAGCGTCTTCTGTCAAAGATTACAGTTCATCGTTCCTTCACTTTCGAAGAACTAGCTACTCTTTTGTGTCGTGTGGAGGCTGTCCTAAATAGTAGACCTCTCTGCAGAACAACAAGTCACCCTGCCGACGACCCGGACATCCTTACACCGGGGCATTTTTTGATTGGAGCTCCATTACTATCCCCACCTGAGCATGATTTGGAACAAACTCCAATTAATCACCTTTCGCGTTGGCAGGCTGTGCAGAAAGCCACTCAAGAATTTTGGCGCCAGTGGTCCAAAAGTTATCTGCAATCCCTGACTGTTCGGCCAAAATGGACGACACCCAGAGCCCCTCTCACAGTTGGTGAACCCGTCTACCTGATCGGTGAGAACACTCCTGCCTTGGAGTGGCCCATTGCCATAGTGGAAGAACTTCTCACTGGTACAGATGGAGTTGTGCGGAAGGCGAGAGTGCGTACAGCTAAGGGCAGTTACTTGCGACCTTTGGCTAAGCTGGTGGCTCTTCCTCCAGCAGACCCTCCTGACAATCCTTCTTCCTAATTCCTAGTTCTGGGGTTTCGGGGAAAGGGGGGTGGGTACATTTTCAGAAGTAATTTTATTTTCATATTTTTTTTTGGATTTTCACAAAATACATAATTTTGGGTGGGCGGTGTACGGGCCGACCTAATACATAAACAACGACAGACTAATTCCTGTCCAACCAACCTCATTGTCACCTCAATAATCAGTTCGCTCATGCCTCTCCGCCGAGCAGTATCCCTCCCTTGCGTCTCGCATCTTGTAAAAAACGACCTGGCTTTCCGGCGTTTTTGTGTTCAATATAATCAGTTTTTCAAAAAATAGTAAAGACCCCGTAGCTACGATCCAAATTGAATCCTACGAGCTTCGCCACGACGTCTGCATTTCTCGCTCTCGTAAGTACTGGGCCCGGGAAAACGACCGCATCATCGGTGAGTCTCCGTTTCATCTTCAGTTTTCAAATTTGGATCGTGCTGATTTCATTTTACAGTCCATTTTGCTCAAACTATCCTTTGGTACATCCAAACGAAGCAGCGCTTCAGATAGAAGTTTGTTTCCCTATCTGAAAAACTTGTTCAGCACAAGTACCTACTACTTGTACCGAACAGTTGTTAACTCTGTAAATACAGCAATTCTCAAATGCTATGAAGAAAGCTGTCCGGTCAAAACTAGAATAACGAACCGAAACGTCCCATGGTGGAGCAATGAGCTTAATAAGCTCAGGAAAAAGACGAGGAGACTTTTCAACAGGGCTAAAAGTAGTGGGGCTTGGGAGGCCTATACTGAAGCCCTCACTGCCTACAACAAAGCCATACGAAAAGCCAAAAGAAAATCCTGGAGAGACTTCTGTGAGGGTATGGAGGACCAACCGACCGTAGCCAAAACTCAGAAGATTCTTTCTAAGGAGAGGCCCATGCCCTTGGGCTGCATTCAAAAGGCAGATGGGGTGTTCACAAAGAGCGCAGAGGAGACTCTTGAGGTGCTCCTGGAAACACATTTCCCTGGCTCTCACGTACTACCTGAAGGGAACCTGGAACAAAATATTCCTAACTACTGCCGCCCTTCAAATTGGGTAATACGTGCCTCAAAGAAACTAGTGACACCCGAGAAAGTAAAATGGGCAATTAGCTCATTTAGGCCTTATAAGACTCCCGGACTGGATGGGCTGTGTCCAGCCATGCTACAGCATGGTATGGGGGTACTCACTCCTGTTCTGGTTAAAGTCTTTAGGGCTAGTTACCAACTCGCTTACATTCCTGAAGCGTGGAGGAAGGTAAAGGTCGTTTTTATCCCACAGACTGGCAGAAACTCGTCTCAAGCTAGGGATAACCGACCCATTAGCCTCTCATCCTTCCTACTTAAAATTATGGAAAAAGTGGTTCTTCAGAACATAAAACAAGAATACCTATCCATAAGACCTCTGCAGAGATCCCAACATGCCTACCAGAAGGGCAAATCTACAGAGACTGCCCTGAATCAGCTGGTTGATATGATTTGGAAAACTCTGGAGGTGAAAGAACTAGCTCTCGGCTGCTTTCTGGATATAGGAGGTGCTTTTGACAACACCTCCTATGAATCAATAGAGAAAGCTGCGAATGAGAGGAACATTGATCCTCAAACAGTAAAGTGGATCAAGGTCATGCTAAATAAGCGGATCGTGTACTCTGAGTTAGGGATGAGTTCCCTTGCTGTCATTCCTTCAAGAGGATGCCCACAAGGGGGAGTACTCTCCCCCTTACTATGGCTACTTGTAGTTGACTCTCTTCTCCTTGAACTTAGGGAGGAGGGCTTCGATGCAGTAGGGTATGCGGACGATTTGGCCATCATTGTAAAGGGCAAATTCGACTGTGCTATATCCAACAGAATGCAGAGAGCCCTATACATCATCCACAAGTGGTGTACAGCAGAAGGTTTACGTGTAAACCCAGAAAAAACAGTACTGATACCTTTTACCAACAGGCGAAAGCTAAACCTTAAGGTACTCAACCTTGGGGGAACAAAACTATCCACTAAAACGGAAGTTAAGTACCTAGGAGTTACCATAGACCATAAATTGACATGGAACTCACACATAGGAAAGATTGCCAACAAGGCAAGATACATCCTATGGGCTGTACAGAGAATGTTTAGCAAAACCTGGGGACTCAAGCCAAAGATGATATTATGGTTGTATACAGCCATCATCAGGCCCATAGTATCCTACGCCGCTCTTGTATGGTGGCCCAAAACCAACCAAATGGCTGTCCAAAGGATACTCAACAAAGTCCAAAGACAAGCATGTTTGGGAATCACTGGCGCTATGCCTACTTGCCCTACTGCAGCAATGGAGGTGCTTTTGGACCTCTCGCCGCTACATATTCATGTACAAAGAGTGGCCTTCCTGGGGGCTGCAAGGCTGCTGCGGCTGGGATACATAAGACCAGGATCCACTGTCAACCACCACAAAATTCTTGGGAAAGATGAAGGTGGAATGGCTCTGACAGTCAGTGATCTTATGACAGAAAAACTAAACTTCGAAATACCCTTTAAGGTGGTCATCAACGATAGAGACTACTGGAAAAAGGGGATGCCCAACCTTGCACCGGGCTCTCTTGTATGGTATACAGATGGATCAGTCATGTGTGGAAGATCTGGCATAGGCATTAAAGGACCTTCGTCGAGCCTTGTAAAGTCCCTTGGGACAAATGCCACAATCTTTCAGGCAGAGGTCCATGCAATCCAACTGTGTGCTGAATAAATGCTGAACAAGCATCTCAACAAAGCCAAAGTATATATCTTGTCAGACAGTCAGGCTGCCTTGAAGGCCATTGCTTCATACACTATAAGTTCGAAGCTGGTCTGGGAATGCCTGAATACCCTCAAAACAGTGGCCCAGAAAAATCGGGTCACCCTTCTCTGGATTCCCGGACATGAAGGTCATGAGGGTAATGAAACTGCAGATCGTCTTGCCAAAAGAGGATCAGAGTCCCTGCCAATAGGGCCGGAACCGATCCTGGGAACCACCAAAAGCTGTTTACAGAACGTGGCTAACAACTGGGAAAGGAATGAGCGAGTAAAATACTGGCAAAACCTCCCAGGTCTAAGACAGGCAAAACTGTTTGTGACGTTCTCGAAGAGACAGGCTGATGAACTCATCGCTATGCCTAAAAAGGACGTCAGAATACTTGTGGGTCTGTTAACAGGCCACTGCCCACTTCGATATCACCTAAAGAAGATAGGCAAACTAACAACAGACATCTGCCGCTTCTGCGATATGGAAACGGAGGATGCCGAACATATAATATGCTACTGTGAAGCATTGGGTCGAGCTAGATTCACAACACTCGGAAGTGATGTCCTAGCCCCTGACACCATCTCTAAGGTGACCTACACCGACCTTCTCCAATTTGCTAAAAAGTGGGGAGAAGGGGTTTTCAGTAAACCCTTTCTTGTAGGCTAATATAGCCTGGAGGCACTCCACAATAGACCTCATTAGGTCGCAGTGGAAGGAGTTTGTGAATCAACTCACCAAAGACCTCCTACTTAATTTAAAAAAAAAAACAATAATAAATGTGGAGTCTTTGGCAATAATAAAATAAATAATTCTTAGACATTTAATTTGGTCTAAAACCCTATAAATATTATATAAATAAATATGTAACTACAAGAAAAATACTATATAAATTGAGAGCTTTCCAACGAATGGTGAACAATTTCTGTGCAATGAACACTGCGGGAGTTCTATTTCCTTACCAACGGCTTGGTTGCACGTGAAAATCATTATAAAAGGCGCGTAACGGTTTTTTCTGTCGCTTTTTCGTGACGATTTTGGTTTAAAAAAATCGTCACGAAAAAGCGACAGAAAAAACCGTTACGCGCCTTTTATAATGATTTTCACGTGCAACCAAGCCGTTGGTAAGGAAATAGAACTCCCGCAGTGTTCATTGCACAGAAATTGTTCACCATTCGTTGGAAAGCTCTCAATTTATATAGTATTTTTCTTGTAGTTACATATTTATTTATATAACATTTATAGGGTTTTAGACCAAATTAAATGTCTAACAATTATTTATTTTATTATTGCCAAAGACTCCACATTTATTATTGTTGTTTTTTATTTAACGGATGACTAGCATCGCAAAAACACATTCTGTGTTCCTATGATTTCATTCAGAGTATGGAAAAAGAAATAAACCGGGGGTGCAGGGGGGCGGAGCCCCCCGCCGAGGCGCAAAGCGCCGAGTTATTTCTAATAATAAGCCTATGTGATCGTATCGCAAAAAATTTTTATAACCCCCCCTCAAACTTTGTCACTTTACGTTTCAAGGTGCGTAGAATCCAAATTTGCAATGTCCGTCCGCCGTCCCCCGTCCGCGGCAGTTTTCTTAGCAACACTGGACCGATTTGGTTCAAATTTGGTATATGGGCTCCATTTGGGGTCTAGTTGTGCCACGAAGCTTTTGGTTGATTTCAGTCACTTCTAAGGGGTGAAAATTAAGGGTTGAAATTTTCAAGAGTGCCCTAGCTCGAAAACTCTCGAAATAAAGGTATCGTTTTTTCACCAATTTTAAATAGTATTGAATTTTTAAAAATTTTTGAGACCACCCGGAGCTCTGTAGGACAAACCGTTCGGTCCCTACGAGTACTTGAAGGTTTTCCTTCGATAAAACAGAATCATGAGTGTGAATCGCAAAAGAGGTCTAATCTCCATTCAAATTTTATCGGACTAAAATGCGATCGCTGTTCATTTCTTCGATTTGCATACAGTTTTGCCTTCTGCGTAACCAGTAATCAAATTTCAATATGAAGCTTTTTATTTTTCCAATCGAGTGTGAAGCGTTTAGTTCTTTCTAATAAACTTGATTGTGAAGGTGTGAAGCCAGTATGGTGTGGTAGGTAGTACCTAGCTGGTAGGTAAAAAAATTTGGTAGGTAAAAAAAATGTTGGTGGGTAAAAAACGTTGCAAATCATTGCTCAAAAGCTTCTTCATTCTTCAGATCACTGATCAGCTGAGTGAGCTCCATAGCCATTTCCAATCCTATTGAATGAAAGTGCTCTTCCAGGCGTCTCCAGCATTCGAGGAGATCTTCTTCACTCCTCAGATCACTGATCAGCTGAGTGAGCTCCGAAGCCATTTTCAATCATATTGAATGGAAGTGCTCTTCCAGGCGTCTTCAGCATTCGAGGAGATCTTCTTCACTCTTCAGATCACTGATCAGCTGAGTGAGCTCCGAAGTCATTTTCAATCCTATTGAACGCAGGAAGCTGAAATTTGAGAGGGAAGGTCAAGGGAGAATACAGATGGTGGTAGGTGCTATTGATGGAGAACCAGTGATCTATACAGAAAATAATAAACCTTTGAGCAGTGATTTGCAGCGTTTTTTTTTTTCGGTAGGTCATCGCAAAAACACATTCTGTGTTAAAAAGATTCTGACTTCAAAAAGTTTCTTTCATGCAGTATGAATGAATGAACAAATGCTGACGAATCTTTTGAGCAACCAGAACTAATTAAAACGAGAGCAGTAAATTTGAGCACGGATCATACTCACTTTTTCAATGACAATCATAGGACATTCCAATGGGGCATTTACGATTGCGGGACTCCCCGCGAACATACCCAAAATAGTCTTCGCCGAGCTTTCGGTAAATTTATCACCTTCTTCAGGGTCAATAAAACAAAACAATAATCACCCTTAATGGCATAAACTCCAACAATCCTATGAGTACAAAACAACGAAATTATGAATCACTAAGAAAAATTACTTGTTATGCGAAAAAGATTCGAATCAGTCTCAAAATATTCTGGGGCTAATGATCTATTCAAAAGTTGACATAAGTTCAGCCCTTTAAGCACAAAAAAAAATAATCAACAACAATAAAAATCTAAGAATACTATAATTACAGATTTTACTTACTCGAAGGATGTTTTATTTAGTGACACCACCAAATGACGACATAAAAAAGAGAAAGTGGAGTTATTATAACTCGAGATGATGTTTACAATTATTTTACTTGTACATTATTTCATTTTATTTTTACTTGTACTCATATCGCAGATAATATATTTGAATACAAAACCTACGGTATCTGTTAGGAATGAAACATGAATAATCAGCAGGTTGTGAGATCAAGCCCAGAGGATCGACGAATACCATAACGAACAAGTGGATGCAGATTACATTCAGAAATAGGCGAACAATTATTCAATTGTTACCATGTACCCTTGCTCCAAATTCACTCTTGGAGAACCACTATGAATCTGAATAAGGAATTCAGGGCTTCAGATTGAGTTCATTAATGCTTGAAGAGACTGCATTTGGTATGTTATCAGTGAATTGTAAATCATGAATATTCATCAACAATATATGATAAACCGATCAATAACAAATAATTGTCACCGAGTTTAATTCAGATATCTGTTTGCATGACGTGCCATGAAAATGTTCAGTATCGCTACAATCAGAAGTCTCGCTTACCACTTATTTCTGATGAAATATGAAAATATGACATCATACATTGTATGATCGTTTGATGGTGTGAAATGAAGAATTATTAAGGAACAAATAAATTGGATGAATTCACCTGGAACTACGAGTTACACTAGGAGTCTGTTTCACCAATACTACCTACCTAAAATTTTATTCTTAACCAAAATATTGTTTCTGGAAATGAATTTGAAGATAGTTTCCTCCTCCGTTATGAATATTCAACTCGTTTCAGTAAGTTTCGTACTTTATCGAGAGGAAACTAAATAATACACTTTTTTCGTAAAACCGACTACAAAGGATGCGCGATGAAAGCGGTTTTTTGAGGAGCCCATTTTAATCAAAGGAGAGTTCTTTTTGTTGCAAGAGGATCGCTATCTGTTAGTGACAAGCTAGGCTAAACAAGCACTTGCTTCGTATTCAAGTGTCTCTTGAATTTATCTTTATTAATCAGGCAGCTCCTTCTTTTTAGAGAGTCCATTATTCAACTCCGGACCCCTTTTCTTCGTTTCGGACAAGGTTTCGCGTCATGAGCTGAATTCTGGGAAAGTCGGAAGACACAGCTTGGAAGTGTAGCGCCTGAAAGTAGATGTTTTCTGCAGTATCGGGTTTCGTTCTACCCCTCCCTTTACGAGTAGATATCGAACTACTAAGTCACATAGTCACCATACTGATTGTTATATTGCATGGGCAAGAATGTATGGGACCGGCAAATTGTTTTTTGGGACCGAACAGCTTTTCAGGTTTTTCGCTGTTTCTAAAAACTAATGAGGATGGTATTTTCACACAAATTTATTGTCTATTATTGTTGGTTAAATCATGAATTTTTCGTTTAGACACTTCTATTGGGAAGAATAAGGCCGTACCTATTTCAACTAATTACTCCTTTTTATTATGAACCTTTACAATTGGGCAATCATTTTTTAAAAAGCTACAAATTATTACATAGAAGTTTATTATTTTACTGTATAGATCACCTATGCATAACTCCGCTTATCCATTAATTCTAAATACTGGCAATAATATTGCAATCCGAAAGCTGTTAGTGCCTTTATTAAGAATTATGATTCCTGGTTGCTACAGAGGCACAACTGAGTGAAATGGAACTCCATTCAAAGAAATAAACCGTTTCTAACCGGCTAACTCTAATCAAAAAGTTTGATCAGCTGAAGTATGAAGTTGCTCAAGTATTAGGCGTACTTCCATCAGTGAACAATATTTTCACACTCGATAATTCAATTCCTGGCCACATTGGATTGACTTGAAATGAGGTTGCAGATCGTGAAGCAAAACGAGCTAGCACAGAACCAGTATTGTCTCAGCTACGCATTCGAACTGACCTCAACTCAACTTCATCATCAAAGCTTCAGTCTGAAAATCATGGCAGTCACAGTGAACGAGCATGGAACAGCGAAAGCTATGGGAAATAAAGCGTAATGTTCGAGTTTGGGCCTCCTGCAGTAGAACCAAGTAACAACAGTGACGGATCCATAACCCATTCCCGTCGAGAAGACGTGATACTCACCAGACTAAGAATAGGGCACACTAGACTCACCCACGGATGCCTCCTGAACTCTCAACCACAAGAACCTCCTCCAGTATGTGAAACGTGTAACTGCCAGTTAACGATTCATCACCTTCTTGTCCAGTGCCTTTCCTCAATCCCATCAGCTACGACTGATTTTCCAAGATCTCTCAGCGTACTACTAGGAAATGACCCCACCTACTTCAAGAAACTATTGATTTACTCAAATCTTCTTCATTATACTACCAAATCTGAAGCAAATATTATTATCTCTCCGCACACACCACAAGTATTCTTAATTTGGCGTCAATGACTATTCTGGTTGAATGGGTCTAATAAAAAGAAAAGAAAGCGATTCACACTCCTGTTTCTGATTTATTGTATCTTCAGTAAGTCCAACCCTTAAGCCCTCATAGAGGTCTAACGGTTTGTTCTCCCCCAGGAATCTGGGTGGTCTCATTCCTTCCTAAAAATCAATTAATTCTATTTTAAATTTGTGAAGAAACAATATTTTTATATCGAGAGTTTTTGAGCTAGGGGGATTTGAAAATTACAACCCCTATTTTTCACCCCTTAGAAGTGATTGACAATAAAAAATAGCTTCGATGCACAACTAGAATTCAAAATTTGAATTCTTCTCTTCTTCCATTTAATGGAGCCTATCTACCCTATTTCATCAAAATCGGACACCACGTAGAATATAAATTGCTATGAATGCGCTCATGTTTAAATTTCATTTTGGAAGATTTAATAATCATCGGATTTTAAAACTTATTATTGCAATCGATCCATAGTAGGTTCCAGTTTCAAAATCGATTACAAAAAAAGAAATGGTTTACCTTTTTTCTCCAAAAACGACTTGCCGGTTCCCTGATTTTATTTTTGAGCTCTAGATAAGTACTGAAAAGTAGGTAGGTATATAAGTTAAATATGTAATTTGTGCTGAGTACTCAGTATTATTGCAGACCCCAAGAAAAACCCCGCTTAGGGCTCTGCGAGCCCCGCGGAGGGAACAGATTGTACGGGCAGTCTTGAGACGCCCTTCATGAAGTGTAGTAGTTTGTCTTAAAGATTCCTGTGACTTATAATTTAACTGTTGTGGAAAATAAAGTTCTTTTTTAAAAACTCATTCCCGTAAAGCAGTTATTTAACTGGCGCAGTCGGTAGGACCGCAGGAGGCTGAATTTAAGAAATTATAAATCTCAGCTGTGAGTTTCAACTCTTCGCCGCGGAAACCTACAAAATCGCAGGAGATCTTCAAGACTGAAAACCCAATCTGATATTCGGACACCGTCTATCGCAGACCACCGATATCATTTCGGACTATTCGAAGAAGGAGACCGAACTCGGCCGAGAAATTTGGCGAGATCCACCTACTTCGAACAAGTGACACTTCGAGACCAAAGAGGACACCGTTCTCAATAGAACCACCTCGGCACTCTCTACCCTTCCTTTTGGACACCGCGATCGCAGCTGCGATAGCCACCAAATCGAAGAGGATCCTTCTCCACCACGGACCAGGAAGAAGAGGTTGACCAAGCTCACCAGAAGTACGCATCCGAGCTACCGGCGTTTCGGAAACCTACCCGAAAACCCCTCGATGCTGACGATCTTCACAGCTTTGGCCCTCGGGCTTACGACAGGACGATGCGCCGAAATAAAAGACATAAGCGGTAATCCAGGTGTCTTACCAATCCGGCTAGGCACGGCAAAAATAACTACAACTGACCACACGTTGATACACTACTATAAGATCAACGGACTTATACGAGAATTCGACAAACTGAAGTTTAAAAATGTAGAATTATTTAAGAAACTTAGAGTAGATGAAAGAATATCTAGGGAATTAGATGAATATTCAAGGGTTGTAGATTATACTGTAGATATTATTCAAGAAAAAATAGATAGCATAAAACATGTAGACAGTAGAATGAAGAGGGGATTAATCGATGGGCTAGGTAGCGTAGTAAAAGCTATAACGGGAAATTTAGACTCAACTGACGCAGAAAAATACGACAAATTTATAGAACAAATTAGAAACAATAATTTAAACTTTCAAGATCAACTAGACGCTCAATTCTCCATCAACAGTGAACTAATAGAAGAATTTAATGAAACAATTAGCACCATCCAATTCAACAACAAAGAAATACAAAATAAAGTGGTAGAAATAAACAGCTTAATTAAAACAAATAGTTTAAAAATCGAAATTGGAACGGCCAGAGAATTAGTGAATCATCTACAACTAGTTTTCAACCTGATATTAAATGTAGTCCAAGACATAGAGAACTCCTTGACCTTTTGCAAAATGGGATCCCTTCATCCCAGTATTCTTACTACCAAACAATTGTATGACGAACTTAAGAAAATAGAAAATTATTACCAAGGGAAACTACCTTTAGAGATCAATTATGAAAATATGTTAGAATTAGAATCCCTGATTAAGGTTAATTGTAAAGTTCGACCTGAAGAAATTGTTTACTTCTTAACGTTACCATTGACAAACTCGAAAGAGTTCGATTTATTTTATTTGAGGCCAATTCCTTCAGAAACCAGTAACGGTCTAATATCCATTTGGCCAGATTCTCAGTACTTGTTAAAAGCCAAAGACAATTCTACAATTAAACCTCTTAAAGGTTCTTGCATATCGGGTAGTACCTACTTGGGCCCGACTGAAATTCTCTCAACTTATAATGGTACCTGCGAAAAAGAAATTCTTCAGGGCCGAGCTCCTAAACAATGTCGATATGTTAAACTAGAAACTATCGACAACGAAATTGAATTTATTCCGGAAATCAATCAATATCTTGGCACTTTTGTAACAGAAGAACCTATAGAAATTAGGGAAGAAAAAGAAACAGAAATCAAGTCGCTAAAAGGAATATATCTCATCAGAAATGAAAAACATACTGTATATTTTAGAAATGAACAATTAACATCTTCCAGCCAGTCGGAGGGTCAACCGAAAATTATTCACAATATTGAAATTGACATGGAAAATAATTATCCGCCTGATGTGTCACTAAATTTGAAAGATGCTAATTTTAAAAATATAAAATTGAACCCCATACGACCGTTTAGGTCATTCGATTCATCTCACGTAGTAGTACCAAGTTGTTGGACAATTGTATTATACTTTATCATGATAGGATCAGTATGTTATTTTACTTTAAAATATCTTAGAAAATCCAAATCATTGAATTTTAGTAATTCACCTCAGGTAGAACCCCGGACCTGTATTGACATCAACCTTCCAGGAGATGCCAAATTCTAGGGGTGGAGGAGTTAAATATGTAATTTGTGCTGAGTACTCAGTATTATTGCAGACCCCAAGAAAAACCCCGCTTAGGGCTCTGCGAGCCCCGCGGAGGGAACAGATTGTACGGGCAGTCTTGAGTCGCCCTTCATGAAGTGTAGTAGTTTGTCTTAAAGATTCCTGTGACTTATAATTTAACTGTTGTGGAAAATAAAGTTCTTTTTTAAAAACTCATTCCCGTAAAGCAGTTATTTAACTTATATAAACCAATGATATCAAATTCCACTGTTATTCCAAATATTATGGATACACCGACTGACTAATTAATTAAATAGTTCTAACCAGTTCATTCACATATATGTAATAACAAACGTCGTGAACATAAGCTCCTATTTGTGATTTTGTAAAGATATTAGGAAGGTCTTGAATGGATACAAATGAGAGACTACATAGTTTGAAGATAATTTTGTATTAGAGGATCGAGTAATCGAAATGTTCCCTAAACCACCACATTTAATTATGTATTATCCTCAACATACCGCTATATTATCGAGAACTACGTAAGGCCTGACTCATTGTAAATTCATGATTGGACTCCGAAATTTTCGAACTAATACTCCCAACTTGTTTGTAAATGAAATTACCTCGAAACTGCCAAACGAATCGCCGTTCGGGCCTCTGGAAGTTCAGAACGTTTTAATATTAACGGTTGTAGGAGAGAACTTTAAATTGCCCGCACAGTTTCCCGATTTTCAACTTTTCGAATCGTCTAAATCGAAGAGGAAAGGGAAGTCAATTTTCCCGTGGCCAATCATCCCGTAGTACAGACTGGAGGTTGGATGTAGTTCGTAAAGGCTTAACTGATATAAATTGATGTGCTCAGACGTCGTAATAGGTGTGTGAGTGGAGGTGAGGTGTTGGAATGAATCGCGTTCCGCTGGTCCTTCCCTAGTGGTGGTCGGAAGAACGACTTGAGTGGGGAGAGGGAACTGAGATCGAGAGGAGAGTGGCAGATAGGCCATTTGTCTGGCAGAATAAATAACTCTACAACTGTAAGGGGGAGACCTCCCACCTACCTCTTACAACCCATACAAACTTCGTTCTCGTTTACAACGTCTTACACTCCTCCAACATTTATAGGGTTGAGTATCGGATTGAGGAGGAATGTCGAGATGTTCATTGTGGAATTAAAGGTGTTGTCGAAGCCACAATGTCACGGTTTGGATGACTGAATCCTCTCAATGACTCTAGACCTGTTTTACTAGAAAACTCATTTTGTGAATGTAGAAACCATCTCCATCCACAATACGTTTTCAACGTGGTAAATGAAATTTGAAACTTCCACTTGCTGTTTTAGTCTTAGTTAGTTATAAATGAAAAACGACCAACCGACTTTTTGTTCACCAAAGTACCTTCTACTTCAAGAGATAACATGACTCTTTTCAAAAATGTCCTTTTAATCTACCAAAGTAGCAGAAGTATCATATTCACTTTTGGTGGATGGAAACATGGTTTCTTCCAAACTGAAGATTATCACGTTTCAGAACCCTTTGAAAAATATTAGTTTGTATTCTTTCAGTCTGTCTGCTCATGATGTTGGTGTCTGTCAGTGTGTCCGCAAAACCTAGAAATGGGCATATCTAACTATATCTACTAACTCCGTGTCAGATTTCAATCATGTTTTCAAAGATCATTGACGATTGTCCTCTAAATGATTCCCTATTCATTCCATATATTACTGCTCAATATTATTTTATACACCTGCGCATGCATGAAAGAAACATCCTCGAAACATCAATTTATCACTATCCACGCATCAGATTTTGCACAAACTTGGAGAATAGTTTGGGATTTATATAACCACCTGCTAAGAACCACATAGGTACCTACTCAGAGACTAACGGCCATTGTCTGATCAGGAAATATGGGCTCTGCCTCTGCCAGTGCTTCAGAGAGTAGGCTGACATCATCAAATCAGAAAATTCGAGATGTGCATTCCTTTATTCATCATATTGATGAAACCACGATAGTCCTTATGTGTGATTACTTCAAAAATAAATTGTTTTGTTATTAAAAAAAAAAAAAAACTTGACCGAGACATCACCCATTCAAAGATAAAACTTACACCATTTCCCAAGGATCTACTTCAATGAAATTAAGTATACCGGCTCCTTTGGGGTCTTTCTTTGTGCCGAAACTTTTATTTATTGACAGTCACTTCTAAATGGTAAAAAGTGTGGGAAACCATTTTCAGAACTCCCAAGTTCTAAAACGTTCGATTCACAGGTAAGTAATGTTTATTCATAATTTGTAGATTTCCATAAATTTTATGACACCACCCTGAGCTCTGTACGAATAGTTGATTGCTTAATAAGGTTGATTAATAACCTAAATGTATCATGGCTTTTTCTCATCAACCAACCAGCCGATCAACCATCGTTAAATGTGCAATAATTTTGAAATTTATCATACCTACCTGCGTTTTAGTAGTATCCCTTAGCTAGTTCAAGAGAAATCGCGCCCTCCTCCTCCCGTTATTCTTGTCTCCGTTGGTTGAATGATGAATCAGAAACACTAGGCTGTGTGATTCAGAGGCGTCTGGAGATCGAGCGGCTCGTCCTCGACCCAAGCGCTCCCAGCGGCCTTCCTGCTAACTCTCTTATCTCGTTCTCGCGCTAAATGGGAGTGTGCCCTTGGAGGTTGAGTGTGAAGCTATGGTTGAGCATAAAATATTGCTGATGAGGGAAAATCAGCCATACTCGGGAAACTTAGCGAGTGGATTATCACTTTCCATTGTTTTTTTTGCTGAAACCATTGTAAACACTCCCGGATCATCACCTGGCTAGCTGTAGGTACTTTAGTGGGGGAAACGGCACTTGGCGTTCAAAAACCTTAATCTGCTGAACAATCCACTGCTCCAGGTTTGTTTTCGTTGATTTATCCCACTAAACTGTTGAATCATAAACCCATTCAACCCTAATTTGCAGCGTTTTCTCAACCGTGATGATGATAATAGGTAGGTAGGTACTTTATAATAATAATAGGTGCATGTTGAACTTCGGTGAGGGTCTCATCAATGGTTGGAGTAGGTAGTCCGTCCAGGTCAATACAAAAACCTTTTTCCTTCCTAAGTACCTACCTAAATAAATAGGTAATCGTTTTTACAAGACAAGCTTCATACTTCGGTAACCGAAGGCACTTGTAGAGAATTTTCCAAAAAAATGAAGCTATTGCAGTCGTCTAAAAAAATAATTTTTGAAAAAAAAAAATGGAAATCCGTTTTAAGGTTGAGCTAAAATGATCATGAATTGCCCTATTCCGTAATATGGCTCAATTTCTATGTTGTCAAACAAGATTGACTTAGTTTCTTAAATATTCCATTTTCTTTCTTGTACGTAGCATTGTTCCGTGCAATAATACCTTTCGAAAGGTAAAGTCATATCTCCATTTCGTAGGTATTTAGATTCAATCCTAGATTTTAACGTTCTTTTTGTTTATTTAAAATTGGGTTCGAAAATTGTTCTTACTAAACCCTTGGCTAGTTCATCTGCCAGCCAAATAGGTACAAAATAAATAGTCCAAAGTTGCATTTCAAAACTCTGAAAATGTATCCCTCAAAATGACAGCCCCTTATGAACAAAATAAGCAGGCACAACCTTACAATAAAAAATAAGGAGTGGCAAGGGATGGTAGGATGAAAACGCAAGCTATAAGTATGATTTTTATTGGCAAAATATTTTGTTATAGGTAAGCTATTTTATTTTTCAGACTTTTTCGTTCACAGCCCATGTCTAAATGTCTTCAGTCTTGGACAGAAAAATAGAAACTGGAAAATACCAGGTGTAACTTTGACCCAAGTATAAGATCATGGAACAGACAGGAACTGTTTCTAGCTTAGACGTCGAATATCATTCTTTGAACAAATAACGAAGTTAACATACAGTTAGAACTATTACCAAGAGTTAAGGATGACGATACTTATAACAGGATCCTTGTAACTGTATAAGCATAAGAGATGGACACTGCAAAAATTTAGTCCCACATTGCTGAAACCTTATTAATATCTTCCCCCAAAATACAAAAATAATTTTGAAAATCTGGTAACCATAAACAGGAACGGTTTAGTTTTGAAACCTTATTAATATCTTCCCCCAAAATACAAAAATAATTTTGAAAATCTGGTAACCATAAACAGAAACGCTCTAGTTTTGAAACCTTATTAATATCTTCCCCCAAAATACAAAAATAATTTTGAAAATCTGGTAACCATAAACAGGAACGGTTTAGTTTTGAAACCTTATTAATATCTTCCCCCAAAATACAAAAATAATTTTGAAAATCTGGTAACCATAAACAGAAACGCAAAATTAGAACTCACAACACAGGACTACAAACTTTAACTCTACTTAAACAGAACTAGAAACGATCGAAAACAGCTAGAAAACTAGGAACAGCAATACGACAGCGCACAGAGAAATGACAACAAACCGGGTGGAAGTGGAGTGGAGGAAAAATTGAGAAAAGAAGAGATAAGAGAGTTAGCGGGAAGGCCGCTGGGAGCGCTTGGGTCGAGGACGAGCCGCTCGATCTCCAGACGCCTCTGTGTGATTCGCATATTCGAACTTCACTAATCAGTGACTGACGGAATTGAGTCAAATTTCAGCTGATCAAAAGTAGTATTCTGCAGACGGAAAATCTTCACAGAAAAATAATAAACCGTTATGAACAGCTGACAATTTGCATTTTGTATTTCTTAAGAGAAGAACTTTCAAATTTTCGATTTTGGTGAAATGTTCATGGCACAGTCCTTTTACAACCTTAGATGGTTTCTCATGTATCTCTAAGATCACGCATTGGTGATAGCCCTTGGGCGTGCACAAATTGACACTTATTCCAAAATACAGATTCCCCACTACCTGATGGTTATCCATTGTTTAAGAGGAGGCGGTTGAACTTATCATCAGTTGCCAGCCTCTAAGATATTGGTCACATGGTTGTTTCATGGTAATTTTTATAGGGAAGATAGGGCCAATTAGCTGAATGTTAGGCTTCCGGATGAAGAACTACTAGGTGTACCTACTAAAAGTGTGTTCAATCGTTCAAGTTTGAATGCCATTCAAGAAGATTTTCAATGAGGTTTGAGGTTCAATGGTGGGCATGGGAAACACCAGAGTAGTGTGGATCGCCTGAATTATGACTTTACTTGAAAAGGTACAGAGTATCGCTCCTAAGAAACAGCTTGGTAACTATATGAACCAAAAGTAAGCAGCATGGGCATCCATGCCCATTCGCTATTGAATGTTGATGTATCAAACAGTGAAATTCCTACATAATGTACCAGAGATCTTGATGGACTCTTGTCAGCTTCAGGAACCGATAGCTAGATTGAAGGATAGACAGGAGAAGGGAGGAGAAGAACCTCAGGAATGGAAGGGTGGAGGAGATAGGAATTTCTTTTTGGGCGAAGTAGGTCGATAGGGTGGCGCCTCAACTCCTACAACCTCCACCCCCGAACGCGGGCGAAGATACCACGTGGTTGGCAAGTGCGGCACAACGAGAACTTTTTTCTCTTTATTTTTATTTTTTTCTTCTTTCTCCGTGAAAGAAAACGGATCCGAGTAGTTATGTCACTCCGTTTCCTTCCCTCTACGTCCCTCCTGCGTCTTTTCGCTCAGTTTTATCAGTTCCTCCCTCTGAAATGAAATCATTCTTTTCCGGCTAGAACGGTAGACGTGCCCAACCCTGGTGAGCCCGGCGGAATTCCAATAAACGGTATTAGTTTTCCTTCCTGAACCTTCCCCTTGTCTCGGAAGTATTTATGAGTCGGTATTTTGTATGTACACTGAGACCCATCCTTTTGAAGAATTGACCTTGGAGTTCGAAAAACTTGGTGAAACTTGTGGAGTAGGAACTCGAGATCTTCTACTCAAGATAGAAAACCTTCATTGCTCTGATCAAACGAGACGAAGTTGATTAGTCTCTCAATGCCAAGCAACCCGATAACTAGCGAGAGACAGATCGACATTGTACTCAGTAAGAATAAACCCCCAACTCCATCTCGTATACATACTGGTACATGTACCAGTTCCACCCTGTCGGCCCAACAATCAAATTATCATGTTCTAGTTCGGGCAAGTTATCCATTAAACTTGGTAGTATACGGTGGCTAGACTAGGGAGCTTGGGGCCTTGGTTGGCTTGACTAGGTGAAGTGCCTTCTGAGCGATCTAGGAGAGCAAAATCTTCTTTCCTGTACATCTCGAAGCGCTAGAATTCAGTATGCAGACTTTAAAGAACCACTGAAAGACAATGGATGAAAATTTGGGAATTCCGATCAGATATTTGAACAAAAAAAAGGCTTTTTTTAATAGATAGCTCTCTTCGAGACCAGGAAAAGTGACTATGACGAAGTCAAATCAGATGTGTGAGCGATAAATATGACTTCTTCTTCTCTTCTGTCAACTAGAGAACTGATGTTTGGTACTCCGTCTCTCCAGGACATCAAGAAGTGGATCCTTTACATATTTGATCGCCATCGTACCAACAATACGTGGAAACATGATTTCTCTCAAACACATATTCATCAGAATCGAGGAGGTGTTGGATGCGATTATTGAATGGAACATTACAGGAAGGTAATTGAGAGTTTTTGCTCAAGGTGAGGAATGTTCTAATTTCTATCCTGTTATTAACTGATGATGACGTAATCAAAATCAGTTTAACTCTGTAACTCAATTCAAATTTTTTTCCAGAAAACAAAAATTTAAATTATCCCGTTTTTACTCGCTATCCCTCAGAATAAAATGTGATCCAACGTCCTACTTAATGGAAACAATTTTGTTTATCCGAATTTAAACGAGAAAAAAACGTAAAATTAAAAAAATAGATTCTTGAAAAGGATGCGAAACATTCAAAGTTTCATTTGGAGTATTCAACAGAAGTTTAAACGATGGGAAATAGCATTTGAAAGTTTGAGGATATACGGAACGGTTGCGGGTGAAAGGGCTGACAGAACTCAACTAATTCATTCAAAACCGTTTCTGGGTCTCATTTGTCATCACAAGGTTTTCAGACGAGCCTTCGCTAGAGAAAAACCAAGAATGGGCGAGAAGGGTGCAGGGACTAATTGGGGTTGAAGCCCTCGACTTCTAAGGGATCCTTCGAACAAATTATTATTATCATCAAAACCGGAGAAATTTCTTCTTTTTAGCCCGTCCTCGATTTCCTTTTCAAACTAATCTCACCTGATTGCTCGGTAACGGGTAAGAGTTGAAAGCAGTTTCTTGTAATTAGTGCGAGGAAGACTCCTGTGGTGGATGGGGGAGGTCCTAAAGGGAATTGTTTCATTTTTCTCGCAACCCCCTCATTCTTTGCATCTTTCTTTGCAAAGCAACCACTCACCTTACTCATTCTCTCCAACCAATATTATTCACAGTCTCTCTAATTGATACAAAGTACGAAACTTTCCTAATTTCGAAGGCAACTCCAAAGATTGTTCCAACTTGTGAAATCTGTAAGTATTTGTCTTCTTCGAGGATAAAGAGAGATCAATAGTTTCGTCCTGCTTTCCCGTTTAGCTCTTGTTGATTCAAGAATAATAGAGACGGTTAACAATAACTTGGAATTGGTAGAGCTAAACAATAGACCACAACTGAAATTCCTAAGTTTTTAATTTCTTAATTTTCATTTGTTCATTCATTATAGATAAAATTGGTTACTGTCGGTCACTTTAAGGGGGTGAACAGTAATAATGTTGAAATATACGCTCTATCCTGAAAACATTTGAACCCGTTTTTATTGAAAGGGGCTATGTGACATTTTCGGCCATTTTCACTTTTTTTTATTTTCTGGGTCTCCATACTTGGTTGCATCGATTTCGATTAAAAGGAACCTCGTATCATTGACGCTTCCCATAGAAAAAACAGGTTGAAATTTCCGATGTCTTTTGAAAGGGGCTATGTGAGCCACATAACCCCTTTCAAAAAAGAACTTACTCACTCGCTATGTGGTCGACGAGGAGTTTCGAGACTCAAATAATAAACTGTCAGGTTGGTTTGTAATATTAATATGTCGGTAAAGGGAGGGGGGTTAATTTTTGTTTCTTGGTCGATTCCTAAGCTTTGTTATTGAAAATAATTAACCGAAATCACTTCCTTTTGAATCTCCACCTCGCCCTAACTAAGAAAAACAATTCCAAGTGGGTGTGGCACGTAGCTTCCTCGTATCCATAACCCAACTGTATGGATGATCAGATGCATAGTAGTTACTCTCAAAATATCAATCTTTGAGTACCCTCACAGGGGACCAACTAGACGTCAACCCGAACAATATCTGAATATTGTTGCAAAATGTAGAAGTTATGGCTGTTACAAGGATTTCACGTTTACGCATGCGCGTAAGATTCTATCAAATAGGGGACCATGATTTTCATAGGGGACCCTCATCATCCCAACTCGCATTATTCCTAATAATTTTATCAAATCAGATGGGAAATATAGAAGTTATGGCCGTGGTGAGGATTTCACGTTTGCGCATGAGCAGCGGCTACTATCAGTCCGGGGGTAATGATTCTCATAGGGGACCATCTACACCCCCACCCGCACAATCCCTGAAAATTTCATCAAAATAGGATGAGAAATGTAGAAGTTAAGGCTGTGGTAAGGATTTCATGACAGACATACAGACAAACACGCAACCAAAATTATTCAGTAAGGTCTGAAACGTATAACGCGAGTGGAAATTTTGATTTTGGAGGACAATTTTTTCAATGTTGAAAAGTGAAAACAAAGCGTCCGCTATCTTCGTAGACTCGGAAGCAAAATTCGACAAAAACGAACAATTTTTCCATGTGAGAGGCATAGATTTCTCCTGTGCTATCGTGATTCCGCTCTCATCAAAAGAAAAGTGCGCTTAGTAGATCGGCTACACATCTTTCACCCCAAAAATCCTCCCCAAAATTGTTAGACCTGCAGCAATGCTCAAAAATCCATTCTGTGAATTGCCGGACTCCCATCAACCCATTCATTTCCGTTAGCTGACCTAGAGAGGTTGAAGAATTACATTCCTGAAGAACATTTTTAACATTTCATGTTGGCCAAATAATAAACTGATCATATACATATTTTATGTTATGATGTTTTATGTACATATTTTCATCAAAATATGTTTCATTCAATGAATAAAGCTGATTATTTAAATGATTTTAGTCCTGAAAAATCGATTTTTTTTTAAAGGGGGTATGTGAGAGCATTTCAAATTGCAATTTGATACACTTCCCCCTGCTGAAAAAATCTGAAAAATTCTGGAGGATTGTAGAGTATTAAACTGTATTGGAATATTTCAAAAAATTTGATGTTTTGATCGTTTTGACGACTTGGGACAGTTTTTTGCGTTTTCCCGAAAGTTTCACAAATGACACATAACCCCTTTCAAAAAAAAAAAAAAACGGGTTCATTTATTGCAATAATAATGTTCTCACATAATTTTTAAATATTGTTAAATTTTTAGAATTGAATGAAATCACCCTGAGCTCTGAAGACCAACGGTTCGATCGACATAAAAATATAAAGGTTGGTGGAAAAGTAAATCAGAAACACGAATGTGAACCGCAAATGAATGTTCAATTGTGCTTCTCAAGTATCCAAACCAGAACCAGTAGAACCAAATTTCGTTGTGAAAGTGCCCACAACTTTCGGATACCAATATTGTTGTTTGTGCACATTTACTGACGAAATAATATTAACCACGCAAAATTGTGGTTGGTTGGTGGTATCTATGAAAAACCTGTGTTCTTTGCAGATGGGTATAATTCAGATCAGTTGAATAATCAAATGAATGCAGCGAATTACAAAGGTTGTTATGTTTCTCAGCATTTATCTGATTAAGCTTCGGAAAGAAGAATTTTACGCCCAGCAAGTACGGTATATATTCATATTCAGCGTTAAGTTTCTTTAGAAAAACCGGGTTTTGAGGTTACGATTTTACCTCACGACTTCGATACTCGCACCAGCCTGTGACAGGCTGGAGAAATGTCTCAACCGTAAAGAGAAAGAGAGAGCAGAGGAGCCTTATAGTAGCCTTTTACGACGCGAAGAAGGAAATTTCGAGTCCACATCCCTGCTGAGCCTTCTTCAAACTATTAGGTAACTTCATATTGACATGGATATGTCTTCTGGCTGGGGGTCAAGGAATTGTTTGCGACACAGTAAACAAAATCATAGCTATATATCGGCAGCTATGAAGCAAGGTTCTCTAGAATACTGCGGTATATTACGTGCGATCAGAGAGACTTTCTTCTTAGAAAAAAAAATCTGTTTATTCATTGAAAAAGTAATAGGTAGGTATCTTCATATTATTCAAATAAAGCATTATTTCGACATTATTTCTTCAAAATTTGTTCATTCATTGAAAAAGTAATAAGTAGGTACATATATCTCGTGTGTATTTTGTTTCATCATTTTAATTTTCAATTACACTTTTAACAGTGGACATATCCATGATCTATTGTTTTTCCTTCTAAGAGAGAAATTTCTTCGTGCACTTTCGAGAGTCAACTTACCTACAGGAGTTCACTTCCTTTTTTTCAGATTTCATCAAATTTAGAGGCTATGGATTAGCGCTAAAATATTATTATTGGTTGATGACATGCAATAATTAGTTGTCATGGTAACCGTGGGAAATTGGAAGTTTTAACTGCCATTTTTAATGCTGGATTTTGTGTGAGGCACATCATACGAAAGCCTCTTTAAGTTGAAGTAATGAGGGGATATACATTCTCTTTGGTGGGGTAACCACCTGTTGAGAACCTTATCCAACACTTTCTTCAGAAGTGTATTCCTACGGGTTTCCCTTTTCCATGATTCGACGTACCACGATGATTTTTAACCAGCATGAATACCACAGATTTCAGAATTGCAATAATCAAATTTATAGTTGGAAGAAGACTGATAAAGTGAATTTGTTCTCACCTTAACAAAATATAATAGGTACATACCTTCCAAACATTATATAAATCTACTTATAATGTTAATAAGGAAATAAGAACCCAGCTGCAAATGGGGAATTCCGATGTCAGAATTGGCTTTCCTGATTCGGCACCCTTGAATACCAGTTTTAAACTCAATATGCCATTTTCTCCACGTCACTTAGCGGATGCCTCGAAGGTTAGGCATCCGCCTTAGTGCTTGTGACACTCACTTTCCTCCAATACAACCACTGGTACCTCTCGGAAGCCAGCTTTTCGGGAAGCTAAAATCAAGAACTTTCAGTTAGATAAGATAGACAGCTAGACTTTCCCCGGCTGAAGGACAAACTAGCTGTAGGTAAAAATTTTCTAATTAAAATGTATGCCAAGTCGCATAATAACTGGAAGACTCAAAATCTTATTAGTACTTGACTTGCGTTGGTATTTCAAAAGCGAACATAAACGAAAATTGGTTCAAAGTGATATTTTCCTCCCTACCTCCTGAAATGAAACTGATGCTTGCTTAGAATATAGTTAGCAAACTAATGCAAGGAAAATTATTGACAAAGACCATGAGGGTTCTTGGAGGTTGCATTTGAATTGCATGAAACGACAATGTGAATACCTAGGTCATACTATTAAACTACATTGGTAATTTATTATACTAATTCCATTATTACGATGTGAATTTTATCTAGCATTGTGATCTGCTTGCGATGTTGAATCTAATTAACACGGATCGGTTGTGGGGGGAAATAGGATTCACTCTGCGACGATGTTAACCCGCACAACATCAAACTTTATGACTTCTTATCTGATGGTAGCAAACAGTTGACAATTCAACCCTACGACCGCTGTGATACTCCCCATTATGCGAAGCTCAACGTTGGTATGTTCGGCGTTAAACTATGCCAAACAAACTGTCATCTGATAAGATCTCCGCAGGGTGAGCGTACCAACGTTATTAAAACGAAACTACGTAGAGAGCAAGGTAAAATGCTTGACATCTGAAAACTCCTATCTCATCAGAAGTAGGTACTCGGCTTGATTTTTTTTAGAAATAATTTAATATTTTTTTGATATTTGTTTTAGAAATAATAATTCCATTTGATCTGGATTTTTTTAAATAATTTAATATTTTTTTAACATTTGTTTTAGAAATAATAATTCAATTTGATCTGGATTTTTCTCCTGTTCCAGGAGATTCTATGCCAGAAGATGCGTTTTTTCCATTCCCCAGATACCCATTTGGTGAGAATTTATACTGTTCTTTAATGATCAACAAATCTCTTTTATGTTTCTCCTGAGGAATACGTTGTAACTACGTAGAAAAATAGTTTAGGATGTAGCTTGCCTCGTCTTGAATATAGAGTAACTTACTTTTTTGAGATGACCCTAATAACTTGTAAAGTTGTACCCGAAATCAGGAAAATAGGGTAAAGGCACCAATCATTGGCCACCCCCCAGTCATTGGCCACCTAGTTTTTCAAGTTAGTTTTTCACCACACAATTCTCTCTTGTATCATTTTGAATGTTTTCCTCATTTTAAGTGTCTATTCTAGAAGGCATTTGGATCTTGAAAGTTACAGTGAAGCCCTATATAAACCGCCCAAACTCATTCTAAGTGGTGAAGGTCCAAGAATTATGATCATCACACCTCTTTCTTATGAAAACGATAAGCATACCCCAACTCATTCTTAAGGGTTTGATGTGGTTATTTTCAAATTTTATGTAGTTTTTCTTGTGTTTGCATGGTCACTAGTAAATTATTAGTTAATTTTTGCCACCAGGACATGGAATTTTAACAAACTATGGAAAATATAAGGCCGGCTAATAACTGGATGATAGCAAGGGTGATTCCTCCAGTTATTGGCCGGGTGGCCAATGACTGGAATGATGGGAATTTTCCCTACCCCAATCATTGGCCACATGGTTTTAACTACCAAGAATGCTTATATAAATGATTTTATTTATAATAAATAAAAATTTTATTTATATAAGCACTCTTATTTTAATCTCCAGATCTACTATGAATAATTTTTAGTCAAGAAGCTATTATTTCTGTCACTAAAATGATTCCAGGGAAACGTAAGAAAATACGTTTGATTGGTTCCATTCTTCTTAGATCTTGGTGGTAAATGAATTTTAGTTAACTCTCCAATGCGTAGCCTCAACCAAAACGTGCCTTCGTACTTCATATAGTTTTTCGTTCTGTTCTTGTCAGTTCTCAGTTCAGTTTGTATGCAGTTCTTCGTTTCATCACCTGTAAATTCCACGTTTGGTTCTGGTCAGCCGACCTTTTAGGTCATGAAAATTTGTGAAAACATTTGAGAACAGACATAGGGGAATGCTCAAGGGGTAAGAACGAAACATATCATATCAGGGGCTGCTCATGGATAGGTATGTACTTGAACCTCAACTGTGGAATGCATCATACGATGGTTTCCTACGATTGGAAATGCATGAGGACTATTTTCTTGTAGAATAATGCTGATGTGGCAGCAATAGTACCAGCAAGGACAATGGATTCAGTCCATGCCGAACGATAGCAGATAATGTCACGAGTAATGGAGTGGATGGAAGAACACAGTCAGGCACTAGCTACAGCAAAGACAGAGTTAGTCATATCACGCATAAGCTCATCATTTCGATTAGGATTTATAACGCCGAAGTAACAACTAAACCAGCAGAAAGGTATCTAGGTGTCATGTTTGACACAAAAATCACATTTTGTGAACATATAAGAAGAACTGCAGACAGGGCTGCACAAAAATCAGCAGCTCTGTCCCTTTATGAGGAACGTAAATGACTCTAGACCATGCAAAAGACGCTTGATGATGACAATGGTGCAGTCAATTCTCTTTTATAGAGATGAGGTGTGGACGAATGCGTTGAGTGTGGCATATCTCCAACAGAGATTTAATAGCTGCACAGCAAAGATGAGCTATACGAATCGCCTGGCGCTCACCGAACGGTGTCCAAACCTGCAGTCTATGTCCTTACCAGCGTCATACCAATTCAGCTGATGTCTTCAAAGAGAAAAATAATCTTCGAAAGAAGGGATATAGGAGACTGGTCCTGCATGGCCAAGGAAAAAAGAGAGCGCACTTTGGCAAACTGGCTAGAGATATGGATAGACAAACATTGAGACATGGATAGACAGGAAGCATGAAGGACTGAACTTTTTCCTTTCACAGTTTCTTCACAGAACATGCACTGTTTTATGCCTATCTGCATAAAATGGGAAAGGTTTAACTGTCCCAACATGCCTGCACTGCCAGAAGAGAGAAGATGGTTTTTCAAATGTACCTATCATATACATGGTTGAAAGAAATCAGCTGCTAGAAGAACTGTGGTCAGCTCCCCAAACTTCAACGCCAGAAACTGTTGTCAGCAAGATGCTGAAAGGTGAAAGGAGCTGGAGTCTTGTGGCGGTGTATGAGAGTACACAGAGAGTATCCTCACAAGGACGACTTGGTTAGAACGGGACAGAGGCAGAAGGGAGCACCTGGTGCGTCCCCCCATCTATTACTAATGAAGCGGTATAGGACACAGCCAAACGGTTCTAGGCTGAGCTTTTAGCGTGGGAGAAAAGGAGGTGTTTTTTCAGTGGGGGATCCCACATAACCTCGAAAACGCGGACCCTTCAAGGTATCTTACGAGATCCAACTCGATCTGTGGATCTTTAGGGCATTCTCACCTGCCTACCGGAAAAAAATTGTGAAGTTTTCCGTCACAGTGGAGCAGAAAACGATGAATACAGGGTGGCCAATGACTGGGGACAAGGTGGCCAATATTAGGAACTCCCGGCCAATGACTGGGGGAAAACGGATTTTACGAAACTAATTGAAAAAAATATTTACTAGATCTTTTATTTGTTTAAAATTGTTATTGTATCGTAATATTTGGAAGTTAAGCTTCCTAAAAAACCAGGAAAGAAACAAATACCATCAAAAATAAAGCGGGTATGAAGATAAACGTTGTTAAGTGGCCAATGACTGGTGCCCTTACCCTATAAATTTAAACCAGTTAGGCTTGCACTGCCTATCAGGAGTATCAATCCCGAAATCGAAAAACTAAGAACAGTACAGAAGATGAGATTTCAAAATTAGTTTTACAAGGTAAACATTAGCTGACAGCATATTTTTGCAGTCCTTTAAAAGCTTGGAGTAGTGTTGTGGATCTGCAAGGCTTGAGATTTTTAGCTGTGTTATATTTCAACCGATGAGGTTGGAAAGAGTAGAAAGTTATTATGCGTACGAAATATTTGTTGGCTGTTATCAGTTGTAACGGTTCCATTAGGCACTTTGATCATCTGTTGAGGATTTAAAATCTAAATAGCCGCCAGTGGTACTTATTTAGGATGGTATATTTTTATTGTAGATTTCATTCTAGGGGACACCCCCAGTCCCCCGGACCATCATTGTTAAGACCAAGGGTTAAAAAATGAAATAGCGAACGTGATTTGGTCGTCGAAGTTACCTCGGTTTCGTTATTCATAGTTTTCGAATGCAGTAGGTACTTTTGTATCACTCCATTGGATAAATTATGCTCAAACTTTCTCACGGTTCAAACCAAATAACCTCTGTAAAAACGCATTTCATTCTATGTAACAGATATAAATATATATAGATAACAGTGTTATGTTTTGTTTTATAACGATCAATTTGCAATGAATTTTTTATTTTTTATTTTATCACCTGCTGCGCGGTCTCATTTGACCCTGAAAATTGTGGTGCTATTGAGATAGAAACCATAAAATCCTATTCAAAATTCTCAAGCTCGGCTTTTTTAAACACGTCTTCGCTCTTTTACAACACCTAAGAACGAGTCTATAAACGCCAGTTTTATTGGCACAGCAGGAAAGGACAAGGTTTTGCCAACGGAGGCGAAAGTGTCTCGTAAGACGGATATTTTAACATTGATGTTTTTCGGAATCTACCGATTGTTGAATGCAAAACCTATCAATCCCTGTACCTGTCAACCTCAATACACTCTTCATCTTCAAAATGTGATAGGTAATGGAAATATTTAAAATACGAGTAATGGTTTTTTCTGTGCTACCGGAGGAGCAAGAATGTATAATGTGTACGCATTTGTCCAGTAAACTCAATTTATTGACGAAATCCAAAAGCCCGTAATACAGTTACGAGCGTACAAAGGGAGTATCAGACTCGACTCTTGGCTTCTGAATCAGGCTGACGTTCTGAAAAAGAATTCCCTCGCCGGAGATAGTTGGAAACGGTTATCGTAATCCACATCGATTTTTTATTAAAAAAAGTGATTAAACAAATAAGACAATAACCTTTTACTGTTGAGTTCTACTTTAAAAATATATATTTGACTGTAGAAAAATGGAAAACGTAACGCTCTTCCAAACGGTGGAATCAGATTTTGATTTTCTCAAGAACTGATGGAGTTATACAATTATTATCTACGTACCGTATTGGAGAATCCGTCGTAACCAGCAAGTCGAGTACAGGAGGCGAGCGCTTTCGATGTAAAGACATCATCTTCAGGCCGTCGAGAGAGTACTAAAGTTTGTCAGTCCGTCGTTCTGTTTATATAGTCTGGGTGAAAGGGAGGTAGGTAAAAGGATTAGAAAGGAAAGGGGACCACATAGTAACGAGACCACGTGGTGAAAGGTTGTTTGTCTGTCATGTCAAGTGAAAGGGAGAGATAAAACTAATCCTATTAGCTAATTGTACCTTCACCACCTGGTAACCACATGGTAACCACGTGGTCTTCTATTCTAAATTATGAATATATTATAAACTAGCTTACATAACTAAATTATTGATAAAATGATTAACTTATATCTATATCTATTTCTAACATTTTTTTTTTTTTTTTTTAATATTTTTTTTAATTTTTATTTTTGGTTAGTTGATTATTTTATTTATTGTTAGAGATTATGATATCCTAGGTCGTTTGGTTGTCTGGAAGTTAGTGGAGTCGTGAGGGTGCTGTTTGCGTTTGTAAGGAGATATGGTAGTGTGTTCTGTTCGTTGTCTTTTGTTGTTCAGGTTGTCAGTAAATCCGTCTGTGGGTGTTTTTCGTTTTTGAATGAGTTTGTCCAGTGGTTTGAATATAGTGTCTGAGGTAGTGTCAAGTAGGTTTTTGTTTATTATACGTCCGTCAAATTTACGTAGTTTGTATATTTCCATGTTTTCAAGTATGTTGAGTCGTCGTCCTTTCTGTTGTGGGTGGAGGAGTGTCATGCAGTTTTTTATGTCGGATAATTCATGTCCATGGTCGTATACGTGGTTTGCGTAGTTGGAGCGTCTAGTGTTGAGTCGAAAAGATCTGATGTGTTCGGTGTATCTTGTTTTTAAGTTGCGTCCTGTTTGTCCAATGTATGTGTGTTTACAGCTGCAAACCAGTTTGTAAACTCCACTTCTGTCGTATTTGTTTGTTTTGTCAATGCAAGTGTTCAGTTGGTTTTTCAGTGAGTTGTCAGTTTTGAATGTGGTCGAAAGTCCTTCCTTCTGGAAAAGGTTGGTGAGTTTATAGGTCTCTGGTCCAGTGTATGTGAAGATGCAGCGTTGGTTCGTGTTTGTGTCTCGTGGTTGTGGGTTGTTCTGTTTGTTATTGTATTGTCGGAGTAGTTTGTCTATGGTTTTGTTTGTGTATCCATTGCTTTGGGCAATAGAGTAGATTGTGTCTAGTTCTGTTTTGTAGTTTTGTTTAGTCAATGGTATGGTTTTGAGTCTGTGTATCATATGTCTGAAGGCAGCAAGTTTGTGTTGTTGAGGGTGGTTTGAGCTTGCGTGTATGGTGGTGTCTGTAGCTGTTGGTTTTCTGTAAATTGCGTATTGTAATTGATTGTCTGTTCGTATGATAGTGATGTCAAGGTAGTTTAGTGAGCTGTTCTGTTCTACTTCTACAGTGTAAGTGATGTTAGGGTGAATGTTGTTGGGGTCAGTAAGTATTTCGTTTGTGTTGTCTGTATCTATGACGCAAAGTATGTCATCGACATACCTTGAGTAATGTTTTATGTTGTGTTTGGTCATTAGTGTCTGTATATGTAAGTCCTCAAAGTGCTGTAGGAATGTTTCAGTGAGTAGTGAGGAAGTGGGATTACCCATTCCGAGTCCGTCTTGTGGTTTGTAAATGTCGTTGTTGAAGCGGAAGTAGTTCTGTTTGAGTATCGTCTGGGTGAGGTCGATTAGTTCGTTTATGTATGAGTCGTCGTACAGGTCAGAGAGTTTATCTCTCAGTATGTCTAGTGTTTGGTTAACTGGTATGGAAGGGTAGAGGTCTTTGATGTCGAATGATATGAGTTTAGTGTTTTCAGTTATGGGTACGTCTTGTAGTTTTGTTATGAGTTCGTTAGTGTTTCGGATTGTGTATGTGTAGGGTAGGTCTAACGTTTCTTTGAGTATAGCAGTAATGTGTTTTGCCAATTTGTATGCTGGGGCGGGAATGTAGTTGATGACAGGTCTGATGGGTATGTCAGTTTTGTGTATTTTTGGTTGAGCCCTAAGCATAGGAGGTTTCAAATTCAGCAAGGGCCTCAAACACAACCTACCTCACCAAGACATACAAAAAACCATTGAAACACATATCATAGATTCTGAAGCAGCAATATCCACTCTCCCTTCTGACAGACAGGAACACATACGACACAAGATAGCCGACGTACTCGAAAGCAACATCATAAAACACCAACAAGACCACTCAACCGACGACATTAAGACCACTAAACAAATTAGGAACAAACTGAAAAACAACGAACTAATACTGACTAAAGCTGACAAAGGTAACGTAACTGTTATCATGACCAAACAGAACTACATTGACAAAACCATGAACTTCATCACCAAAACCAATTGCACCAAACTTGACAAAGACCCGACAGACGCATACCAAAAAGACATACAAAAAGCACTTAAACGGTGCTCCAACATCATCGACGGACCTCACTTCAAATTTACAAACAAGAACCCCAAACCTCCTATGCTTAGGGCTCAACCAAAAATACACAAAACTGACATACCCATCAGACCTGTCATCAACTACATTCCCGCCCCAGCATACAAATTGGCAAAACACATTACTGCTATACTCAAAGAAACGTTAGACCTACCCTACACATACACAATCCGAAACACTAACGAACTCATAACAAAACTACAAGACGTACCCATAACTGAAAACACTAAACTCATATCATTCGACATCAAAGACCTCTACCCTTCCATACCAGTTAACCAAACACTAGACATACTGAGAGATAAACTCTCTGACCTGTACGACGACTCATACATAAACGAACTAATCGACCTCATCCAGACGATACTCAAACAGAACTACTTCCGCTTCAACAACGACATTTACAAACCACAAGACGGACTCGGAATGGGTAATCCCACTTCCTCACTACTCACTGAAACATTCCTACAGCACTTTGAGGACTTACATATACAGACACTAATGACCAAACACAACATAAAACATTACTCAAGGTATGTCGATGACATACTTTGCGTCATAGATACAGACAACACAAACGAAATACTTACTGACCTCAACAACATTCACCCTAACATCACTTACACTGTAGAAGTAGAACAGAACAGCTCACTAAACTACCTTGACATCACTATCATACGAACAGACAATCAATTACAATACGCAATTTACAGAAAACCAACAGCTACAGACACCACCATACACGCAAGCTCAAACCACCCTCAACAACACAAACTTGCTGCCTTCAGACATATGATACACAGACTCAAAACCATACCATTGACTAAACAAAACTACAAAACAGAACTAGACACAATCTACTCTATTGCCCAAAGCAATGGATACACAAACAAAACCATAGACAAACTACTCCGACAATACAATAACAAACAGAACAACCCACAACCACGAGACACAAACACGAACCAACGCTGCATCTTCACATACACTGGACCAGAGACCTATAAACTCACCAACCTTTTCCAGAAGGAAGGACTTTCGACCACATTCAAAACTGACAACTCACTGAAAAACCAACTGAACACTTGCATTGACAAAACAAACAAATACGACAGAAGTGGAGTTTACAAACTGGTTTGCAGCTGTAAACACACATACATTGGACAAACAGGACGCAACTTAAAAACAAGATACACCGAACACATCAGATCTTTTCGACTCAACACTAGACGCTCCAACTACGCAAACCACGTATACGACCATGGACATGAATTATCCGACATAAAAAACTGCATGACACTCCTCCACCCACAACAGAAAGGACGACGACTCAACATACTTGAAAACATGGAAATATACAAACTACGTAAATTTGACGGACGTATAATAAACAAAAACCTACTTGACACTACCTCAGACACTATATTCAAACCACTGGACAAACTCATTCAAAAACGAAAAACACCCACAGACGGATTTATTGACAACCTGAACAACAAAAGACAACGAACAGAACACACTACCATATCTCCTTACAAACGCAAACAGCACCCTCACGACTCCACTAACTTCCAGACAACCAAACGACCTAGGATATCATAATCTCTAACAATAAATAAAATAATCAACTAACCAAAAATAAAAATAAAAAAAAATAAAAAAAAAAAATGTTAGAAATAGATATAGATATAAGTTAATCATTTTATCAATAATTTAGTTATGTAAGCTAGTTTATAATATATTCATAATTTAGAATAGAAGACCACGTGGTCACCACGTGGTTACCATGTGGTTACCAGGTGGTGAAGGTATAATTAGCTAATAGGATTAGTTTTATCTCTCCCTTTCACTTGACATGACAGACAAACAACCTTTCACCACGTGGTCTCGTTACTATGTGGTCCCCTTTCCTTTCTAATCCTTTTACCTACCTCCCTTTCACCCAGACTATATAAACAGAACGACGGACTGACAAACTTTAGTACTCTCTCTACGGCCTGAAGATGATGTCTTTACATCGAAAGCGCTCGCCTCCTGTACTCGACTTGCTGGTTACGACGGATTCTCCAATACGGTACGTAGATAATAATTGTATTCTTATAACTAGCGGAACTAACCCCATTCATTTAATACATGATGGAGTTATGGCCATTTTAGTGCTGCAAGGTCGAAAACACAAAAAAAGTAGAACTTTAAAAGGAATTAAAAAAGATTCGAGAGGGAAAATTTGTTGCAAATTAGTTGTAGAATAGATACCTACTTGAAGTTTGGCGAGTCGAGCCTGATACGCCTGTTCACATGGTGTTCATGGTATAAGAAGGGAATAAAAATAAAATAAAAAGTTATTGTTTGTTACTGATGATGACCTAACCGATGAAATCGATTTAACTTGTAACTCATTATTTTCGTGGAAATAGACAACGTTCTTCTCAACTAAGTTTTTAGTATAAGAAGGGATTCAGAAGTATTGTGATGTGTTTTAGCCGAGCTGGTGTGATAGTTTAGATTCTGGAGATTATGTAGGAACTGTACATACCTGCTTTGATAGTAGTTGTGATCAATGAGCTATGACTAGTTGCAAGGATTGATGAAATTAATGAATAAAAAAACGGAGTTGAGAAGAACGTTGTCTATTCCTACAAAAATAATGAGTTGCAAAGTTGTCGAGTTGCAAACGATTTCGATGGTTAGGAAATCATCATCAACGAACAATAACTGAAGGTACACCAAAGAGAGCAAAGCTTATATAGCCACAGATGAAAGGCAGCTTGAATCCCACAGGCCGAGAAAGTGAAAGGCATACCCAAACAGATTGAAGCAGATATAAGTGAAAGGAGAACTTGAATCCTAGTAGCTCAGAGAAGTTTGAGTGACCTGGTAGGATCAACAAATGCGAATCTAGGCAGACAAAGTGAAAAAGAACTCAAACAGTGGTGAGGGTAATTTTGTGACTGGGGGGGGGGGGGGGGGGGACCAACCTATTGCAGGAATGAACCTATCAACGGTGAAACATGTTGGGGGACCATCTCATTCGAACATTTACCATACCTATCACTCTTGGAAATCGAGAACTTTATTCGTAATTCAATGAAGTTCGTCACCATCTCCTTCCTTTTGTAGTATAAATTAGGAACTCAGACCCCGTGTGTCGTTTATCAGAATTGTCACATTGTATCCGCAGAAAAGATCTTCATCGACTTTTTTCTCCTTAGCGGGTTTTTCATAGCCCGTTATAAAAATGGGTATCCTCACGTACTGCGACGACCCTACCGACCTCGTTCGCACCACCACTGCCATCCCTCTCCCTGCGGTAGGCAGATATTAATTCTTGTCGTGGATCCCTCCAAGCATCCAGTCGATGCCGAGACCCGCTATCTCGAAGGCATTCCAATTTCTTTATTGCAGCTTTTCTCTACTGACTTACAGCTCGCCATCAACTTTCATCTCATGTGACCCATTTTTTCCAATTTGAATAATGTCTCAAAAATAATATTCAAAAATTCTAGGATTGTTCAACGAGACTATTTCCATACTCTTCATTTCCCACGAAAGTTCCCCTGCGAAATGTTCTATTGTGGATAATTTGAAAGTCTAGATACTCATCTGAGAAAGGTGGGAGCTGAACTTTCACGGCTTTTCAGTAAGAGCTTCGTAAGTTTCTGTAGGTAAATATATATCATCCTGCTGAGTGGAGCTCATTATTGTAAGTGCGAATAAAACAGGACAAGGTAAAGTCATAACGATTGTAGCCAACAATGTGTCAAGCTAGTTTGGCTAGTAGGTACATAGTTTGTTGCGTACGTAGTGCTGTTAGCAGTTTCAAATTGTAGGTGTATAATCGAACTCAGCGTACACAGTAGGTAACTCCTCAAAGCAAACTAATTGTTATGCACACGCACGGTGACAGAGTACACGTATTAGGTGAAGTGGAGAGTTGTTTCCAAGTGCGAAGTTTACAGGCGTTTGAGTTATATCCATCCTGAAAGCGCTCACCGCGTTTCCTTAGAAACTTCTAGACCAACGTCAAAAAGTTGGGAGAGGAGATACGACTCAGACTCCTTGCTTCCCGAAAGCGTTCATTATAATGAAAAGTTGCGAAAATTTGCATAATGGAATTTATTACAATTCCATTCCAGCCAATCCTGTAGTAGGTCCAACAGAAGTATTATTTTGTTTCGTGAATTTCTATATGATTATTATTATGAATAGTAAAAACTGCACGATATGATTGAAATGTTGGATGGCCCAGATCTATTATTTAAATGAGAAAAAGTCGATAGAGTAGAAATGAAAAAGAATACCTAAACAGAGGATTGCTTTGATGAATACATTGAGAGTCTATTCATCTAGGGCATGGGAAGGGAAGTCGTAATGTGGCCCTATGCTGACAATGTATGGGTTTGAGCATAATCCTGGTGTTCAAACCTGAGTACCTGGAGCTCACTTTGGTAATACTGGAACTGTTGTTAGTGCGGTATTTAGCATACGGACCGTCCAAGTAATCCATTGTTGTATGCACGCGGCCTCATAGTCGTGTATCTCGGTGTGAATAAAAATCAATTTATTTCGATGAAAATGCATTAAATGCATTATAAATTAAATGCACGATAAATTTATCGTATATTACTTCAGTATTGTTACCGTACTATGATTCCACCAAAACACAGAAAGATGACTAAACGATAATCAATAGATCATTCCGTCTTGCCGTACTATGCCTTCCCCTCAGAACATACTCAGTCTAATGATTTACCATTCCCAGGTGGGGTGTGAATCAAACTTCCAAGGAAGCACCATCGACATATAATATTATTAGGGCCCGTGAGACCTTGGGTTCAATAACAATAACAATGAAGAATTCATAACAATGAAGCTCCAAGCTTCCCTAGAGAAATAAATTAGTAAACACTTATATTATCGTATGATTCACGGTCGCAGTTTTCTGAATTGGCAAATACCAACACGACTCAAACAGATTTATGAATTTGCCGTACTTTTGATGATGATTTCGTATAAAGATTTACTTGCAGGTAAAGTTAGTTTGCAAGTAATTTACCATAAAGATTTATTAATTTGGCAAACTTCGTTGATTAATTTTGGGTTTTTTGCTAAATGAAATACCGTGGAGTTCATGTACGAGAATGTAGGGTGCGGCAAAGCCGATTGACGAGTTTGAAGGGCCTATAAAAAAAAAATTTTGTACTAAAAATTTGAAAACGACATCACTGAGATGGTGGCCGTCAGCAGCGAAGCACTGATTTTTAAAGATTTCTATGATTATAGATATATTTGTAGATGAACAACATTCACAAAACTTAGGCATCGTGAAGTCTCATATTTTTGAAAGGTGTGAGATATTGTGAGCTGTGAGATATTGTGATCTATTTATTTTGAGTGGTCTCTGGAAATATTTATTTTGGTTTATTTTTTCAAATAATGAGCTTTTGGAATCGAGTAGGAAAAACTGAGCCCCCCCCCTCCCCCTAAATTTTGATGGTTCAGACTTCAAGGTACGTGAAATTCAAAAATTGAATGAAAAATTTTTCCGTCCGACCGCCGTACGCCGTAAGCGGCACTTAGCCCAGTTTCCATGGACCTATTTTGATGAAATTTGGTGTAACGGATTCATTTTGGATCTAGTTGAGCCCCGAAGATATGAGTTATTGTCTTCCAAGGGGTAAAAGTTGGGGAAACAACTTTCAAAACGCCCTAGCTCACAAAACTTTCGAAGTATAGGTAACTAATTTGAATGTCTAGAATATTCAAGAATTAAGTGACACCACCCAGAGCTCAGTAGGACCAACCAATCGCTTGATGAGGATAATTAATCACCCAATTAATTAATGTTTCACTGACTTGAGACCATTCTAGAAACGAATGATACCACCCAGACGATTAAAAGTTGTTAACAACATGTTTATCGTGAAATTTACTGTTTAGCTAGTGAATAGTCCCAGTGAACCGACACCTCCCTCCCCCCTACCACGGAAAGGTAGTTTACAATCAACAAGGTTTCCCACCATTTGAATAAAATTTGTTGCGGCAGAGAATATAGATCCATGAATAGAGGGAGAGCCGAATATCAAATAAAGGTGGGCAGTTATTACGTTACCAACACGCCTTTTAAAATTTAACTCGCTTTGCCCTCACTCCGGCTTTTATAATGAATGGGCAACCGCATTCGTATTCATCTTGCGAGCTAGGCGCCATTTACAAACGAGAGTTCGCCCCTCAATAGATTAGTGCTAAGATTAGTCAATGGGAACGTGACTTGTATAGCCAAGTTCTCAGGTATTCCATACTCGCATGTTCCTATCTGGTTCGCTCTGCCATCTCTGCCGGAAAAGTGGGCCAATGAAGTTCCGCTCAATCACCCGAAGGCAAGGCCCTACAAGGGATCAAACAATACCGAGCCTTTTACTATAGTATCAACCTTCATTATGTATTCATGCGGAATATCAAAGGTCCCACTACAAAGTCAAACCGCTATGAAAATATCCTTATTTCTCAAGTATTGTTCTTTCTATAAAGGTGATCGGATTGAACTTATTCTCTGAAAAGAGATGAATATATTCCTCAAAGAAAGGACTTATCTGTAATATACGCGTGAAAGGATGGAAGCATAATAATTATTCATTTTCCCAATTCGATTTTCCCAATAAATGAATTATTCATTTTCCCAATTTGATCTCTAAGTGAACTATTATGCATAAGCTTACTATTCGCCTATGATGTAACATTCTAGGATATAAAAATATAGTCATAACTTAGTGGCTGAGGTTTTGTATTGTTCGGCCAAAGATCGTTGGTGTGGAAAAATGTGAAGAGAGTATTAACAATCATTTGTATGCATAATAATTCTTCCCTCCGAAAAGAGTGGTAGAAATCAGTCACAGTAAGTCGAGTACTGCGTTTCAATAGTTGAAGGCTGCGTGGATAAGTTTCTGTCGGCGTGTTATGCCTAGAGGTAAAGGATACGAAACGGAGAAGTTGATATTTGACCACATCATCATCTGGTTGTTTGTTGGAAGCTTTGGAGGCAATGGAATTTATATCGGAGGAAAGTTGGGCTTCAGCGCCAACTAACGGATCCAGGGAAGAATTAACCAATATGAGTACTGTCAATGAGCTACTCTGGACTCACTTCGACTTCCGCGAACGGATCATATTATTATTAATTTTACTTTATTATTATTATAGTTTTAGTACATTGAACTTTACCATCCAGGTAAGGCACCTGAGATGAGGTCTAAGCTATCACGATCTCTCGTGATACGATTTTCTATAGGAAATAGATCATTGTGTTAATAATTGAGAAGACCTACATAAATTGATTGCCTAAATTAAATTACTGACAATATAATTTATTAGGATAAGATTTGAGATAGTTCAGTGACAGTTTTCGAATCACCGATGCAAGAGCTTGCGAAAAATATGATAAAATCACAAGCACAGATAGATACGATAAAAATATTTTCATCCTTTGGCTTTAAACAGGAGCTCCTACCCGTCAATTGTGTATCGTAAAATAAAATATGGATAAAATTATTCTCATGAAGAAGTGCAATCAAAAGAAAGTGAGAGAAAATGTAGTGATATTTTTTTAACTTCATTCCGAACCTATTTGCAGAAAAATTGAGAACTAACGCGATTAAAAAACCGTTTTCCTCACTGGCTCCAGATGAAAAATTTTGGATTTAGAAAAGTTTCTATCGGGTGCTCAACTTTATGGATAATAACGTTAGAGACGGTTAGGCGGATGCTTTAGAGACGAGGAACTCATCCCACTCAATCTTCAGTATCTTCACCCTATCACGTTACTAGATTAAAAGCAATGGTGCTATGGAAGTGGGAGTGGGAGAAGAGAGGGTCGAGAGAGGGGGGTTTGAGAGTACTTTGGTAATTAAATCATGCAAATTACGGAGTAAAAAAAATGGAAAGACTGAAGAGGCTTCTCAAAATACTCTGAAGAAATTTAGGAGTTGGAAAAGCTTGTGTTTTTTTACGACAGCAATAAGTATGTAAATTAAGGTTTCGAAGGAGCCCGAAAAGCGTTACTGGATCTGGAAGTATCATCTCGGAAACCAGTCGTGAGAGAATTGAACCAACACTCCTCGGATAAAAGATGGCAAATTGTGAAGTAGAAAACTAAACAATGTAATTGATTTTCCTCACATTGGTAGATGTGATTATTACATTATTGTCTACATTAATACAATATGAAGGATTATTAATACAACCGATCTTCCCTACTTGATCAGCTAATCGTTCTTCAATGCTCAATCAAATCTTAGCTTCCTTACTAACGAAGAATAAAAAGATTTGTATTCCAGCAAATTCGAGTCCACCGAAATCAAAATTTCTAATCGCATTTTATGCTATTGAGTTTCTTGAACAACTTTGGCTCCGTATGTCAGTCTGTGTACATGCCTTGTCTCGGGTGTGTCTACTTGAAATCATGGCTCGATTTTGATGAAATTTTCAGGGATAATATGGGTTAGCATCAGAACGCTTCTTTATGAATTTTGTGTTATCCCCTTTCTTTGATAGTAAGGTCGCAGAAATCCTCATACCAGAACACCTTTTTATTTGAGGATCTCATTAGAATATCTCAAATCCCACCACATTCAATCTCTAATCCCTGAGAATTAGGTAATGTGTATACTATATAATGACTTCAAACTTACGCAGTGAGTATACTCCAAACTTACCACATATAGGTATTAATTCACCCCCCCCCCCCCCAACAGAATTCTTCTAGTTGATTAGTTTAGTAGTCCCAAATAATATTATTGTTTCGGGAGTTAGTTAAGGTATGTGTAAAAGCGAAGACGATTCCAGTCCTCGTAAACAGAAATTTCACTGGAGTTGTGGCGCCTTCGAATTCCGCCTTGTAATCTGGAAGCCCCATCACGACTCGAGTGAGCGGTCGATTCGAACGTAAAAGATTCTACTGAACCAGGGAAAACAAAACCGTTTGGCCGCGAAACGCATCTCTATAAAACCGAATGTTGCGGAGGAAGACTGGAAAACGTCCTATGTAGATCCTCTGAGTACCAGTAACTGGAAGTGGTTTTAGAGAGAACCTCACCCTCACTTCCTGTCCCATCTAAACTGCAACTTAAACAGATCCTAAAAAGGATAATTCTATTTGAGAAGAGAGGAAAAGCAAAGCAAACCACTCAGCCTTAACAACCCTTATAAACACCCCTAATGGGCTTCAGCTTGATAAGGGTATGTTAAAACTCCCTCTAGTGAAAGAACCTGAAAAGTTGTTTAGTTCCCTTGATCCATCGCGAAACGCCTGATTGCGAAAGTACTTTATTGCCTTTGACCTTGCCTAATCTTTGAAACTCCTACTCCCACTTCAAGTTTGTTCAAAAAAGAAAGGTTCCGATGTTTTATATTTAATGCTACAATCCTCAAGCTCACCAAAGATAGAAATTATGGAAAGACCCGGTTTTTTTCTACTTGTTGATCGCATCGTTAGTGCACGATTAGTGATTTATTAATTTAACTCCCTCCTTTAGTCTTTTCCCAGTAAGTATGTTCTATTTTTGTTTTTGCAAAATTTTATATTATAGTATTTTATATTGTTTATAATGTTTGTTCATTGACAAAATTCACGAGGGCGGAGCGTGTTTTTATTTTGTTTATGCAATAGTTACCTATATTTCGGGTTAGGTTAGTTAGATTAATGATTCAGTTATAGTTGAATAAAGTGTTATTTTACTTCCTGGCTATCAAAGGTTAACCTTTAGTTTTTGGAGCAGATCAGCCAAAATTCTCGTCTCAAAAATCAAATATTCCCATCTTGCATTTCAGAACTTATTGAACAACATTCTTACCATACATGGTTGACTTTGTTCTATAATACTTGTCTTCATAATGGTTGGATTTTGATGGAATATTCCGATTTCATGCAGGTTAGCCTCGAGACAAAAATATAGAAAGTGCACTTTGATATCATCATTATCCACACAGTAGAATCCAGGGTACTTGTGAAAAAGTGAATAGTCATCAACGTACCTAACAAAACCGTGTTGCAGTTTTTTTTAGATAGAAACATGACAGAATTAGTTTGTTTTCTCTCTAGTTACTAAACTGTTGACCAGTGATCGGCAACAATTACTTATTCTGTGACTTTCCTTGCTTATGTTTCACTCATATCTTTATAAGATTAGTAACACGCGATTTATTTTTTCAAAAAATATGGCTGATAATCCAGGGTATACAAACACACAACTACTTTTCTCAAACTAGACACTTCAAAGTAATATTGGAAAAAAATATTAAGAAACAATGACATCATGTTTTTTAAACCCTTTTACGCGAGTGTTGGAGCGTGAACAGAGGTCGACGAGTTTCCAAAGTGTATGTTTTTCTTTTCAAAGCCATTCGATGTGGGGATATCCTGCCGAATCAAAGATTCATGACTTTGGTTGCTTTGATGTGCCACGCAACGCAGCTACATCGAAAACCCTCGGCCCCGAACCCCCATCGTTCTCGAAATTCGTTAATGCTTCAAACGTTACACAGGAATGGGTGGAAGTTGTGGAAATCTCCAGCCCTCCACAACACCGACTCATAACTGTCCAATGAAAACAGTTAGGCTCGGAAATTTATTTTGTTGAGTGTATAAAAATGTGGAGGCTGGCTTCAAGAGGAGGTTCGTTGAAGGGGTTTGAAACCACTTATCACGTGGTCCTCGGAAACAGAGAGCAAAGCTTGTACTTTCTCTGTTTGCCACATTTACCATTCACTGCTTTTTCACAACACTTCAACACCGGGAGATCAACTCACGTGAGAATAGGAGGGGTGAAAATACGATATTCATAACTTTGGGGCGATTTTTTCTTCTTCCGAAAGGATTTAGATGTCTGTTCAGAAGTACGTGCGTGGAATTATTCTGCAAAGGGTTGAGGACAAAGTTATTATTGTGGAGTGACCCTTCTGGAGCAAGTTACTCTTTATATTTGAATTCCCTAACTTCGGTGACTCTTCTAAAAGCCCTTCCTGATCCACGTATTCCATTATTTCCACGATACGGCACAGTTGGATCCCAGGTCATTTCCACCATTGTGTGTATTTTATTGGAGACATTAGAAACACACGCTCACCGATTACCTTCACGTGAAAGATGAATAATATCTTCAGCTGAATAATAGAGATTGGGACAATGTGGATAAAGAGACAGACAATATTTTTCTTATTGCAGACAACATTTTAGTTTAGTTAGTCAGTGGATGTTCACTCAGAATGATCAGCTTAATTCAAGCTAAAAATTGTCATCAAGACACTGAGTTTGAGGTTGAGGTCAAAAATACAAATTCCTCGTTCTTTTCCATTCAGTTATCTACCTATTCACTTTTACTACATTATGAAGGTGTTTAAATTGCCGGACAACAGATTTTAGTGTCCGCAAGGAAACATGAGTACCGAGAACTCCGCACCAGCCCGAGAATAGTTGCTCAGATCTTGGAGACTGGGCCAATTTGGAAGACAAAATGGTTGTTTAAGCTATGAGGCGACATCATATTGGAGCTTAGTAGTTGAGACAGAATATCAGTCGTGTCCCATGTGCAACGGTAATTCCATTGAAAATGCGTTTCATTTCAACAGCATACACCATGGCGCAAATGGCTTGGAACAGCGGTGCTTTGCAGAGACGAATATACATATTCGTCGAATATACATACTCAGCAATGGCTCTTACTCGGAAATGCGATACTACCCAACAATATCTAGCGATATTGTTCGGTAGATATTGTTCGCTAGATATTGTTGGGTAGGATCGCAATTCCGAGTAAGAGCCGTTGCTGAGTATAGTCTTTAGTTTGTAGGGTTGGAATTTATGTAGTAATGTTACGAATAAATTATTTATTAAAGAACTGTGTTATGTTTGATCATAATAGTATTATTCTAGTTATAAATAACATTTAATCAAAAAAGAAGAAAAAAAGACGTTGAACTCTTCTGTCGAGCTTAATAGGATAAAGATTAATCTTACATGACTCTCCGTATTACAATATTGTAAAAATTATTTATTAAAGCACGTTCTCTCTCTCTCTCTCTCTCTCTCTCTCTCTCTCTCTCCTTCTTATCTACCTTTTTGTACAACTTCATAACTATATTTTGTTAATATTAGAGAAATTCTACATACTTTGGATATTCTGATCCATGAAAATCAAGATGCATGAGCAGTTACCCTTTTTGTTTGACCCGAGTTTAATGTAATATCGCTTACATACGGTGACCCCTTCGTTCTCTACTTTTAGTCCGCCACAAACGCCAGTTGCGCTAAACCTGCTTTAATACGCTCTGGTTTTGTTATCTTCGTATTTCGCCACGGAATTAGAGCCAAACGACTCATAAACTCGGCACATGCCCTCCCCTCCTGTTTTCTCTCCAAAAGACCAATTAAAACAAAATAGTGGCGTACGCGCTCATTTTATAAGAGAGCAATTATACATGAACTCTCTACGAATTCTAATTACTCACTTTCCCCTCTAAACAACTTAGAACGGGTAATTACAGTGGAGCAGGTGGTTCCACATTCACACCCTAACGAACCTAAAGCCTTGTAAGTAATGACATTTGCCGAGACATCCTGACCTTCCACTCTGATGATTATGAGAATAACTCCTGAGAGAGGAAAACAGAGGAGAGTCAAGCCACAGCATGCTTATTTTTGCATGAAACCCCTCGCTCATACAAGTAGGAGTATAGATTACTAGACACTCATCATGAGGGGGACTGAGATTCTGAAAGTACTGAGGGTTAGTTTTGGTTTATTATTTTCAATAATGAACCTTTGGAATCGACCAAGAAAAAAAAAATTAACACCCCCTCAAAATTTGATGGTTTACGTTTCAAGGTAGGATCCAAAAATCAAATAAAAATTTGGCCGTCCGTCCGCCGTACGCGGCACTTTTGCCACTTAGCATTGACCGATTTTGATGAAATTTGGTATGTAGGCTCCATTTGGGGTCTAGTTGTGCCCCGAAGCTTTTGGTTGATGTAGGTCACTTCTAAGGGTTCCAAAATCAATTTTGAAATTTTGAAAACGCCCTAACTCAAAAAATTTTGATATAAAGGTATTGTTTTTCCTTCATTTTAAGATTCTATGGAATTTTTAAAATTTTTTGAGACCACGCGGAGCTCTGTAGGACTAACCGTTCGCTCCCTACGAAAATTTAAGGGTTTATTTTGAAATATATGTATATATATAAATCAAAACACGAGTGTGAATCGCAAAAGAGGCCTAATCTCCGTTCAAATTAGAGCTGATCGAAATGCAATCGATGGTTGGTAATTTTGATTTTTTTTTTAATTTATTTTTTATTTTTTTTAACACAGAATGTGTTTTTGCGATGACCTACCGAAGAAAAATCGTCACGAAAAAGCGACAGAAAAAACCGTTACGCGAATTTTATAATGATATTCACGTGCAACCAAGCCATGGAATGCTGGGTCAATGTGGTCACGTGCAACCAAGTCAATGGAGAATGCTGAAGGCGCCTGAGTGGTCACTGATCAGCTGAGTGAGCTCCAAGGCCATTTTCTCTCCTGTTGAACGCAGGAACCTGAAATTTGAGAGGGCGGGTCAATGGAGAATGCTGAAGGCGCCTGAGTGGTCACTGATCAGCTGAGTGAGCTCCAAGGCCATTTTCTCTCCTGTTGAACGCAGGAACCTGAAATTTGAGAGGGCGGGTCAATGGAGAATGCTGAAGGCGCCTGAGTGGTCACTGATCAGCTGAGTGAGCTCCAAGGCCATTTTCTCTCCAGTTGAACGCAGGAACCTGAAATTTTAGAGGGCGGGTCAATGGAGAATGCTGAAGGCGCCTGAGTGGTCACTGATCAGCTGAGTGAGCTCCAAGGCCATTTTCTCTCCTGTTGAACGCAGGAACCTGAACTTTTAGAGGGCGGGTGAATGGAGAATGCTGAAGGCGCCTGAGTGGTCACTGATCAGTTGAGTGAGCTCCAAGGCCATTTCCTCTCCTGTTGAACGCAGGAACCTGAAATTTGAGAGGCAGGGTCAAAGGAGAATGCTGAAAGCGCCTGAGTGGTCACTGATCAGCTGAGTGTGCTCCAAGGCCATTTTCTGTTGAACGCAGGAAGCTGAAATTTTAGAGGGCGGGTCAATGGAGAATGCTGAAGGCGCCTGAGTGGTCACTGATCAGTTGAGTGAGCTCCAAGGCCATTTCCTCTCCTGTTGAACGCAGGAACCTGAAATTTGAGAGGCAGGGTCAAAGGAGAATGCTGAAAGCGCCTGAGTGGTCACTGATCAGCTGAGTGTGCTTCAAGGCCATTTCGTCTCCTGTTTAACGCAGGAACCTGAAATTTGAGAGGGCGGGTCAATGGAGAATGCTGAAGGCGCCTGAGTGGTCACTGATCAGCTGAGTGAGCTCCAAGGCCATTTTCTCTCCTGTTGAACGCAGGAACCTGAAATTTGAGAGGGCGGGTCAATGGAGAATGCTGAAGGCGCCTGAGTGGTCACTGATCAGCTGAGTGAGCTCCAAGGCCATTTTCTCTCCTGTTGAACGCAGGAAGCTGAAATTTTAGAGGGCGGGTCAATGGAGAATGCTGAAGGCGCCTGAGTGGTCACTGATCAGCTGAGTGTGCTCCAAGGCCAACGAATCGTTAATCAAACGTTGAAAGTCGTTCAGAAAACAATTAATTTACGTGTTCATTATTTAAATGTTTCAAGGTTTTCTGATGTCGTGGAAGGTTAGACTTATCAACCAATGAGTTACAAACGCTACATCACGTTTTTGGCCTACATTTAATATCTACTCCCCCACTTACATTTTCTTTTGAAGGAATGGTGGTTTGTTTTGTATGAGCTTTACTCCTAAGGTGCGTGGGATATCCTGCTTTGTGGATGCGCACATTTATAGGGTTTTAGACCAAATTAAATGTCTAACAATTATTTATTTTATTTATGCCAAAGACTCCACATTTATTATTGTTGTTTTTTATTTAACGGATGACTAGCATCGCAAAAACACATTCTGTGTTCCTATGATTCCATACAGAGTATGGAAAAAGAAATAAACCGGGGGGTGCAGGGGGGCGGAGCCCCCCGCCGAGGCGCAAAGCGCCGAGTTTTTTTCTTCTCTTCATATTGGATGGTTGGTGATTTTGTAGACGAGTGATCTATATAGAAAAATAATAAACCATTGTGTAATAATTTGCAGCGTTTTTTGTACAAGGGGCGTGTCTGTAAAAACCAATTTCTTCTACAAATACTCTATACTCAATTCAATTCATTTTTATTGTCATAGTACTTCTTTACTCGTAACAATCGTCACCATCAATATTGTCCTTAACGTCGTCGGTTTATATAATTACAATAAATGAATAAAACACTGATAAAGTCAACAGTACAAATACGAGTAACAAAGGTTAAACTGTTTCTGTAATGTACCTACTTAGTTCAATTCATTGACTAGATAAAGTTAAAGTCCAGCCATCATGGAGATCAAAGATCGAAGTTTTACAAGCCCCGTAACTGCAAAAATGGTGAAATGAGTGTCCTTATTGTTATTTTATCATTTGGTGCTACAGTTCGTGCGAGCCAATAAAGAGTGGTCTAAACAATTCAGTCAAAGGACATGGGTATTGTGGCTTATCATAGTTGAGAACAGTTTTTCAGATCTAATTGTGTGATAATTCCATTGACAAAACCTTTCAAAGCCAAAACCGTTGATGTTGTACATTGTTGCACAACGTAAAATTCACTTTTGACAATGAGCAAGCTCGTGCAACTCCATTATTCGCCATTGTTTGATTACTACCATAATAGAAGCATCCTGTTAAATTCTTCATCACAAACTTAGTTTTTACCGACCACCGAGAAAAGGTGATTCAAAGAACTCCTTTCCAGGCATTAAAACAAAATATGGAGGGAGAGCTCGCCCTAATAAACAAACTGCCGACGAGGGAAATACAGATTCAAATTAGCTCTAATTTCTCCACATTAATATCAAGTCTCTAAGAACCCAAGCGGGCCGAGCAACAATTTCCTCTCTCACCCAACCTGGAAGACTTAGCAAGCACTTAGTGCTTGCACTATATTAGCCGGGCTCTATTCGAGAAGATCTTCGTGAATACTATCTCAAAAGTCTTACTGAAGACTGAATTCAATATCGTGTACTATTCGAAAACACTTAGTATTGCATCAATATCATTGGAGAAAATTCATTTTCTTTGAATATTTTTGATGGTTTTGGTTTATCTCGAAAAAAAAACCCCACTATCTACTGGTCAAGTGCACTACACACACTTGAATGGTTGAGTGGGCATGTTGGTAGCTGTAGTTAATTATTAGTATTATTGCCCATTGGAGACCATTGCCTATGATCATGGTAGAAGGGTGATATATGAAGACAAAATAATAAACCACGTGATTATTTACAGCGTTTTTCGTTTTTATGTGCTCTAGGACCACCAGAATGGGCAGTAAACGCACCAGAGGCAGCAGAATAGGCCACTTTTTCGGGGGTTATCGGATTTCATAATGAAGAATTTTCATAAAAGAGATACTTCTAGGTACTAGGTAGGTATTTATCGAAATAAAATTGATAAGTACTTGTCAGTATATTTCATGATGTTCGAACTCATATTACGTTATTTAAGAATTTGAGGGTCAGTAACATAAGTGAGTTGAATGTAAGTAGTGGTTTTGAAATATTGCAGATTTCCTGAGGTTTTTTTTAACAGAGTGAGTACAACATTTAAACAATTTGCCAATTAGGTGTGGCACATAGCTTCCTCCAACTAACCATAACCCGATTGTATAGATGATCCGATGCATAGGTAGTAGATAATCTCAAAACTTCTTTCTTCTACTAGTTCCAACCACTAACCACTATCCGCCATATTTGATGACGATGAAATTTGTAAGGGACCATCCAGAGTCACAACCCAACCACACAACCCTCAAAAATCTTGCAAAAACACGCATGATCCAAGAAACGTAAACCCGTTGTACCTAACAGCCATCATTTCTGCATTTTCCATTCGAACTCGATGGAATTTTCAGGAATTGTGCCAGTTGGCGTATAGAGAGTCCCCTACGAAAAACATCGTTCCAGGATTGATCCGTTTCCCTTTGAGAATGCGCAAACGTAAAACCCTTGAAATAACCGTCATCCGAATTTAATTCAATTTTCAGGAATTGTGCCGATGGTCTCCTATGAGGGTAATGCAAGGTTCTTTGATATTGAAGTTTTCAGATATTTACTGTATATAGGATCAAATGTACAACCGGGTCATGGATACGAGGAAGCTATGTGCCACTCCTACTTGGGATATGTTTCTACAGTTGAGTAACTTACATTATCAAACAAGAACTGAAGAAATGCATAAAGAGAAATATTCCATAAAGTCACATGGAGTTACGCCTAATTAATCAAGGGAAGTGAAAGGGAATCGAAGTTTACAATTGTAAACAAAGAGGAAACTAGTGTTGTTGATTGTTAATGTTTGAAAGAATATTATATGGAATTAAATGATCAGTACAATTATCAGATCTCATTATACTTCCATGCATACTTTCTTTAACTTTTTTTCGATTATACTTCTGCACTTTCGTAATAACGCGAGGGCAATCACTATTTGATAATCATATTAATGTTTTAGTATCTACATTTACTGTTGATGATATCGCTAATCAGAAGTTACTAGTACCTTTCGATGTTGGTTATTCTGTGAACCTACACGTCGTGAATATGAGGTGTTTGGTGAGTTAGGGCTATGTTCACGGAGAGCTCACGTTAATAATTTAAACTTCTGCTCGAACATCTCACAAACTATTGCCTAATTCATTGTATTATTCTGAGCCTTGAGTCTACCCACAACATTTCATTCCTTCAAGGAGTCTCAAGGGATTTTATTTCATTATTCAACGCCGGGAATTCTCTCCACACGCATCTAAAAGCCGAGCCTCGTTCTAGTTAAATAATCTTGCTGATTTTACTAGGAACGAAATACTTACCGTAGAGAGCGACAAACAAATTAATTCGATGGCTTCAAAAATTGTATCTACCGTGAAAACTCGAATATGAATAATTTTAATTTAAACTGTAAACCAAAATGGAGTTTGCGTATGAACTAATATAGTTCATCATACAGAAGCAGTATAGCTTCATTATAGCTCTCATATATAAATAGTTGGTGTAAAAATTGTAGATTTAGTCATGGGGATTATCAATTAGGTACTCATTAAATCCCAATACTGGATGTTCACGATTATGTTGATGGGTTTTCGATTCGGTTTACAGCAACACGATCAACCCTTTTCTACACGCAGGGAGGGACGCAGTCCTGCCTTGGTTCAATTTTTGGTATTAATCACAGTTCCCCCTCTACAGGAAGATAGGGTTCCGGGTATTCTCCTTCTACAATAGCCTTTACGCGGAAATTGCGCCAAATATATATTTTTCAGGCTTCAATAGTAAGTTATTATAGTGAAAAAGAACAGTTCCTTTATTTGTTACTGTAGCCACCATTTTTGTACACCTTTGAGTTAGTTCAAATCCATGTCTCAGTATAGCATTTTCTCTCTGTCAATAAAACTTACATACGCGTGCAATTCGATCATTTATATTCTTACTCCCGACACAACAAGTTGGCGACGAGGATTAAAACATTGCCAGATCTTCGATAAAGTGAGTAGAACAGTGTATTGTGGATAAAAACGGACTTTTCCAGCCTTTGCGCAGTCGCCTCAACTTCTACCTGTTGCCTCGACTTCGTTTCACTCGACGGAAATTACGACGCTTTTCTACAGGTATTTACACACATTCGCACAATATTGTCAACCTATCCTAGCGAATCCTGCCAGAAAAGTCGCCTTTCGTTTGGAATTTCGTATTGATCTCGAATCTCGCACTTCGAAAAAAAGGCAAATCGAGTTATTCAACGCCGCCATAACGGAATCCACACAGTTCCTTGCCAGTTGCTACGTTGCTCTTTTGAACTACTATTCTGAACCGTCTCAGTCACGACCGTTCCTCAGGAGCCGTTATTTGTCACCTAATATTCCGAGCCGTTCGATTGTATCAGTGAAATCACTGTTCCCTGTCACATTCGCCGTTTTTCTCTCATTTTCCGCCGTTTTTCGTCCGTTCTTCAAGCTTTGCATCAGTCAATCCTCAAAATTGTCTCGCTTTTCAAAATTTAAATGGATCAGGAACAATTCAAACAATTTCTTGCAGTATTGACAGCTGCCTTGGGAGAAAATAAACCTGCCACAACTCCACAGATAATTCCTTCTGAGAATTATGATGATAAGAAAGAAAAATTCACCTCTTATCTCCAACGTTTTGAAAATTACTGCAGCCTCAAGAATATTGTCTCCACTGTTACAAAATCTCAGCTCTTGTGTGCATCTGTTGGATCAGTACACTATAATAATTTAGCTGCCTTATTGGGTCCAGAGAAACCAATTAAGGATATTCCATATGACAACCTGATCACTCACTTCAAAAATATGTTGTCACCTACAGTCTCTACAGTCGTTGCACAGCATTATTTCTTGAATGTCACACAGCAACCTACAAAGTCAATTTCTGAATTTGTGGCTGCCCTCAAATCAAAATTAAGTGATTGTGATTTCTATGTAACTTGCACTTGTGATTCGACAATTTCTATAGCAGACACATTCCTTCGCGCCCAATTTATTAGAGGCTTAAAAGACAATTGGATTCGTGAGCAGCTCTTGCAGCAGTCTTCCAACAAAAATTTTGATGCACTGCTCAGAACAGCTATCGCACTTGAAGCTTCACGTTTTGAAAGCTGCCAATTGTCTAAACCCCCAGTTAACCCTGTCAACATCAACAGTGACACAAATAGAGTTGTCAAACACAAATCACGAAGTAAGTCTCAATCTAACCGAAGTCACTCAGTAAGTCCGCATCCTCGCCAACGTTCGCAGTCTCGACAGTATAGGAATCGAGTCGATTACCAGTCACTGGGTATAGGTGGACTTTGCCTAAAATGTGGCAGATCAAATCACAGATCACGTGAGTGTAGGACAGACCGCAATTCCCTGAAGTGCACATCATGCCATAAAATTGGTCACGTTACCAAAGTGTGCATCACTACACTTCTTCAAAAGTCAAAAACTCATTCTCTGTCCTCTGACCGTAGTGATGAATTCCACACAAACAATGAGTATGGTATAGGTAAAATCAATGACACTGAAGACCTATATGAAGTTGGACCAACCTCGGATAAATATATAGTAACTGTCACACTCAACAACAAGCCACAAAAATTTGAAGTGGATTCAGGGGCACGCTATTCCCTCCTCTCAGAAACAGACTTCAACAAGCTTGGCCTCAACTTATCACTTCAACCTACAACAATATCATTCCGATCTTACTCAGATCACATGATAAAGCCTAAGGGCAAGGTCACCCTCTCAGTCGCATATAGAGGAAAATCAATTAATGCGGATCTATTCATAGTCCCAGAAGGACATGATGCCTTGTTGGGGCGAATGTGGATCCGTGGACTCAAAATCAGTCTCAGTGACATAGACAACCACTCACCTCACATCCCAGCACATGACGTCAATTCAATGGATTCCCTCGAAGATATTCTCCACAGATACTCGTCCATCTTCGAAGAAAGGATTGGATGTGTTCCCAACATCGAAGTAAAGCTACAACTCAGAGAGGGAACAAAGCCAGTGTTCATACGTGAGCGTGATGTCCCTTTTGCCTTAAGGGAACGAGTTGAGAAAGAATTGGCAACACTTGAGTCTCAGGGGGTCATCAGCCCAGTGGTCGCCAGTGACTGGGGCTCACCGCTGGTAGTTATTGCAAAAGCTGATGGAGGAGTGAGGTTATGTGTTGACTACAAGTGTGGTGTGAATTCTAAATTAGTCGCTGCAAACCATCCTATTCGTAGAATAGACGAAGTATTACACAGCCTCCGAGATTCAAGGTTCTTTTGTAAATTAGACCTCCACAAAGCCTATCTTCATTTGAGAGTAGACGAGGAAGGAAGCAAGATCCAGACAATATCGACACATAAGGGAACATTCAAAATGAATCGTCTAAGCTTCGGAATAAAGACAGCACCAGCAGAATTTAACCGTATTTTGTCTCAATTGTTAAATGGTCTTCCGAAGGTTGAAGCTTACTTCGACGATATAATTTGCCATGGCTCTACTCTTCAAGAGTGCACCAGAAATTTAACAGCTTGCTTGGAGCGTCTCAAAGAAAATGACCTTCACTTAAACAGGTCTAAATGCTCATTTTTCAAAGACAGCATCAGCTACCTTGGTCATACTGTGTCTTTCAACAAGATTCAGAAATGTCCAATGAAAGTTCAAGCAATTTCGCAGATGCCTCGACCAAAAAACGCTGATGAAGTAAGACGTTTTCTTGGATTAGTGACTTATTATGCCAAATTTGTCCCAGATTTTTCCACAAAGTCATATCCATTGCGCCGCCTACTCAGAGCAAATGAAAAATTCCATTGGTCAGCCGCCACTGAAGCCTCTTTCCTAAAATTAAAGTCGGAACTCTGCAGGGAAAGAGTGCTCATTCCATACGATCCAGCAAAACCTGTAATCCTAACAACAGACGCTAGTCCCACAGGAATCGCCGCAATACTCAGCCACGAGATAGATGGTCAAGAAAGGCCAATTGCATATGCCTCCAGAGCATTAACACAGGCAGAATCTAACTATAGCCAGCTAGATAGAGAGGCTCTAGCTATTGTGTATGCTGCAACGCACTTCTTTAATTATATTTTCGGAAAAAAGTTTGTTCTTGTTACAGACAATGAGCCGTTATCCCGAATCTTCCACCCAGACCGTGCTCTGCCTCAAATGACATCGGCACGATTGCTAAGGTACGCATCATTTCTCAGTGGCCTCGACTACTCAGTTCAATGCAAAAAAGGCAAAGATAATGAGAATGTTGATTGTTTGTCCCGTGCAGCAGTCTCACCATCTGAACAGTCACCACATGTAGCAATAGATGAAGAGGTTGATGTGCTGTACGCAGAAACATTATTCCAGATATCCAGTTCATCAATCACTGCAGATACCATCATAGTTGAAACAGCCAGAGACCCAGACCTACAAACTCTGATGCATGAACTGAGGTCTAGCCGCAAGGACACTCCCTACACAATTTCGGGAAACATGCTTTTCAGGTCAGATCGAGTGGTTATTCCGAAAGTCCTGCAAGCACCAATCCTAGAAGAGCTTCATGCAACACATCTTGGCATCACAAAGATGAAGCAACTCTCCAGGAGGTACATCTATTGGGAAGGCTTAGACAAGGACATTGAACGCCTCGTAAGATCCTGTGAACCTTGTGCTGAAGTCCGACACAGCCCACCGAAAGCTCCAGTTCATCCATGGGACCAACCACAAGAAAACTGGGAGCGACTCCATATCGATTTTGCTGGTCCACTTGATGGTAACTTTTTTCTGATGTGTGTAGACGCTAAGTCTAAATGGGCCGAGGTCAGGATACTCCGTGATGCTCCATCTTCCTCAACAACGATTCACTTGCTTGAGAGCATATTTTCAGTACATGGATATCCTTCAGTCATTGTCTCAGACAATTCGACCATTTTCAAAAGTGATGAGTTCCAGCAGTACTGCCAACACCGTGGTATTTTCCAGAAGTTTAGCGCCCCGAATCACCCTGCCACAAATGGGCTTGCTGAACGAAACATTCAGACACTCAAACGGCGCCTTAAGGCAGCTGCTGATGATCCATCTCCTCTGTCAACGAAGGTTCAGGAGATCTTATTCCGTTACCGGGCAACACCTTTAGCTTCAGGTCAATCGCCGGCAGAGCTCTATCTCAGGAGAAGGATTCGGACTCGTCTAGATGCCCTCTTACCAAACCACAAAGCAAAGACTCCTTCCAGTCAGGGTCTATCCCGGGTTCGTTCTCTTCAAGTGGGAGAGAGAGTACAGGCCAAAATCCACCAAGGGAACCGAGATATTTGGCAATTTGGCACAATTACCCGAAAGCTGGGCCAATATCACTACATTGTGGAACTAGACGCAGGACGCAGCTTGAAGCGCCACATAAACCAAATTGTGAACACTCTGGTTCCAAGGAAAAGAGTTACATTCACACCAACTCCATCCCCTAAAGGACTTCCATTCATCCTTGAGCGAGATACTGGTCAACCAGCACCACGCCAAGTCTCGAGTGCTTCCACTGAAGGTTCTAGCAACCAGGAACCTTCAGGGGGCCTGTCCAGCCAGCAAGAACTTCCAAGGAGATCGTCAAGACAACGGCATCAGCCAAAACACTTCAAAGACTACGTTCTGAAGTGAAGTCTCATCATTTTAAGTGGGGGAGACTATAGTGAAAAAGAACAGTTCCTTTATTTGTTACTGTAGCCACCATTTTTGTACACCTTTGAGTTAGTTCAAATCCATGTCTCAGTATAGCATTTTCTCTCTGTCAATAAAACTTACATACGCGTGCAATTCGATCATTTATATTCTTACTCCCGACACAACAGTTATCAATTGTTAAAGTCGGGAGGTTCCCTCCCTGAGCACTCCGTACCTCCCGCGTGTAGAAACGTAAGTATTTTACTTCTGTTCTAGGATTCGTCAAAACCGTCCATATTACGCGTTTTTAGGACGTCCTACAGTAAGACTTGGGAGTCTTTATGCGATCGATCTGGGGTAAAGTAGGACAACACTCAACAGCAAAAAAATAACCACGCAGTAATCCGTTTTATACCATTCTGAATCTGAATCCGCGAGAAAACTATAGGCGTATGTCTATGTGTGTGTAGGTGAGTGTGTGTGTGTGTGTGTGTGTGTGTGACAAAATCTTGTGTCGTCTGCCAAGGCCTTAGTTCTCAACCGATTTTCCTATTTTTTTTAACACAGAATGTGTTTTTGCGATGACCTACCGAAAAAAAATCGTCACGAAAAAGCGACAGAAAAAACCGTTACGCGCCTTTTATAATGATTTTCACGTGCAACCAAGCCGTTGGTAAGGAAATAGAACTCCCGCAGTGTTCATTGCACAGAAATTGTTCACCATTCGTTGGAAAGCTCTAAATTTATATAGTATTTTTCTTGTAGTTACATATTTATTTATATAACATTTATAGGGTTTTAGACCAAATTAAATGTCTAACAATTATTTATTTTATTATTACCAAAGACTCCACATTTATTATTGTTGTTTTTTATTTAACGGATGACTAGCATCGCAAAAACACATTCTGTGTTCCTATGATTTCATACAGAGTATGGAAAAAGAAATAAACCGGGGGGTGCAGGGGGGCGGAGCCCCCCGCCAAGGCGCAAAGCGCCGAGTTTTTTTTTTTTTTTTGTTCAACGCGGGAAACTATCTAGTTGTGCGTACGACGCCGGAATTTTGAATTTTGCCTTTGAAGGGTGGAAAGGGGAGAGGGGGGGGGGGTTAATGCTCAAAAACCGTGCATTTTTAGGCATAATCTTGTGTCATCTGCCCAGGCCTCAGTTCTCAACCGATTTTCATGGTTTTTTTTTTGTTCGACGCGGAAAACAATCTAGCTGTGCACTACGGCGCCGGAATTTTGAATTTTGTCTTTTAAGGGGGAGAAAGGGGGTTAATGCTTAAAAAACGTGCGTTTGCGGGCACAATCCTGTAAACTCTGCCTAGGCCTCAATTTTCAACCGATTTGCGTGTTCCTCTTTTTGTTTGATACAAATAACTTTCGAGTTGTACATGATATCACCAGAGTAACAAAATTCGTAAGGGGAGGGGACGAGTGGGGGATAATATTCACAAAATATCCATCCAAAATATTCCATCCGATTTCAATGACATTTTCAGGGATGTTACAGATTAACTTGTTTTGATGTTTTGAGATTAACTACTATGCATCGGATCATCTATACAATCGGGTTATGGATACGAGGAAGCTTCGTGCCAGACCCACTTGGTAGACGTTTTTTTCATTGTTGAGGTTTTCGTCAAAATTTTAGGTCACATCGATGTCAGTCCCATAAATTTTTTCGAGATCTTCAACAACTTTTCGAGGCAAATGATTACTCAGACATACTACAGAACAATTTTGTGGTCAATATTTATAAAAACTCCAATTCCAACATTTTCGAGTAAAAAAAAGGTTATTTCTTATTTTTGTAATAGAGCTAATGTGAGGGAATTTTGGATGAATACGAATTTTATGTTGTTCGTTATGGTGCTAGGTAAGGAAAATGTTAGGAAAAATTAAAAAAATTATAATGGTGGTATTTTGTGATAGTGTTTCAGACGTCCATAGAACAAGTATCTGGTCGATTTATAAATGATAAAATGTTCTTTCTTGTGAATTAAAAAATATTTAGTTATAGTCACAGTGCACTCTTATTATGTGATCTCTTCGTCAGAGAGTGAAAGCTCTTTTTTTGTACCTCATACGCTTCAATTTAATGTCAGTTAAGTATTAATTTTTCCGTAGTCCTTCGGGATCTGAGAGCCAGTGATTGTTTCTGGGTTGCACTAGAATTTCAATGGAGTCTTCCAGAATTATACCAAGGTCAAAAAACACCGTTGTGTAGAATCAATTCTACACCGCGTGTAGAATTGTTCCAGCGGAGGGCGCGTGTAGTTAAAGGTTAAGGAGTCGTTCCCCGTTTCTGCTATTGAATTCCCACTTCTTCACGTTTCGTAGCTTTTACTGGTTGAATTGCTACGAAATCAATGAGCATTGTTCAATCGCAGCAGAATCGGGAAACTAGACATAGAGGAGTTGGCGTTTAAGTTAAATGGTTTCGAACACAACATGTTACATGTCATGTAACCATGCGATATTGATTAAATTCTTATGGTATTATTTTGAGGTCAGTTCACATCCCCTATGAGAGTAGAACAAGGACTAAGAGATTATGTTTAAGAGTTCTCCAGATTACTTACTGTGCATCGGAACATGTGTACAATCGAGTTATGGGTACGAGAGAGCTAGGTGCCACACCCACATGCACAGTTTGCATCGCACACGTCTTTTCCTTATCATCTGTAGGCTCCAAGCAAAGCTAATGCATTTGTTGGAAAAGCTAGTGCATAATGTTTCCTTGTGATGTGCTCCTTCAATTTCCAAGAGTTTTATAGAAGAAAATAAAATCGGTGTATTTATATACATACAACGATGTGCAAGAGACGTATTTTCAACAGAAGCCCGGTGAATTGAATGTGGTTTACAAGACTCATGGGAAATGACACGTGCAGTTGAAAGGTGGCTGTCAATATCGCGGAGTGCTGTCGGTCTCCATTCCGCATGAAACATCTTCTCTTCTCTACACACTCATTTCGAATTTTTGTAAGCATTCATCAGGAAAACGTTTGTGAAACATGATTTCCACGAGATGGAAAGAAGAATTCTCCGCTGGGAATTCATAACATCGCATGTTAATGTTGGTGTCCTTACATAACCACATGGTTGGCTTCGAGGCAAAAATAAACAAAATGGCAATCGAAGTCAGGAAAGCGTGAACGGAATCAAAAGGGTGTCGTGTGCCAAATATGAAACCTCGTAGTGCCTTGTAGGGTTGGAACCAGCATGAAACCCTACGGTGTATCCAACGGTGTTCATTCGCCTGAATGTGGCAGGAATATGCATTATGGAAATGTGGAAATACTCATTGAATGGAGGGCTGATGTAACTGGATGAGTGAACGCGTCGTCAAAAGTATCGCGGCAAAGTTTTTGAATATCTTTGTTTCCACGGGTGCATTACATATGAGTGCACTTGATGAATTTACCAGGAAATATGATAAACTTGACCGACCCAGCACACATAACTTGACTGATTATCGAAATCAGTCGATTGTGAACCTCTAACTTTTGTTGAGTGAGATCGGAATGATATATTTTTTCAAGTATTTCCATGCTTCACGATCTGCAGTTTTATGCTTAATGTAAGGCAATATAATTATTGTATATTTATGTATAGTTATATTACAGTGCAACAACAGTGCAAATAACTCAACTCTGAAATACTCATCGGGTGGATGATTTTCATAAGCAATTGTATATACGCTGTATATTATCTAAGTAACAGAATCGAATAGAGTTGAAGCAGATGAATCGAATCGATTGACCTCATGAACGTACTTCTTCCACTTGTTGGATGGATATTAGCTCTTCGCATTCGGAGGGCAGCTAAGGACTGTCTTCATGTTGACCGGTCATTGATTCATGCACACAAGAAGGAACACTTTTTGAAGGAAGTCGACAAATTAATTATTATTGTATAAGAGAACAATGCAACACGATTGTGTGTGTGTTGTTTGTCGGGTTCTTTACCAATTCAGAAAACTTTCAATATGGTTGTTTAGATCATATTATTACTATCGGTGTGTTTTACAATTCAATACCACACTCTCCAGTTCTGTATTTATGTCATTGGTATTCAGTCAGTTAACTGAGAAGTACTGAATGTTATTTTTTAAGTTAGTTGTTGATTGTCGGATCAAACAAGGACTCTTCATCAACCAAGGTTAAAACAGTTCAAATCAAACAGTTCAAAATTTTCTCAATCCCATGATTTCATAGTGATTGTCCCAAACAAGTTGCTACTTTCAAATTCATTGCTTCGCAAATTTTGTTTATAAAGCGATTCTTACCGTTTTCCTAAGTAGCGACTTTGGATGGTGAAACATCGGTTGGGCTCGAAGTGGGAAAGGAAAAATGTTGGCCTTAAGCCAGGACCAATCTCTTTGAGGAACAGAATTCAAACCCGTGGCCTTCTTTTGCTGCTCCCCGGACACTCCCTCTTCCGATCTTCATCCATCGATAGATACCAGACCGCCACTATCCTTTAATACATTACGTGAGGTAAAGAAATTGAAGACGAGAGAAGTAAGGAAATGAGATGCTTACAAATCTAGGCGTGCGTGAGGAGAGAGTAGCTGATTGGGAATTCAAATTAGATTCAATAAGGAAGTGATTGGGTAGGTATGGTTGTTCTTCCCTATTTACATCAAAGGATATTGTCAGAAGAATGAAGTACGAGTAAAATGAACGGAATGAAGTAAAGAAAATGCCATGCTTCCATCTTCCTTCCAGCTTCCATGCTGTACTTAGATCGGGTCACTACCCTTCTTTAACATGAACCATAATTTATAAAATTCGATATATAGGTTCAATTTGGGGGTCTTGTTGTACCGAGGAACTTTTTGTACTTCTCCGTATCTTTAAAGGGCTCGAAAAGTGACATTTCTAAAACGCCATAGACCGAAAGCTTTCAATGGGGAGGTCGGGTTCTTATCATTAGACCGATAAGATTAGTTTCCAACATTTAGAATTGAATGGTAGTTTTTACGAATCAAAGTAGTGGTAGCATTGTGTTCAATTTCATAGGGTGTTCTTGTAAGGTCTTGATGATATCATCATGGAATTCATTAATCAGATCCAGATAAAAGTATAAAAAGTCGAGCAATAAAAATTGGAGTTTCGACTTGCATTTTCCGTAACAGTTTCAAGATCTATGTCTCTTGACTGCAAATCCTTGAGAAGGGCAAAAATAAAATTAACACATTATTAAAACAACTCGTTTTGATGGAACATTCAGGGTTAGAGAGAAATACCAAGTTGGGGCCTTTTGTTTTCATGGCCGCTTTTGAACTTCATTTTTATATCACTTCATTTCATATAATTTATCTAATTTATATCAAAGTTCTTGAGTTAACGAAATAACCCTCATTGTCCTGAGGTATCTTTTCGGAAGTTCGATTTTTTAAGCATTCTGCAACACTGTTCAACCACTTTCAAGCCAAAACCGACATTCTTTTGGGTACCTCCGTACTTCAATTATTGTGTAAAAAAAAGACAAACCATCGATCCCTGAGATAATAATATTATCGTGTCCGACCCATCTCCGATCCGACCCATTTCTACCATGAACTGGGGACAGTGAAGGTCAGTTTCATGAATTAGTTCAGATACCTTATCATAATAACTGTTCTGCCAAACTAATTTAAAATCTTACAGAAAAACAACCCAAGATGTTGAGGAAAATAAATTGAAGTTGTGGCGGGAAATATCCAAGAATAGTAGGAAAGTTTGATTTTTAATGGTGTCATTTTGGATACCTTAGGAGCAGAGGGGTCGGATGGTGTTAGTGAGCTAACAATTTTATTTGTTTGTTTGTGATTTTATTCCGTTTATTTATTTATTTCCAATAAAAAGTTGCTGGTTCCGTCTAACTTAAGTTGGATATAACGAATTTTAAGTATCTAGTTTTAAAATAACGATAGTCCCCCCCCTCCCACCCTGAATTACCTGTCTTTTTAGAACCTCACTATACCCACCTCCCTCACCTCCTGATTTGTCCAAAAATACACCATACGGTTCTCATCAAATTAACAAAAATCACATACATCTCGATCTAAACTAGCAATTTTATGCTATTTACCTAATTGGTCAAAATACACCAAAATCTTGAAAAATATTTTTAAAAAACAATTTTTTCAACAAGTGGGAAATTAAGGGTTAACTGGTCCTCAGTTCTCACCAGTTCACCATAATATTGAAACACCATCTTTTGGCTGGCTTTCATCAGCACTTTGACGAATTAGCTCAAAATACTTTTTTTATCAGCGGGATTTCATGATAAATTAACGAAGGAGGTTTTGGTTTTGGACGGAGGACGAAGAAGGGGTTGCCATCCCCTTTAGGGCCTTCGTCACGTCCGCTAACCTAATGAGCCGATTAGCCTCCCCGACCTTCTTCATCGAGGAATTGAATATTTGAATAGCAATGCTCCGCCATGCTATCCCATCCATCCTATTACCCAAGTTAGGGTTATTCTCCTTCCGGATCAACATCTACCTCCGTGGGGAGGCCAATGACAAAAAATGGAAATTATTCACGTTAAATCAATGGAAATATTCGGTGAGAATCCCTGCACCAAAACTATGTATATTTTACATGAACTTTGGGACATAATTTCAAACTCTTTCAATGAGGGAATCGGGAATGTGTTACACAAAGTTCGCGTAAAAAATTTTGTAACAGTGATCACCTCTCGATTTAAAGTTGAAAAGTAAGAGTTTGCGACACCTCTAATAAAAAATATCACTTGGCACTATATCAAAAAATATTTGAACCATCAATCTTAGCGAGGCAGTTTTTTAAAAAAGATTTAAAAAAATGCAATTAAATTTATTTATTATAATTTTATTAAATTTATTAAAACATAAATTTTATGTAAAAATCACCCGTCTGCGAAGAACACGGCTTCTTAACGATAAAATTTTGTGAAGAGATTAGGTTTTGTTTCTTGCTCGATTCCAAAGGTCTATTATTGAAAATAATAAACCGAAACAACACGCAATTGCATATCGGAAGTTTTCGGACTAGGGATTATTATGCCCCACTTTTCACCCCTTGAACATGACTGACAATAACATTTTTTTAAACCTTGTGCACTTTAAACCAAAGACTGTTTCATTCCTTATTGTGTATAATTGGCAAATGGCTTAGAAAAGGCCGATGCCACTTATTTTTTTATTTTTTATTTTTAGCCAATGTGTCAAATTTTATTGAAATCGGTCCATGGGAACTGAGCAGTTCCGCGTGAAACGTAAACCATTTAAGTTTGAGGGGTTACTATTCAATACTTATTGAAAGTATACATCAAACAACGTACAAAAATGCTGTACGATTCCGATGAACTACTCAGGACAAATGCGGTTTAATCCTTGGAGAGTCTCTCATGAGTTATTTTTATAGTTGCTGTGCGCACGCGTTAAACTCCCTGTCGATTTCGTATTTAAGGATAGGCACTGGACTTAAAATTTCAACGATTTGCACACGATCAAATATAAAAACGCTACAAACGATTGCACAGAGTTTTATTAGTTTTTATGTATAATATATCACCAAACTGCGATTTTTTCTCATTCATCAACACTGTTGTAACAGTTAATACTATCTCATCATCGTAAACTGGTGTAAGAATGGGAGTTGATATTCTTCAACCTTCCTCTGTACCTAGCGGTCGATCTGCGGAACCAGCATTTTTTATGGGTGCTGTCTTCATGTTTGTGAAAAGTCTTATATTTAAACAAAGATTAAGATTATGCCAATAGAATATTCGTGTGTTATTAAGATTTTGTGCAAAGTCTTATATTGAGTTTTGTTTCTGATTCATTTATCGTACAGAATACACCGTTCAAACCACTTTTGGCTCTTGAGGTGAATTTTAAATCAATTGATTTTTGAATTCTATGTATCCAAAATGTTGAAACAACAAATTTTGAGAGAGGGATTGAAGAAAAAACTTTCTGTTTGATTGTAAAGGTTAATTTTCTAAAAATAATGAATCACAAAATGGAGTTAACACTTGCGATGAGTTGTGGATGATATTTATGGCGACTCAGATCATGCGACGATACCAAATTTCACTGATTCAAAATATTGATATGAGCTATTGAAATATTTTCGCGATTATGATGGAGATAACCTAGGGTATTGGAGGAAGGTGGCCAACTGCTGCTGTTATTGAGAAGTACCATGACTCAAACTGTGCGGAGGACTGTGTAGTGTGAATTGGTTCCAGCCGTAAGATGTAACAGTGGGGCAATCTGACCGGCAAGATTGGCCAACTGGGAGTTGGTAGAGGCGGTGAGGGCTAATTTAACCTGGTTCCTCCACCTCCACCACGACTTCCCCGCCGTTTCATCTCTCGAGCCTCCACCTTCCAACACCACCATCGCCCGCACGCCGTGTGATCAACTTTTGGTGGAACAGAGACAATTTAAGTGTTACCGACCAAGCTCAGTCAATTAGCGTTGGAATGGACCCCCACCCCAACCTCAGCGAGGGACCTATTCTTCCAGTTCACAGCCTTTTCAATCGTTTCTTGTGCTACAACCCTCTTTCGATCAGCCATTCTATCTTATTGCTACGAGAAGTCTTTTATCAGACCCAATTGACTTCGTGATTTAAAGTTGATGAAGTAATGATTCTTTGGTGATTACGTTTTGCATGTTAACAATAAAATTACCTACAGTAAGACTGTTGATGTATTGTGTGGAGGTGTAGGGAACTTCGTATCTCTCAATAAATTCATCATACCCACTCCTTCCTCAGCAGCAAGGTACTCGGGATCAGAAGACATCAGAGTTATAAACTGATAACACCTACAAGATTATTGGTTTGATCTTCTGTACTTAGTTACTCTTTTGGACTTCCGTCAGGAAGTTCACCTTCATGTAATACTCTCATATTCAGATCAACAATGAGGAACTTCAGCAAGTCGAATCTTTAATTTTCGGATTTGCCACCTCGAAAAACGCCCTACCGTAAATTATCAGCAAATACTTCCTAGTTTAAGAATACCAAAAAATCTGTAAAACATGGCAATTTGAAACAACCAACCAGTTGCGATTTAATGATAACGTTTTCCCGGAATAGTTCGTGTACTTACCGGTCGCTTGAAGGGCTAATATCGTGAAATATTACTTCGTATAGTCAACGGAGACAATACTAAAGAATAGAACACTGAAAATTATTACACAATGTTTTATTATTTTACTGTATAGATCACCGGTCTGGACAGATCATGGTTTTTCCATTAATACCACCTACTAGCAATGGATGCTGTTTACTATTAAATCCGAGAGTTGTGGGTGTCTTCATTACGAAATTTGGTTCTTGGTTGCTGAATAAGTACAATTGACTACAGCACGAAACTATTCAAGAAGAAGAACAAGAATCTCATTTGATCAGCTGAAATTTGAACCGATGTTAGGCGTATTTACATCAGTGAACAGTCCTTTGCGAATCACACTTGAGTTTCTGATTTTTTGTAAGTATGAACTCCAAGTCCTCATTGGGGGCGAACGGCTTGTCCTAAAGAGCTCTGGTTGGTATCATTATTTCAAAAGTTCAAATCTATTTTCAATTGATAAATTAATTTGAATAAAAAGAATAAATTTACATCCACAGTTTTGGAAAATTCAACCCCAATAGTCCTCACCCCTTAGAAGTTAGGGACATCAACCAAAAGCTTAGTAGCACAACTAGACATTAACCCATTAACGCCCGAAACTTTTTTTTCTGCCTATATTTTGAAATGAAATCTGATATTCCGACTCAAAATAATCTTAAGAACACGGGGAAAATAATTTCAAACTCTCCTGGTCAAATTTCATTTTTCGAATTTCTGATTTTTTTTTCCTTTCAAAACTGAGATTTTAGTAGATAGTCATGTTCTCACCCGACCTACTACGAACTTTCATGGAATATTGGATGCGGAATACGTCCCATATTAGTTAGTAACTCAATGTCACGATCATAATTCGTCAAAAAATATCACTAAAGGGGTCATTAGACAAAGTATCGCCCTGATGATGACAACATGGGTATTTGGTAGGGTACTTATTAGTTCTTACAACCTCTATCCAGGTCAAATACCCAGTCAGCTTGAAAATGACGCATCGTGCTATGTGAACATCCAATGAGCTATGTGCCACCCCCACTTGGCAGATTACTTCGAATTACCGCGTATCTGGTAGAATTTATAATCGATAATTCTGATGACATCCAATCAGGTCATTTACCCAATCCAGTTGTAGATGAAGCTTCGTGCTATGTGCCACACCCTCATGGCTGAAGATTAAAAAGAAATTAATCACTATGATCAGAGAGATCTGGAGAAAAGGATCCCAGGATCAAAGTCTTCTCAATTACTCAGGAAGGAGCCCAGCAGCCTCCAAACAGAAAGGCTCTTTATGTTGCCGTATGGCAACACTGGGCGGTAATAGGTTAAAAGGAGGTCGATTAGGTACCAAATATCGTCGGTTCGTAGTAACTGAGGAAAGCTCCGCGTACGTCGAACGGAGGACCGATGAATTTTGGCTCTTCTCTTCTTCTTATCTTTTTCAATAATAAACCTTTGGAATCGACCAAGAAAAAAGATTTCACCCCCCTCAAAATTTGATAGTTTACGTTTCACAGTACCAAGAATAAAAAAAAAACGAATAAAAATATCCGTCCGTCCTCCGTACGCTGCTCTTTGCTCAGTTCCCATGGACTGATTTAGGTGAAATTTAGTATCTCGCTGGAAATTTTCAATACGACGTAGCTTGAAAACTGTTGTTATGAAGGCATTTAAAATAAATAAATAATACATAATTATAATACATTATTCATAGAATAAATAAAGATGAAATAAATAGAATTGAATTTTTAGAATCGAAAGAGACTAGGATAAACCGTTCGTTTGCCTTTAGAAATAAATGGTTGGACTTACAAGAAATCAGAAACAAAAGTGTCAATAGCAAAAGACTGATCACTGAAGGAAATTGACATAATCGTTCAAATTTATTTTTACATTATATCTTTTTCTTCTTATATGCACATGAGTAGGACCCAGTTCCTATGACGACACTTCGTGAATAAAATGGGGAAAAAAACAAGACATGACTGGTCATTCACCACCTCAATAATTCATTATATAATATATTATTCATATAATTCATGTATTCATTCGATTTTCGGATTTTTCGTACTTTGAAACAATCCATCAAATTTTGATGGTGGTGGCTGGGCGGAGGGTAAATTTTTCTTTTCTTGATTCCAAAAGTTAAGTACATATTGTAAATAATAAACCAGAAAGTAAAATCAAGTCCAAAAATGAGGTTCCCAGTCTTTAGTAACTTTTTCCTAAGATAATACTATTTCTTAGTGACTGCAAATAAACTAGCATCCCTGCAGTACGTTGAAATTATATTTATTCCCGGTTATTTTTTTATCATAAATTTTAATTGTCTCTCAATAATAACGTATGCCTTGTATTTCGTACGACACAATGAATATCACTTTCATCAGGCCAACAGTGGAGTCTGCTATGTGGATCAGCAAGGCACGAAACAGATCATGTATACAATTTAGATGGGGTCCGGTACAGCCGCGATCGCTCGGGGATGCCTTTTCAGGTACGACAAACCGACAACTGCGGGAGGTCATTCGTTCAAATTTCCGTCCTGGGGCGTGTTTTCGTGCGTTCGGAGCTCCGCCTCTCTCGTCCCAACCCAGGGAGGAGAGGTATTGGGGACTCATGAGCGAAATCATCAGAACAAATTCTGATCTATCCTTTGGAAGACAGCTGATGACGTTCGCGACGTCAGGAATGGTAATCGGACAAAAATCCAACTCAAAATGGTTGTTTAATTTAAATTTTTACAACTTTGATGATTCCAATTCACTAATATCCATTTAATTGACGCAATGTCGATCCAAATTCCTTTTTACTGATTTACACGAAGTTTAAAAATGTTTGAAACTACTCGTATTCCTGCGAAGTGACATGGAGAGGAGTCGAAGGGCTCGTTTCTACACCTGACAGTGAGACGAGGCCAAGAGACAATGTCGACATGAGCAGATTTTCCTGTTCTTCGCTGAATCAAACAACACCAGTACCTTGGTCCTAAGACCTTTTTATGATGCTTTCCAATTCAGAAAACTAAATGGTAAATAACGACCATTCGGTCTTTATTATATGTCTTAATGCAGGTTAAAGAATGAAAAAGTTTGAATTAAATTCATTTTTTTTTGTTTTACGGGGTATTAGTAAATGCATGTGACAACAGTTTCATGTTGAAAGAGGTGGTCAAATCAGAACAATAAATACCTTGTGTACCTAAACTTGGGGGGATTGAGCTGCGTTCCCTAAATCGGAGAAAGGATGGTTTTGGCGCAGTGTGTCTCGCCCCAGGAGGACTTCCTCTCCTTAATGGGTGGCCTCCCCTACATCACTGACTGGGTTATCTGAACAGGATTAACAACATACATTACCACAAACTACCCCCTCCCTATCCCTCGGTCTCCCGTTATCAGCTTGACCCTTCTTCCCCTTTTCTCCTACCCCCTCCCTTCCATCCACTTTAGGGTCGCCAACAAATAACATCATTTCTCTCCCACGACCACATTACACCTTTATTCGAGGATTTTCGATTTTGATCCATGTGAAAAGTCACATGATTTTCACAGTCCCTTCAAGAACGGGTGATTAGATGTGCACATTTAAAATTGAAAATTTGGACTTCAATAATAAAAATAAGTAAGTCCATTCAACCATAACAGGTTTGCACAATAATAAATCGTAGGTATTTTACACTTTTAAAATTTTTTAAAGTAATTTGATCAGTAGTATCTTTTGTGAGCTCTCAGGGGGAATGTCAAGGATAGGCCGCCGAACTAAGATCATAAACTCCTTAAGAGCACTCTGAGTTGCATTAAGGGTGCCAACTACCATCCCAGGCGGCGAGACAATGGGAAGCCAAGAGCAAAATCATCAGAACAAATTCTGATTTTTCCTTTAGAAGGCGGCTGATGACGTTCTCGACGCCAGGAATGACAGTCGAATGAAAATCTAGAGTGAAATGGTTGTTTAGTTTATTACTAATTCTGATCACCCTCATACACCCCACGTTACTACACAACAGAAAAAAACAAAACACACGAACACACGTTATAGGTACAAAACGCTGCAAATTATTACACAATGGTTTATTAATTTCCTATATTTATCACTCGTCTGCAAAGCCACCAACCATCCAACATCAAGAAAAACATCGATCGCATTCCGGTCAGCTAAAATTTGAACGGAGATAAGGCCTCATTTGCGATTCACACTCGTGTTTCTGATTTATCGTACGTAAAACCCTTAAATTTTCGTAGGGAGCGAACGGTTTGTCCTACAGAGCTCCGCGTGGTCTCAAAAAATTCTAAAAGTTCTATGGAATCTTAAATTGAAGGGAAAACAATACCTTCATATCAAAATTTTTTGAGCTAGGGGTTTTCAAAATTTCAAAATTCATTTTTGGACCCTTAGGACTTACATCAACCAAAATCTTCGGGGCACAACTAGACCCCAAATGGAGCTAACATACCAAATTTCATCAAAATTGGTCAATGCTAAGTGGCAAAAGTGCCGCGTACGGCGGACGGACGGCCAAATTGTTATTTGATTTTTGGATTCTACGTACCTTGAAACGTAAACCAACAAATTTTGAGGGGGTGTTGAAATTTTTTTTTTTGGTCGATCCCAAAGGTTCATTATTGAAAGTAATAAACCAAAAACACACAAAAGACAAACAAAAAATCATCAACATAGCAGATAACAACCTTTGAATCATGTTGATGTCTGGAAACTTGAAATGGGAAACTATCAACATAGTATCACGTGTTAGTGTGTTACTATTTTGCAATACAGAAATTGATCAGTTCCTCACCTACTAGTGTCATTGTGTCCTGTAATTCGATGAGAGCTCATCTATCAAGCTTTTGGTTCATTATTTTTAATAATAAACCTTTGGAATCTACTAAGAAAAAATATTTGTTGGTTTACGTTTCAAGGTACAAAGAATCCAAAAATCGAATGAAACTTTGGCCGTTCGTCCGCGGCACATTTCTTCGTTACCATGGACCGATTTTGATGAAATTTGGTTCATGGGCTCCATTTCGGGTTTAGTTGGCCCCGGAACTAAAACTTTCAATATAAAGGTATTGTTTTTTCTTCAGTTTGAGATAGTATTGAATTTTTAGAATCGAATGAGACCACCCAGAGCTCTGTAGGACCAACCGTTCGTTTCCTATGAAAAATTATGGGCTGTTATCACGATAAATCAAAAACGCTGCAAATTATTACACAATGGTTTATTATTTTTCTATATAGATCACTCGTCTACAAAATCACCAACCATCCAATATGAAGAGAAAAAAAAATCAAAATCACCAACCACTGATCGCATTTTGGTCAGCTCTAATTTGAACGGAGATTAGGCCTCTTTTGCGATTCACACTCGTGTTTTGATTTATATATATATATATATATATATATATTTCAATATAAACCCTTAAATTTTCGTAGGGATCGAACGGTTTGTCCTACAGAGCTCCGCGTGGTCTCAAAAAATTCTAAAAATTCAATAGAATCTTAAATTGAAGGAAAAACAATACCTTTATATCAAAATTTTTTGAGTTAGGGCGTTTTCAAAATTTCAAAAATGATTTTGGAACCCTTAGAAGTGACCTACATCAACCAAAAGCTTCGAGGCACAACTAGACCCCAAATGGAGCCTACATACCAAATTTCATCAAAATCGGTCAATGCTAAGTGGCAAAAGTGCCGCGTACGGCGGACGGCGGACGGACGGCCAAATTTTTATTCGATTTTTGGATTCTACGTACCTTGAAACGTAAACCATCAAATTTTGAGGGGGTGTTAAAATTTTTTTTTGTTGGTCGATTCCAAAGGTTCATTATTGAAAATAATAAACCAAAAGAGTGTGAATCGTAAAAGTGGCCTAATTTCCGTTCAAACTTTAGCTGACCAAAATGCGATCGGTGATCGCTTCTTCGAGTTGTACACAGTTTTGCGTCCTTAGCAACCAGTAATCAAATTTCCTAATGAATTCACCCACAACTCCCTATTTCTTTGAATTGACACTGAACTGTTCATTTCTTTAAGATAAACTTCATTGTGAAGCGAAAATATGGTTTGTAGGTAGTGAGAATGGCAAAGGCGAGTGATCTACACGGAAAAATAATATTCCATTTGTGCAATAATTTTCAGTGTTTTCAACTATGCAAAGTAGAGTTGAAGTTCGACCAAAGCACCTCACAAGACGTCTTGGTTTTAATTCATGTACACTTGGTTCGGCCTCAAAACTCCCATAAATTTCACTAGTAGGGAGCACATAAACTGTGAATCACCGGTAATATCAGTTTCAACGCATCTCGTTATTCAGGAAGACTACGTTAGTCCGAAACTAGGTCATGTTGAAGTTATTAGCGACGTTCTCCTCCAAAATTGGGCGTAAGAAATTGATTATTCACCAAGGAGCTTGGCAAGAGATTGTCTCAGACCGTTAGAGCTGAGCACCTCATTAACGAAGTAGAGGCTACGGGTCACCAAAAAGCCTCTTCCGAAGTTAACACGTTTTCTTAGTCCAGGCTGGAGAAAGTTATGGCAGGGGGTCGCCTTCGAGATTTGCATACCACAGTAATTGGTTGGTGGTGTCGGTTGCCCATCCAGGTATCATGGTTGCATCTCCTCAGTTAATTTCACCCGTAATTAACACCTCAGTATCTGAACGAAGTCCCTTCCCCCTTGTCGACCACCACTCCAGCTGTAGAGCCTTGCGCCTCCTCGCCCTTTCTCTATCTCAAGCTGCCCTTGGAATCCCTTTGCTGGAGCTATTGTGTTCCCTTCTCACCGGTAATTAACTCTCGAGTCGGCCCTTCTCGAATATAATTGCAACAGGGAGCGATGAAATCGGGTCGATATAGTGACACGGGATGATAAGACCACGTCCGGCTCGTCCCCTTTAGGTTGGTCTTGAAGAGCCACCACCAGTACAATATTGTCACTCTCCTTTGAAATGACATCTAATAACGAAATATGTTTCCCCACAGCTTTATTGCTCCTGGATTTACCAACAAAACAATAGTCAGAATGCGACTCGAGAGGCAAAATCACTGTAAACTATTACACAAAGGTTTTTTTTTGGGTCACCCGCCTGCGAAAAAATGTGTTTTCATTATTAGCACATACCATAATTATCTTCTCCCAAGGTACACTAAAACTCCTTTTAACAACAAGACATCGTTATCCAAGAAATATTGGTGTCGTCATATTCATAGCAAGACTTGGTTCATGGTTGACATAAACTGAGTGAAATGAAACTCTAATCGATTGAAGAAAAAATTTTAGCTGAATTTTGAACGGTGTTTGGCCAATACTGTGAACGTTCATATCGACAACATTCTATCTACGGATATTAGGTCAATTTCCATAAATGAACAGTATTATGGTACTTTAGTGTTTCTGCTTTATCATTCGTCCCAACTTCAAGTTCTCATGAACGTGATTGACTTAGTTGATTAGGTATTTGGTGGATGGCGTCAGGATCGGGTCTTCAACAACTATGGTTAAGGTTATTTTGTATGCCAACGATCCATCCAAGCTACAGCAAAATATAAGTGCTCTAGATCCCTTCTGTGACAGATGGGGTCTTATTAAGTGTCTGACGTTTTTCTTTGACTTGTTGAAATCCGCCATAAATTATGTTTGGGGCTTGGCGGTTGCTAACTCGGTCGTTCCTATTCAGGCAAAACTGCATGTTTTTAATACTATAATGAGAGCAATCCTAGGGTCGGGGAGTCAAATTTGGGGTTTCTTGGAGTATGCATGTGTGGAGGCTGTGCAGATGTTGTTTTTGAAAAAGCTATGTTTCCTGCCACTCTGTGCTCCTAACTATCTTGAGACAGAGATGAGCACGATATCCTTGATTACGTTGGGCTTTCATCTCGGGTACATTTCCAGGGTGGCAAGCATGCCGACCACTTTGATTCCCTGGTGACCAGATAAGGTCTCCCGAGCTCGATGGGTACTTCTGATCTTGCACAGCTGAAGTTGAATGTCATCTTGAATCAAGGGAAATACCAAGAAGATAAGTATGCAGGATTTATGATTAGAGCCAGTGAGTTGGAAACGTACACGCTGCACAGGGAACTGCATCCGAAAATCAAGTTCCCCAGCTTCATTAGACCCATCGAAAGCATGGGTTTGTATGAGGCACGATGGCTTTTCTAGCTGTATGGATGTATTCCATTTCTTGAGTGTCTGTCCGGTTCTCCGTGAGTTATTGTGGTCTGCTTTTGGCTGGGGTACCATCTCTCGAGATGAAGCCATAGCCGTACTGAACGGTGAAAGAGGGTGGTCTAGTGTGGAGGATTATTGTAGGGCAGCTTGACGATATCAAAGGTTCCTTGTGAAACAGTTTAATTGGTGGTACCTATGTTGGGCGAAAACAATTTCCTTGCCGTAGTGTTTATATTTATTTGAGAAATAAAAATTACTTGATAATCAATCATGTATGTAATTATAAACGTGCTTCTAACTGACTAAAGAACTGAAGACTAAAAAACGTCTTCTCCTTCTTCCATAGAAGGAATAGAGGAGAAAGCCGTAACCACTGTGGGGATTGGCCTTCTTCTCTTGTCTCTCGTTTTACAAAGTCAAAAAACAGATGCAATTCTGTCATTCTATTTTACCGTTCCCATCTAAAATTATCATCTCTCTCCATTTGGTCTTAATATCTGGCTAAATCACAAAGTTGAGTTCTTCATATCTCCCTTAAAATCTTATCTACTCTTCGTTTGGAGGAATTTGACTAGAATTTAAATTCTTATACTCCCAAATATTACCTAGGGAGGAAGACAACACTGAGTTTCTGTCTAGATCGAACTTAAAAATTGGGAGTTATTGTAAAATTGTAAAACTATCGTAAATTGAATTGGATGAAGGTCTACACCCCTCAATTTAAAGAGGAAACCAACTTATACCTAAAAGAGGTTCCAACTACACAAGAGTAGTGTCAAATTGTGGTGGTTAAAATTTCTCATGTTCTTGAAATTAGAACACATGTAGTCAAAGAACATTCAGGAACCGTTCGGAGAGCGAATGACAGCAGTTCGGCTGATACTTATAATACATGTTATAATTATATTATAATAGTATTAAAGGTTGACACAAAATTACTGATCATAAATTTCATAAAATATTTTTTTTCAATTTAATTTTTTTTCTTGCCCCTCAGTAGGAATCTTGATACAGATAGAAAAAACAAAAAATCATCAACGTCATCACTTATAACTTTTCTTGTGGCTGTTTGTCAATCTGAAAAACTATTAACATGATCGTGAAAAGTAACATTCATTATATTACTTCATACTCATCTATATTTTGGAACTTATCAATGCTATAAAATTAATTTATGTTATTCATATTTGTTACTTATTAATGCTACAGCTCCATAACTCCACAATCAATGATTTGTGTACCAATGAATTCTATGTGTCCACGTATGAGGGAGCCTATACCCTCTACCCAACTTGCCGGACATTTTTTATGTGTCTTGTGAAGCACTAGAACGAGTGGTCAAAGAAGGAATCGTACATTTTGGTCTGCGACAGAGATCTAACGACTGCAAGCTTTCAACTTTCCTTTCAAGAAGTCAGGTGTTACCATAATAATACCATAGACTGGACCTAACTACGCACTAAATTCAGACTAGTTTCCTATATCCCTGAATCGACTGGTCCCCCTCCTCCACCGCTCAAATTTCCATTGCCAGAGGTAGGGCTGAGCTCTCATGACCACACACACTGCTTTCCATCTTCGGTCAGAACTGTGAAGCCAATTCCAACAATGGCGTTGATAATAACCCTATTCACCTCTGGAACTTCATAGTTTGATGTATGAGTGTTGAGGAGTATTACTTGTTTAAGTTTTGATAATTTTTATCAATAAAATACCCATTTATTATAGATTTTTTATAAAAGATAAAACGAAAGAAGTATACCCACAAGAATTGACACAAAATTGTCTTTCACTCCATGGTTTTTAGAGGAAAACTTTCTATTTAACCCATTAGTAGACGCTATGCGGTACTCCGTACCGCATCTGCCTTAAGTCTGAAGCAAGGCGGTAAATCTTGGTTTGATGTCGGTGACTTCCAATGGTAATCCTAGAGTAGACCCCCCCCCCATTACACAAACGGTACACACCACTAGTTACTCGTAGACTAGTTACTCGTCAGTTTTAAGGTGTGAAAGTGACGAATCGCATGTGTGGTATGCAGTCCCGAATTACTGTAACACCGATAACTTCTACATTTTCCATCCGATTTCGATGACATTTTCAGGGATTATGCGGATTGGGGTTTAGATGGCACCCTATGAAAACCATGGCCTTCAGAGTGATATTAGACACTGCGCATGCGCAAAAATGTATTTCCTTCTACATTTGCCATCCGATTTTGAAGACATTTTCAGGAATTGTACGGATTTTCATTATCATACATAATATTATCAACCTTTTCTATCCTTCCCATTCATTGAACATAGATTTTAATACCCAAAAGAAGTGAGAAATGATGGAATAGTAGAATAGAGAAGACCTAGCGTCCACCAATGTCAAAGTCGGCATAGCGCCCACTGTGTATTATTATACATATAGTATGTTATACTATATATAATTAAAATTAAACAAACTATTTAATTAACAAATTGAATAAACTACTTATATTTAATAGCATTTGTATGAAAATACGGTTATTATGCAATTGTCACCAGTACTTGATGGTTAAAACGTGACACGCTGGGCTAGTGACTGCACGAAAGATAGCAAGACAAAAATCAACAGTTAGGCGCTTTATGGCTTTGAGGACAAAGATGAGATGTTTGAACGAAATTTAGCGACTAGGATGCCCTTCTTACTTCTTGACCAAAACAGTTACATTTTTGTCACGGAAGTTTGAAGTGAATAAGTATAAGTGACCACCAGTCATAAGACATTCACGAGTGTGAATAATAATGAGAAGTAATTCAAGGTCCAATGAAAATGAGGAAACGCAACCAAACATGCGTTACACAGAACCCCTCTTGATAATCAAAACGGAGTTGAGCAGAACGTTGTCTATTTCCATGAAAATAATGAGTTACAAGTTAAATCCATTTCGACGGTTAGGTCATCATCAGTAACAAATAACTGAAGGCACATCACAAAGAGCATAGCTCATATAGTCACAAGTGAAAGGGAGCTTGAATCCCATTGGTCGAGAAAGTGAAAATCATACCCAATCAGATAGGTGAAAGGAGAATCCTATTGGCTCAGAGAAGTGAAGGGACCTGGAAGGATCATCAAATGCCAATCAAAGCAGACAAAGTGAAAGGGAGCTCAAACATTGGTGATGGTAACACAGTGAAGTGCAGACCAAGCTATTGTAGGGAGGAACCCATCAACGGTGAAACATGTTGAGGGACCACTTCATTCAGACATGTACCAGACCTATCACTCTTAAGAATCTCGAACTTTTCAAGCACATCCAACGTTGATGGATTCCTTCCTACAATAGCTTGGTCTCCCCTTCACTGTGTTACCATCACCAATGTTTGAGCTCCCTTTCACTTTGTCTGCCTTGATTGGCATTTGATGATCCCCTCGGGTCCCTTCACTTCTCTGAGCCAATAGGATTCTCCTTTCACTTATCTGATTGGGTATGACTTTCACTTTCTCGAACATTGGGATTCAAGCTCCCTTTCACTTTTGACTATATTAGCTATGCTCTCTGTGATGTACCTTCAGTTATTGTTTGTTACTGATGATGACCTAACCATCGAAATCGATTTAACTTGTAACTCATTATTTTCGTGGAAATAGACAAAGTTCTACTCAACTCATCGTTTCCACAATCTCATCACGAGTGATTTTATTTTTATTTTTTATTATTTTTATTTTATTCGAGTTCGCATGAGTCGCCTGTGTACTTTTATTGGAATTTTCTGCGGGCTCGATTTTATAATTTTCCCTTACTAATTTATCGTCAGGTACTTACCTAACGCAAAAAATAGCAATCAAAATCATAACAGTTATTGCTTCCCACTTCCACCGCCATATACGCTCGCTGTTTGCCCAATTGAATATACATCAGATTCTTTTGTGGCCTCTTTCCTTTTCTCACTCGTTCACCTTCTCTCCCCACTTGAATTATAAGGGGAACCCATTATGAATTCGAGAATGAGTTATGAATTCGTCCGCCCTCCACTGAGGCGTAGCTCACAGAACGGTACTTCACCCTTGGATCCTCGTTATAAAATATTCGCGCCCTCCTTTGAACTCACAACCCCGTTCAGACCAGGTGAGTGTTTTGGGAAGAGACTGAACTCATGCAAAACTGCCAGCATCCAAGTAACAGGATTTCACGAACTGAATCACGAATCACATTATCGAACTTTTTATCCTTCTCATATTTACTCAACGGTACACGATGGGGAGGAATGTGAAAAAAGAAATTCAAGCTGAAGAGCGGATTGATGATGCTCAGTGATGCAAAACTGGCCTTGCTCTGCTGGGGCAGTCACCCGGCTAATAAAGGGTTTCTCTTTGAATGTTTCCTTGTGATTTGGACTACTTAGGGCCCCTTTGAAAACTCGGTTATGCCGGGTGGGGCAACCCGCTGGATGGAGAACAGGCCGTTTTGTGATTCTAATCTCGGATTTTCACTCGCCTATGAAAACGTTGGCCAGAAGTATCGATTCTGACTCGATGCCCTGAAGAAGGACTTTTCATTCAACGAGCTCGAATTATACGGGTACGGTAATATTGCCTGCTTAAAATGTTCTCCCTAAATTATAGGCCTTCTTCAGGCATGTGAATACGAGTGGGGAAAACACTAAAAAGGGAAGCTGTCAGCACCCTCCCGCACTCTAGTAAATGAAACCAACTCGTATCCTTTTCTTCCGACTCGATCTACAAATCCGATTTCCAATGATATATTTACCCCCACTGAATGGGTTCTATAAACAATAAGTCAGCGTTTATCTATTCTCGTGACCTCTTTCCCCAGGCCATGGAACTTCCAAATTATAACGAATTCGTAAAAATGTTATCCTCTAATTTCTACCCCATTTTTAGTAATAACGGGTACTTATAGATACCAGACACCACAGAAAATTTGGCTACAAAGTATAAGCACACATCCATGAACCACTTATAATCAGACATCTTCTAGTTTTTGTTAAATACCGTATCAGAAATTATCATTCATATTTTTGGAAAAAAAACGAAAATACATCAATCACACGCTGCACTCTATTGTTTACTCTAATTCATGCCGATAATGGATTATTCATATTGAGTTGCTGAAATGCTTACATAAAATTGCTTACATGTAAGCATAATGCATAATTGCATAATGCATAAAGCATAATTGCTTACATGTAAGCATAATGTTCACATAAAATTGCAACACAACATAAATTACAATTATTTTATTCATATTAGCATGAAAGGAGTCTAATATGGAAGGAAAAGGAGAAACGCTGCGAATTATTTCACAAAGGTTTATTATTTTTCTATTATAGATCACTCGTCTGCAAAGAAGTCGGCTTCGCCACTGTCACCACCTGCCTACCACGTACCTACAGCGATCCCATTTTGGTCAGCTGGAATTTAAAGTGAGATTAGGCCTCTTTTGCGATTCAAACTCGTGTTTCTTATTTGTCATAAGCCCAATCCTTAAGTTCTCGTAGGAAGCGAACTATTTGCCCTACAGAGCTCCGCGTGGTCACTAAAAGATTCTAAAAATCCAATACTATCTTAAATTGATGGAAAAACAATATCTTTTTATGAAAAAATTGTTGAGTTAGGGCGTTTTCAAAATGTCAACCCTTAGAAGTGACTAACATCAACCAAAAGCTTCGGGACACAACTGAACCACAAATGGAGCCCATATACCAAATTTCATCAAAATTGGTCCATGGGAACTAAGGCGGACGGCGGACGGACGGAAACAACATTTTTATTCGATTTTCGGATTCTACATATACCTTAAAACGTAAACCAACAAATTATTTTTTTCTTAGTCGATTCCAAAGGTTCATTTTCGAAAATAATAAATCAAAAGGCAGCTGATAGAATACCTTGTCCTCGCGCATGCTTAAGGGTTTACAAAATATTGGAACCGTTACAATATTTTTTGATCTTGTCTGGGAGTGACCAATTTTGAATCTTCGCGATTTTTTCTGATCAAGGCAAGCTCATAGTTTTGTCATTCTGATATTTCTCGTATTACTGACTAACAATTTAGTATGTAATGGACAATACATCCAACGACAATTGGATATTATTGTTATTAGATTACCGATGGTGTTTGTGTGTAGGACTGAACTTATTAATGAATTCTACATAGAAGCGTATTGGATGAACCATAAAACATACAAATGGAAGCACAGAAGAGCAGAGAAACGCTCAAATTTGGAGAGTGTAAAGAACAGTGGGTATTTAGATGATCCCCATTTATCGAAAACGGATTTTTTATACATCACTGTTGGTAAATGAGGAAGGAAGGGAACGGGTTAGATTAGGGGTTTAGTTTTTCTAATTTGTGAAAACAATGGAACCATACATATTACAAGTTCTGTTTCATCCGCATCAGTATTTGGGAATAGTGATCTTGAAAAGATTTATTAGCGCAATACTACCTTTACTGCGAGAGCTTTTGTTATAGACGGAAAAGAACTTGGTGTTATCTTACTGATCTTTCTTCTTTACGTTGTTAGAAACCCTAGTGTTGATTGAATGGAGCTGTAGGAGTTGGAGTGATGTATGGGAGCTACGCGCTGGATACACAATAGCACGTCGAAAGTAGAATTTCTGGGAGATTGTGGTACAAAATGTACGGATTATCTCACTGGTGAAGGTGGAAAGAAAATTCATCAGGACATTGGAAGAGGGGATTAACAACAGTTCATTACCAGTACTTATGGCAATTGGTCATGATTTTCAGAGGTTTGCTTGGATAATACCACTGTCCTCAGTGAGTTGAGATAAGCTGAAGAAGAGGACAGGACGAGAAGAAAATTTGGATGGTACTCAGGTACTTGTTTGTGAACCTCCTTCTTAAAGATTACGTTATGTGAATATCAAACTGTGGTGTTGAAATTACAACCCTTCATAGTAGGTGTATAATTTATTGTTATAAAAAATGCGACACAAGTGTTTTTGACAGAGTCGTCAAAAGAAGTGTATTTTGCTATACCAGTAATTTATTACATGACTATATTTTCATATATTATATGACTGATAGGAAAATACAGTCTTCTTAATAAGAAGATTGTATTTTCCTATCAGTCATATAATATATGAAAATAAATTCATCATAATATGATGACTTTGTCAAAAACTTGTTTTTGCATATCATGCTACGATGTGCGAAATTATGTCAATAAATGTCTTAATCAGGCTTCTTGAATTATCCAACATCACTAATTTATTTTCGGAGTAGAAAAAATTCGGTTCAAAGCTGCTGTACTCCATATTTTTCACGGAGGATTTAAAAAATGACAAATTACAAACATTGAGCATTACAATTGTCACGACACTCTTATTCCGCTACTTGCTCTGCCCACATGGATAATTACATATTCCCACAAAAGTGGTCTGTTTATTAATATTTGTTAGAAGATTAAGTTGTAGGTTTATTTGCAATATTATCTCTTGTTATTAATGCAAATAATGAAAATGTTTTACAAAGCTTTGAACCGAATCTTTTTAATTTGAAGATTAGTGAAAAAAAAACTCTCGGACCATCCTGTGTAATTTTATCACATCAAAAATTAATTCAAGAGTGCTAAGATTTGGTTCACATTACTCAAAGGAGATGCTCTACGATGAGATAAATCAACTCATATTCTAGCCGATGAGCCGGTTTAACGCGCGGGAAACATGTTGATTTACAGATTTTTTAAACCGACCCGTTTTTTCTTGACATTGAAGAAACACTGGTTTACTGCAGGAAATTACTACCAGCCTCTTGAAAGCCTAATAGAGTTGGGAGCACTCCTTGAAGGGTCTTTATTGGTTTCTAAGAGTGAAGTTCGACGGTCGATGAGGGTAAACCTAATTCGTTACGGGAGAAATCACAATTTAATCAGCACCTTATTCCTAAGTGAGAAGCCTACTTTCTTCTTCAAAACAAGAGACATTCGGAAAATCAAAGAGGTGTGATTTGGCAGATAGATAGATTGAAGTGGTTGATGGGGGGAGGGGGTGTGGCGCAGAATGATGAGTTTATTATGAACTTTGGTTCAACTAGACTACACCAGTAATTTAAATGTACATTTTTTTGAATATATTTTTCATGAACACGTTCAGCTAACACAGAGCATTCGGTAATGATCCCAACGATTCAATAATGATCCCAATTGAGATAAGAATGGTTTAGCGTGACACATTAAACTTCATATGGAATACCATTGGTTTAACCATATCAGTTAGCCTTACCCAAAAAGAGGAGTTTTTCAGTTCGGTTTATGTAGAGAAGTTTGGTGTCCAGCTGACCCCAACCTTTCTTGAATGAACCAACCTTCATTTCTCCTTGCACGCCTTGCCCTTTTTCTCTTTATGCATTATCTCCCATGCACGGTCGTTCTGACACCGTTCAGTCATTTAGAACCCCCCCTCGGAAAAACGAGACTTTTGATGACCACAAGTCGTAAAACATCAATATTTAAATATCAAGCGTAATGAAGGATGCGTGAGACGATTCAACCAAAGAACTCAGGAATAAAGACAATGGTAGCTTACCAATTTTGATGACAGGAGGGAGAGAATTCACCAGCGACAAATACACGATGACTGTAGCAGTAGCAGCAGCCAGATTTCTCATAATGCCACCATCATCGCCCTCCCTACCGCATCTGCTGCAACAAGAGAGCATAATTTCACTATAGAAATCCGTACAGCAAAACACATGAAATGTTGATACACATGAGTGTTGATATCTGTACCTTCAGAAAATTTGATCTCAACTGAACCCAAATATCAAAATCGGTATGGTGAATAATTGAATCATCATATTGAAATGTTGACCACTCCTACCATATTTTGTGACAATTATCAACTAGATAATAATTTTTTAACACTTAGAGCGGAACATGTGTCTGTCAGACACCTACAGTTCCCAAAACTACCAATCGTGGCTCCCAGGTTCCTTACTTCAGGTCGAGGCTTTGTGGGAGTCTTCAGTCAGTTTTCACAGGTCAAGAGGTGAAGGTGTCGTCATTCTGGTTGCCTTTTTCCCACCTAGTGCCATCATCAACTTCGAACTGCGGTGTCTGGGGGACACCAATTCCACTCACAAGTAAGTTTTCAGTTTCTTACATACACATATTCCCAAACTCGCACCCATTTCACTCAGATGTCTCAGAGACACTTATTCCTAGATTATTTACTACATCTTTGTTTGTTATTTTCTTGTATATTTTCTTTTGAAACGCAATGTTAGCTCTATAGACTACTTCAAACCCAAGTTTGTTCTTGTAGCGTTATTTATTCCTTTTTCTTCAACATTCGTTCATCACATTTCGCATTCTACTCATTCATTATTATTTCTAACTACCTACCTGAAAACATTTGTATCGTCACAATTTTTGAATCTATTTCCTAATTGGTATATTCTTCTCTTTGTTACAGTTTGCAATGACAGATAAAATACCTCCCTTCGTTTCTGTCAGAACGCGTCGAATCATCTGCTCATTGCTGCTGCTTGAATTATCTGCTCATCAAAATAAATTTTACTGACGATTCGGATTCAAACGATTCTTATGTCCCAGATGTAGGACACATGTCAACATCTGAACACGATACTGATGATTGAATTATATGATCATATTGAACCAGAGCTTACGATGCGGATGAACTATCTGCCTGTTCTTCAGGTCAACTGGTCAATGTTTATCAAGTCGTCGAACCCAGAAATGTTGATATTGGTGAATCACTCGAAGACCATGATGAGCCTATACGAGAGTATTATGGAAAGAAGAATTGTTCTGTTTGGAGTTCTATACCTCAATGCCAGATCTATTTGAATTATAATACCATATAAATACCCACATCTCTTGAACCATTGCGTAAGTTTTTCACTAGAGAAGTATGAAATTTCGTTCGCTTTGAGTTACTACTGTTTTATTTTGTGATAACTACTTACCTATGTCATTATCTATTCGAAGAAAGAGACTTATTTTAGAATACATAAGCATATTTGACTGATCTCTTTGAGAGTAGAGGCTATTTTTTAAATGTTGTTTGTTATGGAATCCTAAACAAAAATAAATATTTCTGTTCTGTTTCTCTAGTTTCTTTATTATTTTTTTATTGGTTTCGTACCTGGTACTTGACTCTAATAATAAGGTAAACGATAAATTTTCGTTATCATTGAAGATAAAATTTGCAAATTCTGATTCACAAGGAGCAGATAGCAGAAAATGTGTACAGTGTCTCTCAGACACAATGTGTCATATTCACAATATGTCATATTCCGACTCTGGATGTGCCTGATGGACACATGTTCCGAGGAACGCAGTTGGAAGGGATGTTCCGTGTTAAGTGTTAAATCTGTAACTAATTTCCTGAAAACCTCATTCCACGGGCTACGACCGGGTAGGTATGACGATAAAACATTTTGTTCAACAATCACAAGCAAGAATATTTGATGCAAAGATCCGCTACGATTTCACCGTATGGTGATAGGGTCATTTGCCTCTCGATGATTCATCGTGAGCTCCATTTAATTTAATTTAATTTATCTACATTAGTAGTTGTAAAACAAGGGGTCAAAACAATCCAAAATCTATTAAAATTATGAAAAACGTAGCAAATTATTACACAATAGTTCATTACTTCGGTTTATTTTTCTGCATGGATCACTAACATGCAAAGAACACAGCTTTTCCATATGCAGTACCTCCCTACCATATTTTCGGTGAAGGTTCTCTATCAAGTATGTTTTAACAGAAAGTATTAATAACAAATACCTATTCACATCAAAATTCGGTTCTTGGTTAATAGGTAAGCACAACCTAGTGACCTGAAACTCAATTCGGATAAAGAAAAAAGTATTGCATTTGGTCAGCTGAGTTGAATGAATGAATTGCATCGCTACTCCAGAGACTAAGACAACCAAATATTGTGATTCTTCAGACCTTGTATTTGAGAGGATTCATGAAATTAATTCTCTTTTTGCGATGTGTTCAAATAGCCAACTAGCTTCCATGATACACCTACCAAAATTCATAAAGTACAAGGTATTTCTACCGCACAGAATGCGAAGGACAGTATAATTAGAGAGGTAGCTAATTATATAACTACAAAGAAACATCGCTCTATTGAATTCGAGTTAGGGTCTTTTACGGTGAAGAAGGATAATAAGGGAAAACTACATCCATGTTTATATAGGTCGAGAAGGGTTAAATTTTGTCGGTGATTCAACCCAGACGTCAGATGTGGTGTGTGTTTTCATTCGTTTGAAACCGACTTGGGAGATGTTTTCCATGGGGATTTTAGTTTCGTCCTCAATCCACGAAGGACGAATTTCTAACTTTACGAGCTGTGAAAGTTTGATTTTTGGTTGCTAAGGATGCATAACCGAGTACAAGACGAAACTCTATTCGAACAAACCTCCGTCAATGAACAGTCTTTGGCGATTTTCAATCGTGTTTCTGAATAATTTTAAGTCCAACTCAATACAAAACAAGTGGGTGTGGCACATATCATCTATAACCCGATTGTATAGATGATCCGATGCATAGTAGTTAATCTCAAAACCTCGATTTCTCACTATCTTCCACTACCCTCATTGCGGACCATCTACACGCTAATCTGAACAATCCTGAGAAATTTCGTCAAAATCGGATGGAAAATAAAGAAGTTGTGGCTGTTATAAGGAATTCACGTTTGCGCATGCGCAGCAACTACTATTAGTCTGGGGGAGATGATTTTCATAGGGAACCATTGACACTCTAATTTGAACAATTCTAGAAAATGTCATCGAATTCGGATGAAAAATGTAAGTGTTATGGCTGTTACAAGGATTTTACGTTTGCGCATGCGCAGAGGCTACTGTCAATTTCAAGGCGTTGAATTTCATAGGGCACTGTCTTCAACCTAATCCGCGTAATCCCGGAAAATTTCATCGAAATCGGATGAAAAATGTGGAAGTTAATGCTGTTAATATGATGAAAAAATTCACGTTTGCGCATGCGCAGCGGCTACTATCAGTCCGGCGGTCATGATTTTCATAGGGAACCATCTACAACCTGATCTGCTTCGATTCGGATTTCCTGAAAATGTCATCGATATCGGCTGAGATATGTAGAAGTTATGGCTGTGGCAAGGATTTCTTGCAGACGGACACACAGACAGACACGGAACCAAAATTAACATATGACTAAAGTCTAAGATAAGAAAAGGAAGGAATGAAGGTGGGCAAGGACTCCAGTAGTTGTCGAAACGTAATGGATTTGCCGAAAGTTCAAATTAGGTTTCCAAAAGTTCAAAATGGTATGCCAAAAGTTTGCCAAAAATTCAAATTGATTTATGCTAAAGAGTTTTTTTTCTATGCGAGCGTGCGAGCAAGCGAGCGTGAATGTGTGAAGCGTTAGTCTTGTGGGAGCCAAATTGCTGCTCCATCCTCCAGTCCGAGTCCTCGGACTTGTTTTCTTGGGCCTCTTAGCCTCATGGAAACCGCTCGATGGACGGAGAATTATGTTTTCACTCGCCTCTACATCATCACTTGAGCGTAGGATTCGGACCATTTATTGGCAAGGCGTAGGGAGGCATTCTTGAGATAAGCTTCATACTCTTTATGCAATGCTCCATCGTATGAAATTACGAGTGGCGTGAAAAACCCTCTCAGATCTTCGGCTATTCTGTCTAAGAAAATCAACCTCAAGGACAATCCTCTTCACACCTTCTGGAAAGGTAAGAAATGGAAGTTCAAGACACTCGAAGGCACTAGTTAATGGTATCACTTAAAAAATATGTATTGGCATATTTTTAATACTATTGACATGGTTTTGGATTTTCCATCAGGGAATTATATTTTCTATTGAATGCATAACGACGCGTTATATTGCGATTGTATTCTCAACGTCTGACTTCACAGTTGTAATTTTTTCTCGAGATTTTCTTGAAAGTTTCTCGTTTGTCACGATACAATTTAATTGTAATTACGACGATGGGCTATTGTTTCTGTCAAACTTCGCGATCGTGAATAACACTTATCCGAATTATTTACTGCTTTAAATACTTGATAATGTTTTATGCAAATCAAGTACTAATGAGCACTAATGACTCCTCCATGTAAGAGAACAGAAATCCTCGATAAAAATTAATTCGGCTCAATTAAAAAAGGATTTTAAATAATAAACTAAACTAAATTCCCACTACTAAACTAAATTCGAATTTGTCCGATAAATTACTGAAAAAAAAAACCTTGAGTTGAAGGCGTCTTCTCACTTGTCATTCCTTGACGTGTTAATCAAACGGGACTCTTTAAATTAAGCAATGAGTGATCGGTAACGTAGAGACATTGTCTGCTAAAACTTGAGCAAAGCACAACGACAAAGCTACTTAATCTGAAGTCGTTAAACTTTCCTCGTGGAAATGAGACGTTTAAAAAAGCCCCAGCTGGAGTGACGTGATTAAACTCGAGTGAAGATATAACTTTCCCCTTTTTATTCCCGCCGCTAAGCCCCACATCACTCACTAATAAAACGGTTTCTTTTCCAGCGTTGGCAGCAGCTTTTTTACATGTTCCAAGCTCATTTTGCTCGTAATGACTTATATGTAAATAATGTCGAGATGTTCTTTGTGCTCTGCACCCTGCACGAGCCCTGAATCGGACAACTCATTTCATGCCTGAAGAAAAATTATATCTACTCCGCGACTGTGGGAAGATAATTATCTCGTCTAGCTATTTCTTAAAAGGACGGTCCTCCTCATTTATTTCTGCTTTCGGAGAAATACGATGACGGACCAAAGGTGTGGGGTTTCTAGATCATTATTTGATCACTAGATATATTTACCCAGTTTTGCAAAAATGCAGACGCTAGTTGAGGTTTCGTGTGAAATAATTCTCATTGCAATCAACAGAAATGGCGGCACCCTTGGAAAAATTCGTATAAAAGGAAGCGGGAACTTTGTAGGAAATATTCACATACAAGTATGTTAATAGTAATTCCTATGTGTATGTAAAATAATCTGCTCCCCCAAGTTTGCAGATGTTTATCAAACAATGGAATGTAACTAAACTTCGTAAACCGCTCATTTGGTTTTGTTGTTTATGATGTTTGATCAAACTCAATTCGAATATTATGGAATGAAACCTGAATTGATTGATTTTAGTACAAGTATACTGATTTGTTTGACTTCCATGCCAACTCGCTCTTCTACATTAAAGGTATCCTCCATCCTAAAATGATTTATACATCCTCGATGGCTTCACGGACCTACCTAGCTAAATATGCATTTACTTATCTAATACCTTTCAATTATAACTAGCGAAATTTCATCTTAAATGTTGTAATTGGCCATTAATGCCGTCATTGTACGAACAAATAAATAAATACATGTGCAGATTGTCTGGAAGTCGGCATTATATTATATACTGATCCATTGAACATTTTAATGCGCCATTTTTTGGTTTATTATTTTCAATAATGAACCTTTGGAATCTAACAAAAAAAAAATTGTTTAACACCCCCTCAAAATTTGATGGTTTACGTTTCAAGGTACGTAGAATCCAAAAATCGAATAAAAATTTGGCCGTCCGTCCGCCGTACGCGGCACTTTTGCCACTTAGCATTGACCGATTTTGATGAAATTTGGTATGTAGGCTCCATTTGGGGTCTAGTTGTGCTCCGAAGATTTTGGTTGATGTAGGTCACTTCTAAGGGTTCCAAATGAATTTTGAAATTTTGAAAACGCCCTAACTCAAAAAATTTTGATATAAAGGTATTGTTTTTCCATCAATTTAAGATATTATAGAATTTTAAAAATTTTTTGAGACCACGCGGAGCCCTGTAGGACAAAACATTCGCTCCCAACGAGAATTTAAGGGTTGGACGTACGATAAATCAGAAACACGCGTGTGAATCGCAAAAGAGGCCTAATCTTCGTTCAAATTTTAGCTGACCAAAATGCGATCGATGTTTTTCTTCATATTGGATGGTTGGTGGCTATGCAGACGAGCGATCTATATAGAAAAATAAAAAATAATTCGCAGCGTTTTTTGTTTTCTGCTGGCAACTATGAGAGTGATTCAAGGCTCAATCTATTTCTGCGCGAATGCAGATTCTTTGGTTTTACTCTCTCAAGTCATTCGTCTTCCCTTTCTTAAGCTTGCCTGGTTCAGTTCTCTTAACGTTTCTTATTTAGCCTTACGTTTCACCTCACAAGCAAAGCCTCGAACGGGGTGGGAGCAAAAAGTGAGGATCATTGACCACCTTAACGGCCGTGAAGAAAGCTGTGTTAGTAGCTACGTTGTTCCGGATTCGAGGGGAGCCCTATTATACCCTCTTCCGAGTAAGATCTTGGACTCCCAATTTTGTAGGGATTCATAAGGGAATAAGTATGAGTGCCACGGGACGCGCAGCAAAGAGTTGATCCAACATAGGCTTTTGAACCTTCATACTCCCTACCTTGTACCGTAAACTTTCTCCAGAAATGACAACCACCCTACAAGTTCCTAATAAGCATTTCGGGGGCTGGGGCCCTCAAAAGTAGTTGTTATATAATAATTTATTTATATTATATTAGTGTTCCTGTGCACACACACTTCTCAACCTGAGAACCACAAGTCAAGGGTCATCAGTGACCCGGGGAGGAAAGTCTCGTGTGCACATGTTGGCAATCCTGAAGCACCAAAACGGACTGTGCACCTTTTCTACCAGCTGTTATCTAGCTGTTGAGTTAATTGATCAAAACTTCAGTAATTTTTCAAGTAAAAATAACACGGACAATATGTCCCGTTGCGCTGAGAGCGTCTTGAAAATCTGGGAAGATCCCAGGTTGGGAACGGTAACAGGTTTTCCCTCGTTCTTGAAAAATTCAAACGCTCTGGGCGAAGGATCTCCGTCTGGAGGGAGTTGTATCCCACCATAGAATCTCTTAGCTCTCGTTACGCGAGACACACCGCACTCAGGAAATAATGGTTACGGATTATTCAGTCAATCCTGAGACTAACTTTTTCCGTGTCCTAGCAACGATTCTTACAATAAAATAGACTCTTGGATGCTCTTAGAAAACAAATACACCGGGAAGGTGAACTACTTTGGTAAGGAAGGTAAATTGGTACCGTAAAGTGTATTATCGCATACCCGATAAGGGAAAATTATAATGATTGAAACGTTTTTCCCAAGTTTTCAGCGTTTTTGACATCGTTCTTTGACGTTTTGGCATCGGTTGCAACAAATTCATATCCAGTTTCTAATTATGTTCATCATCATCACTGAGTACTCAAACCAGCATGATTGGTTTACTTCACTTCACTCTTCAGTATACAACCGAATGATTATCAAACCCCAATGACGCTGGTTTATTATCATAGAAGAGAAATCGATAATCAATACGCATTTGTATTCATTGTTCTCCCAGGAAATGAGTAAACCACATAAACCAACTGACGGTGGAGATTTGGCCTTCAGGGCGTTTGAACAGCGGACTTGATTGGGCATTGGGAATTCAATGAGATAAAGTTGTGCGTTCTAATTAGCAAACTCTCAAGTTTTGTAGCCCTCGGCCTCCATCGAAAATTTCAGGTGAATCAGTCGAAACGATAACCAGGATAGTTAATGAAAGATGGTTAAATGTTATAATTGATCTTGAAATCAGCGTCACGATTCGTAAGTGAACATGAGTGACCACAATAAGTTAATCGGAAAAATTCTAGAATATTCTTATTGATCTCAAATGTTCAGACATTTCAGAGCCGAATGAAACGCCTGCTGAATTGGGTGGAAACTAAATTTTCCTCACAAAACAAATCAATGCATGCATGAGCCATATTAGTAATGCATACATTCCAGGTTACGTCCCATTGGATTAGGAATGAAAAATCAACAAAACAATAATTTTCAACCAGTAAGCGATAAAACATACATTTTTATTCACCTTCTTACTGAACAAAGCTGTTTTACTCAACAATAATTTAGTCAGTATTCCGAATTAGGAATAGTAGATTCCTACCTCCCCTCTAACCCTAATCCACAAAAAAAAAAAAAAAAAAAAAATCTTGCAAATTGGTGGGAAATTGAGGCCTGGGCAAAATACACAAAATTACACTTGAAAACAAACTTTTTATTTTGCTTTAACCTCCCCTCGCCGAGGCAAAATTCAACACCACACACACACACAGATATACGCCAATAGGGTTTTTCGCGGATTTGGATTCATAATGGTGTAAACTAATCGCATAAGGACGCCCTAGTCTTACTTTTTGACGAGCTAAAAACAACATTGATACAGGGAGTCTGTTGGCTCGGAAATTTTTCAGCTGGTAGCCACATTAGCGATTCATGGTGGTTTCTCAGATAATTGTGCTATCCTCTCAATATTGAGTTGCTGATTCGATCATTATGAAATTTATCAGCAACAATCAAAGTTAAAATTCAAAAGTCGTGAATAAATGTGTAATAAAATTGGTCGATTTCTTTCTGAGAACTCCATGGTTTAGAAGAATGAAGTTTATTTTATTAGCATGTGATTAGACGGTGCCTTTGGGGCGACGGGAACCATCAGGGGACTGATCATGGGTTACAATAAATTAGTACTACCATAGGAATCTCAACTTTCAGTTCTATCAAGTTTCGCATGTAGTGAAGACTACAATATTTTGTATTACCATGTCGTGGCGACTTACCGTGGTTGTAGGAAGTTCAGTAATTGGGCATTAAGACAACTCCGTGATAGAATGGATATTTGGGCTGTCGGGTTTACTACAGATTAGGTATTGAGTCGTTGAATTAGAACTAAACCCTATCAATCAATGTTTGGAATGAGATCTGAAGTTGAACCCAAGTCAGTCACGCCTTGAGTATCAACCTACTCTAATATCAACCAGTCCCTACAACCTGTCCAACTGAAGAAGTTTCCCACGTGGGCGATTTGGGAACATCTACCACGGTTATAAAAATTTATAATCTCTGAATAAGAGTTTTTGGGTGCGTGAATTCGTCAGAAATATTCATTGTCATCAAAAAACGTGTTCTCTTCATATGAACAGAACACTGTTCTAACATAATGTCGTGCCAGATACGAGTAGAATCAAGTCTTTTGGGACATTTAGCGTAACAAGAAACGCGCTGAGGCCCAGCTAAACTAGTTAGTTGATTACTCCTTCCTGAAGGTTTGTGCGCTCTGTTAGAAAATTGGACAATCTCTACGGCTTGTTGGAGAGAGTCTCTGTTTCAGACCCTATTCCTATCAAATTTACTGGGAATCTAACAAGTCTATACCCTCAAAATTCATGTCGAAATAACAAAAGTTGAGGCTTTTTGTAATCCTCATATAGCATGGAAAAAGGCATCAATATCAAGAGGTTAGAGCTCAAGCCGGAGTAGGAGCATTTCAAAGTGCCTGAATCATCTTCAATACCAAAATGATGCGAGTCTGGCAATCAGATTTGTCGGTTGGCTGGTCTGTCTCTCGGTCGGTCTATCGGTCAGTACTTCGATCTTTCTATCGATATGTCTTCTATTATGTGCTTCATTCCGTAAATCAATTTGCAGTTCAAGGTCCAAGGCAGAGCTAAACCAAATTATTAACTGATTTTTATGAAAAATTCAGGATTTCTGCGGGTCATCCTAAGACGATTTTCCACGGATTTCGTGGGTTCGATTTCTCAAGGTCGGCATTGATCAAATTCGAAGAGTACAAAGGTTATGATTGGCTTCAGGATGATAGTCCATGAATTTTATCACGTGGTCAACAATAGTAGCCTCAAGAAGCTAAAAATTCACAGGGAGCCTATTAAAAACAACTGATTCTGGATAGCAAAATTTCAATAATAACATGAAACATGATCTTTTTTCAAAATCCATATCAGACATTTTCGTAGAGGCTCAAACCTAAAATTTTGTTTCATTGTCTTCATAGTGTTTTAAGGTTTGTTATTTTAGCCCGCTAAATTTGTGTCTAGTGCCTTCAAGGAGCTGAAATTTCGCACAGCGCCTATTTTATACTGCTGATTCTGAAGAAAAAATTGAAACTCTCCCTGATCAGTTGGGTGAGCTAAATTCACTCCTGGTAGACCCAAGAAATTGAAATTTCACAGGTAGCCTATTTAAGACTGCAGAATCCGGATAACAAACTTTCATGAGTAACTTGAAACATGATCATTTCAATTTGCCATTTTCGAAAGTAAACTCTTGATGAAATTTGGTATACGGGCTCCATTCGGGGTCTAGTTGTGTCCCGAAGCTTTTGATTGATGTCATTAACTTCTTAGAGTTGAAAAATAAGGTCTGATCTTTTGAAAACACCCTAGCTCAAAAACTTTCAATATATATAAAGGTATTGTTTTTTTTTCAATCAATTTACAATAGAATTGCATTTTTAGAATTGAATGAGACCAACTAGAGCTCTGAAGGACCAAACTTTCACTCTCAGTGACAACTTATATGTGATGGACTTACGATAGATCAGAAACACGTGTGTGAATTACAAAAGAAGCCTAATCGTTCAAATTTTTAATGAAATGCGGTCGTTGTTCGTTTCTTCGAGTTGCATTCAGTTTTGAGTCCTTTGTATTCAAATGGTGGCTATGGCAAAGCTGTGATCTTTGCATGCTAGTGATCTGTACAGAAAAATAATAAATCTTCGTGGTTATTATAGTAGAGGTTCATATCTGAAATGTTTGAATACTTTCATTACAGTTCGCATTGTAATATTGTGACTATAGCGATGCCACAAAAATACCTACTCAGTGCATGAAGACATATTTAAAAAATTAAATGAGTGCATGGGTATACAAATGTGAACATTACTCAACCGTCATCAAATTGTACCAATGTTGTACTTCTATTTAGGTATTTGGTATGCAAGGAATCACAGGCTGATATAATTTTCGTAATATCGAAATATCACGACGAGTTTCCACCCAAAAGAGATCATTTCTAAGCACAATCTGATCTCATTCTGTCTCCATTCAGATGGCCCGCCCTTCATCCGGGTCGAGTTCACTCCTAAAAGGATATTATTTAATAACGCCCTTAGAAATAAGAGAAGGAGAGTCTGAAATACCGAAAAATGTAATTTTCTATTTATTTCTACAGAGAAGGAGTTTAGCGAGAAGAGGAAATCAGCCTGTGTCTCCTTTTTTTTCTCTTCCCCTTTCATTCAATCCTCGCCTTTCTATTCCTCTCATCACCCGCTCTCCACCTAATTTAGTCCCGAGAAACCGTAAACTCGTTTCCCTAGCTGGTAAAGAACAGTGCTATCGTTACTTTGTAAGGTTCCAATAAGCGAGCCTAGGGGTGCGGAAAAAAAGTTGAAGGAGGAATGAACTTCTATAGAGAACTGTTTTTGGAGAAGTGGGTTCTTGAAGGAATGACATCATTGTTGGAGAAAATAGAGGAGATATTTTGGTGCCTATTTTTGTTACTTACTAGCCAACATACAATTAGAATATTAGGGAGGTGTCAAACTGGGAGGAGAAAAAAAGTCTGCCGAGTCGGTGAGGGACATAGCTTCCTCGTATCCATAACCCAATTATATAGATGATCCGATGCATGGCGAAAAATTAAGTGAGTAGATTTATGTGATTGGATCAAAAAAATACTTATCCTCGGCTGGGATTCGAACCCGTGACCCCTCTATGCCCTGGGTGGGACCCCGGGACAGTTCTGTACGCTACCTCTGAGCTATTAAGGCCTAGTAATGTAATGAATAGGATTTGAGATTTTCACAGGGGACCATCCCTCTATGAATGAATCCCTTTATGAGAAACCATTCTCTATGATTTTCATAGGGGACCATATAAACACTACTCTGTAACATACCTGAAAATTTCATTGAAATCGGATGGAAAATGTAGAAGTTGTGGCCGTTACAAGGAAATTCACGTTTGGGCATGCGCAGTGGCTACTATCAGTTCGAAGGTGGTGATTTTCATAGGGGCTCATTCAAATACTAATCTGTAACATACCTGAAAATTTCATTAAAATCGGATGAAAAATGTAGAAGTTATGGTCGTTACAAGGAATTCACGTTTGCGCATGCGCAGTCGCTTCTATCAGTCCGGGGATGATGATTTTCATAGGGGACCGTCTACACACCAACCCGCACAATCTCTGAAAATTTCATAGGTATCGGACAATAACTTCGTATAGTTATGCCCGTTACAATGAATTCATGACAGACAGACAGACACACACACAGATACACGGACACGGAACCAAAATTGTTCAGAAAGGTATAAAACGCCAAACGCGAGTGAAAATTTTGATTTCGGAGAACTTTTTTCTTTCATCCTTGAAAAGTGAAAACAAAGCTTCCGCTACCTTGGTAGACTCGGGAGCAAAATGCCAAAAATTGTAATCATTATTCATTATTTGCAATTCCTGAACGTTTTTGAACTTCCTGAGAGGGAATTGTAGCATTTTAATTATTGAAATTAGTGCCAAACAAATGTATAAAATGAGCAAAGAAATAAAGGAAAATGTGATGTTATCGCAAACCTATCACGTGAGTTATTTGTGGGTTCAGCGTAGTATTTCATGAAAAAAGGTCACTTAATTTCCGTCTTAAACATATGAATGAAATACTCAGTTATTTTCTGAAGTACCTAATTATTCTGAGTATAGTAACCTATTCATTTGATTTCCTAAATAAAAACTAACCGAATTAGGATTCAGCACTACTAAAACCCGACGACCCATATTATATGTATTTACGCTACTTTTATGCTGGATTAGATGATTCACAAGCATGCTTTTGACATGTAGAAGGTAACAATATTGACACGATACAAGTATGGTTTTCTCTAATATTTGAGTTCAATTCCTTCATAAAATTGGGGCAAATATTATGACAACTTGGTTGGTTCGATAAATAATGATGGGAAAAGATCAAACGAACCCTAATTCATTCTGAGTTTAGAGCCGATGAACAGTCAAATCACACAGTCCATCGACGCAACAGCTTCATTGACTTTCAAACGGGAGTTAATGGAAAGAGCGATCGCTGTTGCGTTGAATAGCTCAGTTTACTCGTGTACCTACTGGCTCAACCCAATATTCGTAGGGGACACGTGAAATGGAAGGCAATGACTTCTAATGACAACCGCAAATTGTTCGGAACCCTTTGGATTCCGTGAAAACCCGACGTTAGCTCAATTGCAGTGAACCGATGGTGATCCAGTCCAGTACATATGGTGTAAATTGATTGTGATATTAGGTGCACCCATGACAGTTGTTTTCTCTCATGTGCTTCTCATCGGTGAAGCACAAGGTTACATTCAAGCAGTATTATAGTAATGTATGTGCGCATTCTTTACAAAACCTTTTAACAAGCATAACAACTTCTGCATTTTACATTCGAATCTGATTAATTTCCAGGGAATGAGTGTTTGAGACGTTAGAAAGTACTCTGTCAGTAGTCTGTTAGAATCGTGATCGGCTTCCACTGAGCATGCAAAAACGTGGAATCCTTAAAACAAGCTCAACTTTTACAATTTTTTTACGTTTTCGACCTTCCTGAAAAATTTTGGTTCCGTGACTGTCTTTCTGTGTGTAGATGGTCCCCTAAGAAAATCATCATCGCCAGACTGATAGTAGCCGCTGCGCATGCGCAAACGTGAAATCCTTGTAACAACCAATAACTTCTATATTTTCCAACAATATTCAGAAATTGTGCTGATTGATTGTTGTGATAGTGGGAGGTACTCAAAGATTGATGTTTTGAGATCAACTACTAGGCATTGGATCATCTATACAATCGGGTTATGGATACGAGGAAGCTACGCGCCACACCCACTTGGCAGACGTTTTTAAATTTCAAGGATTATACGCGGTTGGACTCTCGAATGTCCTTAAAGAATTTAATTTTTAATGTGATCATCAAATTTTTAGGGTGCCTACTTGAAAACTGAAGTATTGATTATCTACTGCTTACTGTTGTATTCGCATAGCAAACAGTAAGCATATATTTGGTTACTCATCATTGTGGATGAAATCCCGTCTATTGTGTTGGGTGGACAGAATATCAAAAATTGTTGTGCAATCATGGACTAGACAGAGAAATAGTTACTTTTGAAACGAGCAGTTAATGCAATACAAACATACAGCTGGTAATTTCCGCTTAGGAATAATTAATTTCACAATCGTGTAATTGTTTTTCCGAATTAACTAACAACAACTTGATTGAGTTTTTTTCGTTTACCATGTACTATGGTTCCTCCTGATTTGACCGTGTTAGGTTAAAACCCCTCAATCGATTCTAAAAGTTGAATACTATAATCAAATTGGTAAAATTCAACCCTCATTTTCACCCTTCAGAAGTGACTGACATCAACCAAAAGCTTCGCGGCTCAACAGGACCCCAGATGGAGCCCATATACCAAGTTTCATCAAAATCGGTCCATGGTAACTAAGGAAAGTGCCACGTACGGCGGACGGGCGGATTTTTTTATTCGATTTTCGGATTCTACATACTTTGACACGTAAACCGTCAAATTTTGAAGGAAGGATTAACTTCTTGGTCGATTCCAAAGCTTCGTTATTGAAAATAATAAACTAAAATAGGTATTCGACTTGGTCCTAGCCCCAAATTAGCCTTCAAATTTGAGCAAATCCAGGCAATTAGATAGATAGGTTCCAATATTGCAATTAAAGGCAAATCACGTTATCATGAGCAAAGACCATGTAAAAACTATTTTTCACAAAACCATAAGAGTTAATTCAAATCGGATTTCGAGTGGTTAACACAAACGTGGAACCAAAATTGTTCCGAAAGCTCTATTTTGCCAAATGCGAGTGGAGTCTTGGTCTTGAAGAACCTAAATTTGTTGACTTGCTGCAACATAATGAAGCTTTCCTATATTAGATAGTGATAAAGTTAAATCATAACGATGAAGCTATCCTAGACGGTGTGAGTACCAAGAATGGTTCATGTTCATGCAGTGCATCATCATGATAATTACTTCACCATAGTACTAACATATTATTTATGAATACCTACTCCTGGAACAACACGATGATAAGTTGAGTCAAACTCCTCTAAGAATCGAATCGCATTAGCATATTTTAACCACCATGGCTCCATTTAGCAACAGCAACACGTTTTCCTCCCAGTCCCAGAATCCCAATCCATCATTAGAGCTATTCAAGCCAGAATAATGACATGACGCCTACCACTGCGCAGGGTCTTTCGTGAAGGTTATGATACGTTACCTCCCGCACTGCTGTTATCCCTTATTCCGCTTCCCTCATTACTGCTTCCATGGTGTCAAATTTGAAAGCTTCAGGTACTAAATACAAGACTATTCTTACATATAAGAGAAAGGTGTAACTCATTACTGAATTGATAATGTTTGGAGAAAATCATGATTCAATTTCAGGAATATAACTCATCAATTTTCAATGGTTTGGAGGCTACCTATCTTCAAAGTGATGAACAGCCATTGGATAACATACAATCAACATTATATAAACAATTTAGTGAATAATCATTCAAGAATGTTGTTGTTGTTTGGAATAGGAACGTAATGAAAAAGTTACTTGGCTACCATTTTGTAAGGTTATTTGATACTACTCAATGAAATATGACAAAATTCTATAGAATCTGAATTACTTATGTAACATAAATCGAACTAAGAATTTTGTGTTTCAAATTTTTATTTAGAATTTCTCCTACCAACCCACCTCTTAGTCATTAGTGTTGCTCATTTATATGCACAACATTATTTGGAGGAAACATGATCCATGGTTCAGTAAAAGTTAAATCACATTAATAATTATTTATCAAATTAAATTTCATAAATATCTCAAAACACGCTCACCCGAGGGTAGGGTTTTGAAGACGGCAAGGGCGCAGAAAGCGTTTGGTGTATAGCCTGTTTCCCGGAGGCTGTCGAACAGCTGACTGGAGAGGGTGCAGAGGTTCACCCTCCACCCGCTGGGGTGCGCCAGCCTCGTTCGGACAGTTCAGGCACCCTCTCCTAACTTCTGATCTTATTTTGGGGATGATGAACGGGGTTTTCGAGACTGGGGAAGGCCAAGACAGTATTTTTGCAAATTTTGGCAACTCTTCCCGAAAACCTTGATTGGGAACTACAGGAGCCAAAACTCCCTGCCCTTGTGAATCTTCCTTGAGCCTAAGGATGGTTCGATCTGTTGTTTATAGACAGTGTTAGAGAACTGGTTCTGCTAGAGAAATAGAGATAAATGAGAAGAAAAACGAGCACTTCTTTATCGTCAGATCCAATTATTCGGGTTTTGGAATCGATTGAATGAAAATCCTCTCTTTCGTTTTGTTCTCCCGGAATTCCTCCTACAACCTTTTGTTCGGTATTAATCGCACATGGTTTTTTTCAAACACTACCTACGATTATCGGAAATCTGGGCAGACTATGCAACGATCAATAATGGTCGCGAGTACAGAGTGTCAACCGATTTTCCTAGAACATTGGCTTCACACGTTCGATTTTGCTTCAATCTGGATAGTAGTGTTGGAAATTGAATCCAGAATATTGCGACTGAAAACTTAGAAAATTTGTTCCAAGGGAGGTCTGGGTATGTCACCGTTCGATTCAGTAAATTATTAGTTAATAATTATTATTAATGAATTATTGAAGTAAATAATAAATTATTAGAAAATTATTCCGTAGTGTAGTGTGTGTAGCTCGATTCAGTAGTGTATATATTCAGTAATGTTTGCGTAAATCTGCCTTGAAATTCCTAAATTCACGCAAGTTTTTTTTTCGAAAAAAACCTGAGATTATGCCTAATTACATTTAAAAAAATGAAAATTCAATTTTCTCAAAAACGTTCCCACTAAACCATGAAAACTGACTAGACATGCAGTTAGAAAACTGAGATCGTGGATGTGCCCCACGATAGCGCTATTTATTCTGAGAAAATAGTTAGTCTAAACAATGGTCACTTGCGCAAACAATTTTAAAACTTTGAAGTAGGCCTAGTACAAACAAAATTCTTCTTCTTCTAAGAGTTTCTCTCATGTCGGATATTGGAAATGGCTACTTCATTTTTGTCCCTTGGAATCCGCATCAACTCTTGGCCATCACACTTGAACCAATCAGGTAGATAGCTGCTCCATGATTTTCTTCTTCTGCCTCTTTCTTTCAAACACAATACTGTACAAATAAAATTGAGTTCCCATCTAGACGGATAGGAAATTTGACCCTACTTCCAACTGTATCATCCTATCCTAGATTCTTGTGAATTGAGGGAGTTGTAAAGATTTTAGTGATAGGGTAAGGTGGGGTAAGGTCCCGCACGGGGGAGGTCCCCGCACAAGGGTTTTCTGTGTTACTGTGCAAGTTATGACTATGTCCGTTGGATGGTAAGCCAATTGCCATGTCGCGAGTTCTGTGTGGAATTTCCTGTAGTGCGGATCAGCGTGGTGACAGACAAAATGAGGTAAGTTTGTTTTCCTCCGCTCTGATGTAATATTTATGATTATTTACTTCAATGATATGTTTCCGTAATCGTTGATATTCGTGTCTGTTGTGTTGCGTCAGAAAAAGGTGCTTCGAGCGCTTTCGGATTTTACATAGGTACTTTGTAACGTGAACCGTCAAATTTTGAGGGATGGATTAATTTTTTGTTTCTTGGTCGATTTTTCGGTTCTTAATTGCAAATTGTTATAAACCAAAACTAGAAATCAGTATAGAACGTGGCTATTTCATTAAACAATCTACCATAGCAATAACTTCACTATCCGAAAGTTCTGGGTGCCTTCATTCCTAAATATGATCCTAGGTTGCTAAGGACGAACAACGATCAGTTTTTGATCAGCTGAAACTTGAACGGAGATTAGGATTATTTTGCGATTCACACACGTGTTGCTTCCGAGTCTACCAAGGTAGCAAAGGTTGAAGGAAAAAATTCCCCCAAGATTAAATTTCCTCGCGAGTTTTACGTATTAGGTCTTTCTGAAATATTTTGGTTCTGTGTCTGTCTGTCTGTGTGTGAAACATATTGTAACATTTTCAGGGACTATGCGGATTTGCGTGTAGATGGTCCCTCATGGAAACTATTGACCTCGGAATGATAGTAGCCACTGCGCATTAGCAAACGTGAATTTCCTTGTAACAGCCATAATTTTGCTTCCGAGTCTACCAAGGTAGCAGAAGCTTTGTTTTCAATTTTCAAGGACGAAAAAAAAGTTCTCCAAAATCAAAATTTCCACTCGCGTTTTGCGTTTTAGACCTTTCTGAACAATTTTGGTTCCGTGTCTGTCTGTCTGTGTGTCTGTCTGTCTGTCATGAATTCCTTGTAACGAGCATAACTATACGAAGTTATTGTCCGATTTCTATGAAATTTTCAGGGTTTGTGCGGGTTGGTGTTGTAGTGTCACTTCAGTAGTTCACGATCATCTGTGTTCTCGTTACCATGACACAACGTTTGTTAGTGATTTGTATCTGAAATATTTGATTCTTGTAAAAATCGGAATATGGGAAAATACATCTATTGTACTAGTTCGTAACCAGTTTTTACGATTCTTTACATTGGCGCTGCGGACGAAGTAGACCAAGTATGCAGTCCAGGAAATCAAGAAAGATGGGGAAGCGTCAATCGTTCGAAGGCGAGGCAAGCTCGGATGAGGAGATTTCAGTAAGCAATCAAGTAGCTCGAGTTGTTAAGAATTTTCGTTTCAGCTCGTATGATGAAGATGTAGAAAGATGGGACTACTACCTAAAACGGTTCGAGATAGAGTTAGGACGGCGGAGTTTTGGCGTTGTATTGCCTGATGAGGCTAAAGCTATGCTTTTGCTTTCGGTAGTAGGGCCTGGTCCTTTTAAAATCTTGGTGGATCACTTCCTACCACGAAACGTTGAAGAGATCCCATACAAGGACTTGAAGGACGTGTTGTCAAAGTTCTTCGTGAAATCTACCTGTATTTTTGCGGAACGACGAGCTTTCATGAATTGCGTTAGACAGGAGAATGAACCTATAGCTCGATTTGTGAACTCGCTGCGCACGCTGGCAGGGACGTGTGAATTTGGTAGTTCGTTGGAGGAACGACTTAGAGATCAGCTAGTAATGGGCATAGCTGAGGAGAAGTGGCAAGAAGAACTTATTCGGTTACATCCCTCAAACGAAGCCACGTTCAAAGATGTTGAAGCGTCGGCTCGGAATTTGGAGAGAGCAGGAGAACAAACAAAGATGCTGAATTCGAGGCAGGACAGGGCAATTTCAAGTAATGTCAATAAGCTTGAGGGGTCAAGAGCAGATTCGAGGGGAGGGTCCATGGGTCCGAGAAAGAGGTTGGACCCAAATAAGCAATGCCTCAAATGTGGGTTCGAAAAACACGAGGATCCGGGGAAATGCCCGGCAAAGGGTAAAATTTGTAGCGCATGTCAGAAAGAACATCACTTCGCTCGAGTGTGTGTTACGAAGAATAGGGCCACCATTGTGAGATCAAATAAACCTGAAGGAAAAAGGCATGTAAGGCAACTTCAAAAATCAAGTTATGGTGAAGGGCGTGAGTCACCATCATCTGGGAATGAGAGCACGAGTACTTTGAATAAAATTCAGGGAAAAGGAAATAGGATTATGCTCAAAGTGCAGTTAAATGGGTACAAGATTGACATGCTATATGATCCTGGGGCGGTCCAGACGGTCATAAACTCCAAAGTGTGGAAGGCTGTGGGTTCGCCGGAATTGGAACCAACTGAACACTTATCTGCATATACCGGAATTCCAGTTGAAACTTTGGGTAAAGCTATGGTAAAAGTTTGCGCCTTTGGGAAAGAGTTGGAGTTGCCAGTGGTGGTGGCCAAGAAATACGACATTCCATTATTTGGGTTGGATTGGTCACTCAGATTCAACGTTCCAATGCCAGAGGGTGCACGTTTGTGCTCCATAGGAAGAGTGCCACAGACTTCGTCTAATCTTTCTCAACAGGGGGTACATGAATTAAGCAAACTTAAGAAAAAGTATGCCAAACTTTTTGACGGGACCACGGGCAGGATATTAGGGCACAAGGCAAAAATTTTTCTAAAGGAAAATGCAACCCCGAAGGTGTTTCGTCCACGACCTGTTCCTTTCGCAATGAGGGAACAGGTTGAGAAGGAATTAGAGAGGTTGGTGGGGATGGATGTAATTGAGCCGGTTGACACAACTTTGAACCCATTGACATGGGCATCTCCGATTGTATTGGCCATAAAATCAAATGGGGCTCTGAGAATTTGCAGTGATTTCAAGGTTTCAATAAATCCTCACATTATCACAGACATTCATCCACTTCCCACATTTGATGAAATCATTTCAAAGGTAGGAGGAGGAAAGATATTCTCAGTCATAGACTTGAAGGATGCCTATCTACAGTTGGAGGTAGAAGAAGAGTCCCGCCAATATCTGGTAATTGCTACACATAAAGGTTTTTATCGCTACAGAAGATTACCTTTCGGCGTCTGTTTTGCGCCGAATTTATTTCAGAAAATTATGGACACAATATTGGCTGGAGTGGAGAATGTTGCATGCTACCTCGATGATATCATCGTAACTGGGAAAACGGTTGGAGAACACCTGAAATCCATCGAAGAGGTATTCAAGCGATTGATGGCTGCAGGTATAAAGACACAAGAGTCCAAATGTAAGTGGCTACAGGAAAAGGTGAAGTATTTGGGACACATCATCGACAAGGATGGTATCCATCCAGCGCAAGACCACATCACAGCAATAAGCCAGATGCCAGCACCGAAAAACACCTCGGAGCTAAAGTCATTCCTGGGATCAGTAAATTATTACGGACGTTTCATTAAAAACCTTCAGCAGTTAAGTACTCCACTGCACAGGCTGACCAGGAAAGGGATGCGATGGTCATGGGATTCTGAATGTGAGAACTCATTCGAAATTTTGAAGAAGGAAGTATCAACATCTAGTTCGCTGGCACATTACTCTCTTGATTTACCATTGGTGATCGCAACCGATGCTAGCCTGAAAGGGCTTGGAGCAGTCTTGTTTCATCGGATGGAAAACGGGGAGGAACGTCCTGTAGCTTTTGCCTCGAGAGTGTTGAAGTCGTCGGAGCAAAACTACTCTGCATTGGACAGAGAAGCGCTTGCGATCATTTTTGCATTGAAAAAGTTTGACCAGTATATCAGGGGTAGAAAGTTCATCTTGAAAACAGATCACAAACCGCTCATGCAGATCTTATCGGAGGATAAGGAGGTACCAAAACTTGCGGCAAATCGACTAATCAGGTGGGCCATCATCTTAAGGAGTTATGATTATACAATCGAGCACATAAATGGGAAGGATAACGGACCGGCTGATGCCCTATCAAGACTCCCTGTGGGTGAAGTTAAGCCCAGTGGGATAGAAAACATGGGAGAAGCAAGGAGAGCTCATTTGTTGCATTTACGCCTCCAGGACACACCAGTTACAACCGCAGAACTGAAAAAGGCTATTGCCAGTGATCGCAACATTCAAAAAATTGCACGGTATGTGGAGTTGGGATGGCCAGAGAAAAAGGACGTAGAAGGCACACTCCTACCTTACTTTGAGAAGAAGAACGAGATATCAATAGAGGAAAACATTGTCATGTGGAATGGGAGAATAGTGGTTCCGAGTGCAATCAAACCGACATTTTTGGAAATGCTACACATGGGACACCCAGGTGTCAGAGCAATGAAGGATATTGCACAAATTCATTGCTGGTGGCCAGGAATAAACACAGACATCGAACGTTTCGTAAAGAACTGTCATCCATGCCAACAAACAAGGGCCAAGCCGGAGGAACTTCCGGTTTATTCTTGGAATTTGCCATCTCAACCTTGGTCAAGAGTGCATGCGGATTTTGCTGGACCATTTGAAGGATCTTACTGGTTGTTGGTTGTGGACTCAACTACAAAATGGTTGGAGGTGATCCCAATGAAAACCACAACTGCACTAGCCACCATTGAAGCATTCAAAGAAATATTCTGCAGACTAGGTCTACCGTATTCGCTGGTAACAGACAATGGGCCACAGTTTTCGTCGTTTGAATTTTCTTCATTCTGCAAGAGTAATTCGATAAAACACATTCGGATAACCCCGTACCATCCGAAGTCAAATGGGTTAGCGGAGCGGGCTGTTCGAACCTTCAAGAGCCGAATGTCGTCATCAAAAAACTCAAACAGAAATATGAAGGACCGACTACGCGATTTTCTGGTTGGATATCGTAACACGCCACACTCCACGACACGAAGATCGCCTGCAGAGTTGTTGTTCAACCGTAGAATGCGGTCTCATTTTGATTTATTGAAGCCAAATTTCGATCGTACGGTCGATGTGGCGATTTTAAATCAAAAGCAATACCAGGAAAAGGGAAAGAAGTTTCGGGACTTTGAGGAGGGAGAGGAAGTATGGGTTTTGAACAAGATGAAGAAAGGATATACCCTAGGACAGATTAGCAAAAGAAATGGGGATGTTTCATACTCCGTGATAGTAAACGGCAAAGAAGAGAGAAAACACGCCGACCAAATCAGGAAGAAATGAGGGAAGAAGTGGACAGGATCTCCATGTAGGGGGAGGAAGATGTAGTGTCACTTCAGTAGTTCACGATCATCTGTGTTCTCGTTACCATGACACAACGTTTGTTAGTGATTTGTATCTGAAATATTTGATTCTTGTAAAAATCGGAATATGGGAAAATACATCTATTGTACTAGTTCGTAACCAGTTTTTACGATTCTTTACAGGTGTGTAGACGGTCCCCTATGAAAATCATCATCCCCGAAGTGATAGAAGCGACTGCGCATGCGCAAACGTGAATTCCTTGTAACGGCCATAACTTCTACATTTTCCATCCGATTTCAATGAAATTTTCAGGGATGTTACAGATTAGTATTTAGATGGTCCTCTATGAAAATCATCACCTTCGAAATGATGGTAGCCACTGCGCATGCGCAAACGTGAATTTCCTTGTAACGGCCATAACTTCCACTTTTTCACCCGATTTTGATGAAATTTTCAGGGATTATGTGGATTAGGTTGTAGATAGTCCCCTATGAAAATCATCATCCCCGGACTGATAGAAGCGACTGCGCATGCGCAAACGTGAATTCCTTGTAACTGCCATAACTTCAACTGTCCTCCAGGGGTAGCGGGTTCGAATCCCAGCCGAGGCTAAGTATTTTTTTGATCAAATCACATACATCTACTCACTTAATTTTTCATCAGAATTTGACGAAATTTTCTAGGATTGTCCAGATTAGCGTGTAGATGATCTCCTATGAGGTTAGTGGAAGGTACTTAGAGATTGGTGTTTTGAGATTAACTACTATGCATCGGATAATCTATATAATCGGGTTATGGATACGAGGAAGCTATGTGCCACACCCACTTGTTTTTATATTTTCTACCGGAATTCGATGAAATTTCCTGAGATTGTGCGGGTGGACATGTAGATGGTCTCTTATTGCAAGATACTTAGAGATTAGCTACTATGCATCAGATCATCAGCAAAATCGGGTTATGGATACGATGAAGCTATGTTCCACACCTACTTAGCATATACGTTCTTTAAATACAAACCTTACATAAATGATCTAACCGGTAACCACAATCTGCGCGGAAAAATTGAATCAACCATTCAATATTAGCGCGATATTGGTACCTATGTTAAGTTGGATGGTATTTAGGTATCCTGTCTTATTACCTTTAAGAAATAAGAGGAGTGCGAAAAGATACCCACGAATGAATGTGTTTGCATTCGTGTTTCTTGCGAACGATCAACCATCAATTTGGGAACACGCACTTGAAAAACCTTCAAGTTACCTTTCGCAGCAGAAAACTGATTCCCCATAAATGCTATAAACTACTAAAGAAATTGAGTTCAACACTGTACTAAAAGTTACCATAAACATTGAGGTAGACGGTGAATAAGTCATGAACGTAGGTACCTTGAGTTCCTGTGAGACGTCCGCAGTCCTTCCTTTATTTCGGTGAGCACATAAATTCAAATTTTCACAGAAACGGTCTATTTTATTAAATAAATGTTACGAAGAATGTTATCATGCGTCGGCAAAATGACAAAGTGGCAAACCTTTTTACACCACCACAAACGGACCTAACCGCAAGAATCCTATTTTTGAGTTAGCTTCATAACAATTAGTACCCTGGTAAGTGACTCCAAAAGTTAGCACGAATCCTCACACATTTTCGTCGCTTAGTAACACAGGAAATGCTAAAATACTAAAGACGTATCTACAACCATAGGAAATTACACACTGACAGACGGACGTCCATATCAGTTGCGTCTTTCTGTCATTGTGACATCATTGTGACAATCAGGGCTCGCGTCAGTTGCGTTTCTTTTCAACTTTCCTCCTGATTCAGTGATCACTCCACTAATGACATTGGAGACTACCGAAAGCAGGCGCAATCAAAGGGGGGTGGGGGGGAGTTGTCATGACACCCCCCAGAATCAGCCTGCATTTCAAAACGCTGCAAATTACTACACAATGGTTTATTATTTTTCTATATAGATCACTCGTCTGCAAAGCCCCCAACCATCCAACATGAAGAAAAACATCGATCGCATTTCGGTCAGCCAAAATTTGGAAGGAGATTAGGCCTCTTTTGCGATTCACACTCGTGTTTCTGATTTATCGTACTTCCAACTCTTAAATTGTCGTAGGGAGCGAAATCAATAACAATGCTTAACGAATTGGTAACAAACCCAATAAAAACCAAACGATCAAAATGAACCAAGTTTTTGTGAAATCAAAAACTAAAAAAAAAATGATTAATAAAAACGGAGTTGAGTAGAACGTTGTCTATTTCAACAAAAATAATGAGTTACAAGTTACGGTTAGGTCATCATCAGTAACAAACGATAACTATTGTTATTATTAACTCAACTCCGTTTTTATTAAAATGGGTTTCCACAATCTCATCGGATATTTATCGGGGGGGGGGGAGGGGAGGGGGGCATAAATATAAGTTCCTCCAACTTCTCATCAACCCACCAAAACTTGGGAATCGAAGGATTGTTGTTTTTAGGATTTACCTATAGTTACTAGCTAATTAATAATAAACAGATGTTTTTCTTACAATAACAATGAATTTTATAATAAAATACATTTAGTTCTTAGGTAGACAAATTGTTTTTTAATCATAAGTTCATTCTGGCTTTGTCAGTCCGTTAAAAAATCCGGTTGGTAAGCACTGTTCGTTTTTAGTTAATTTTTATATTCTTCGACCCTGTGACCCCCTCCGGACATAAATTATGGATCCGCCCCTACCTAAAAGCCTATTACAAGGCACTGCCGACATCATTCGCCAAGCTCACGGATTTGATAAAGAAGTGCGATCATGGTATCATCCTCTCGGAATATCACCATTTTGGTTTATTATTTTCAATACCTAATGAACCTTTGGAATCGACCAAGAAAAAAAATGTTTTATCACCCCCTCAAAATTCGATGGTTTACGTTACAAGGTACGTAGAATCCAAAAATCGAATAAAAATTTGGCCATCCGTCCGCCGTACCACGGCATTTGGTATTTTGGTCTTCTTCTTGATGCGGCACTTTTGCCACTTAGCATTGACCGATTTTGATGAAATTTGGTATGTAGGCTGCATTTGGGTTCTAGTTGTACCCAGAAGATTTTGGTTGATGTAGGTCACTTCTAAGGGTTCAAAAATGAATTTTGAAATTTTGAAAACGCCCTTACTCAAAAAAATTTGATATAAAGGTATTGTTTTTTCTTCAATTGAAGATAGTAGAGAATTTTTGGAATTCTTTGAGACCACGCGGAGCTCTGTAGGACAAGCCGTTCGCTCCCTACGAAAATTTAAGGGTTGAACGTACGATAAATCGGAAACACTAGTGTGAATCGCAAAAGAGGCCTAATCTCCGTTCAAATTTTAGTTGACCGAAATGCGATCGATGTTTTTCTCCTTGTTGGATGGTTGGTGACTTTGCAGACGAGTGATCAATATAGAAAAATAATAAACCATTGTGTAATAATTTGCAGCGTTAATTAATAAATAATAAATTAAATTAAATATAATTAATTAACAGCGAGCATTCAGTCATCCACTGCGTCAAGAGACTGCCTATTTGACAATGACGGTGGAAAATCCGAAAACGAAACTCTGGACTGGAAAAACTTTCAATTATTGATAACTGATTATTTTTACTAACCCAATTTCATAAAGATACTGTTTTTCTTTCAACACTTTTATGGAATACAAATGTTGACATGGTCATTAGGTACAATTTTATGTATTTATTAAAAAAGCTTTGTAAGGTAGGTACTGCGTGATTTTTCTTCAAAATAACTTTCCTCAATTACTTAACGAAAATATGGTAATACAAGTGTGAAAAATAATGATTACTCCCTTTAAAAAACCTCTACAATTGAAACAGTCGAGTGACGTTACTGAAAAGGCACCAATTTTTGGCAATGAGAGAAGGACGTTTCTGCTAGTAAAGCTTCCTTGAAGGGCGAAGAGTGACAAGTTTGGTGATGGGTTGTTAAACAAGTCAACTATAGGTGGAATGTCCAATTTTTGGTTGTGCACGTCTATTTCCTGATTTTTCCAATGCCCTTTTAAACTTTCAAACGCGAATATCTCGAAATGCGTTTTTAGCGGTTACGTCCGTTTGTGGTGGTAGTAAAAAGATACGCACTGTCTCATTTTGCCGACGATAAGGTAGTGATAATTAGATGTGTATCTACCGCAGGTTTGTGGGAGCTCATAGAAAGTCGTTTCTTCAACTCGGCAAGCACTCGAATTCGTTCACTTTTCGTTTTCTTGCATAGTTTCCCCTCCTTTCAACAATAATCAAAATATTGAAACAAAACGGAAAAATAAAATACAAAAAATTCAAAACAGGTTCGGGAAACTAAAGGCTGTTGGACGGGCTGCGGGCAGAACTTGCGACCTCCCTGCTGTTTCTTTCGCATCTCTCCCGTGTGAATTTCTTCTTCTTCTGCTTGTTTCTTTCCTGTTTGGCTAGGAGCTGACTCTCTTCACAAAAAGATATCTACTTTGATGAAAGCTAGGTACAAACCAATGTTTTGGAAAATGAGTCTCTTTCATTGAAAATAACCGTTTGAAATTTGTCAAAGTTGCGGAAATTCATTTTATTATTTATTTATTCATATAAAATCTCCATCAGGGGAATAGTTCAAATTTGATGGATTTCAGCTGGTCCTTTTGTATGTCTTCTGTAAGATTTTCTCATTAGACTAGGAGCTGAAGTCGAAAACAGCAACCAATTCTTAATCAAATGTCCTCCACGGTGAGATCTAACAACTCAACATCCCATCTTTTAAAAATGGTGCCCGTTTGAACTTTGTCAAATTGGGGGAAATTTTGACTCACTTAGTTGATGGCTGGATATCAATCCACTTGTAAGTACAAATTATTTTATTATATTATATTTCCAACAGTAGAAATGGTTCACATTTGTCGAATTTTGGCTATTCTATTCAAACGGAGATGCGTTCACATTTGTTTTATTCAACCGGAAAACGTTCACATTTGTCAAATTTCGGCTGTTCTATTCAAAACCATGAAGACTAGAACGGAAACAGTAAACTATCTACAAAAATAATACATTATCTATTTCTATTTCTACTGATGTAGCAAAATGTAGACCCTACACAATCCAATGTGACTGATCAATTTTCACATTCGAACATTCTGTTTTTATGCGATTCAATTATGTTTTGCCTGGGGGACGACCACGGCTCAACGGAATGAAAGTTTGGTCGACCGCTCACCAACTCCACTCGGTTTTGATTGATTCAACTTCATGACTGTCCCTTGTTTTTATATCCTCCATCGGTGATTGGTTGTTAATTAGTTTTCCTTCCATGAGAGTGGATAATTGTAAGGTTCTCCCTCACAATCGACCGCACTGTAGTAGGTAACCTTAATTGAACCAAGGCCACATCATGTTCCTCCCTCCCTTCAACATAAAAAAAACTTACGCTTAGCAACCACTAGTTGACAAGTAGGATGATGCGAATTGCTTTGCAAAGGTTTGGACACCACATTCAGCATCATCGGGGTACCAACCGGCCGAATTAACCACAGCACAGTCTTTACCGCAGTCAACGAGTCTGTCTTGTATTATAAAAAGTCAGAATTTCAGCTGATCAAATGCGATGGTTGTTGGTTCGTTCGAATAGAGTTTCGACTTGTACTCGGTTGTGCATCGCAAACGTGAATTCATTGTAACAGCCATAACTTCTACATTTTCCATCCGATTTCAACGAAATTTCTCAGGATTGTTCAGATTAGCAATTAGATGATCCCCTGTGAGGATGGTGGAACATACTTAGAGATTGTCGTTTTTAGGTTAACTACTATGCATCGGATCATCTATACAATCGGGTTATGGATAAGAGAAAGCTATGTGCTACACCCACTTGGCAGACTTTTTTTAATGTTATTGTTTTTGTTTGTGTGTGTTGATAAATAACACTTTTTAATTATAGGTGTAATTGAGTGTTGTTTTCAGTGTTTTGTGTAGTTCAATTCAACTCAACAAGATAATCATGCATCGATTTTGTCAAAATGGAGCTTTGGGTAGGTTTGTGAGTTTCTCCCAACTAGTGACATTATTTTCTCGGAGAGTTGCATGTTCTGCTTGTTGTTAGATGACAATTCTCTGTGGATCTTTTTGTACGGTTAATCTGAAAAAGCTTAATGAGAAAATAACGTCACTGGAAACACCTCCATAACTCAACTGAGATGGCTTTGTTTTGTTTACCTATTAGTTGATGACGGGTTTTTCTTATTTAGTTAGTCAGAACAGAACTCAAATGCAAAACGTTTGCGACAGACACAGGTGGAGTTGGCTTTGCAGCGCTTCCTGGGAGTTCCAGGCTGGGACCTGAAAAATCCTTCAGTTGGCAAGTCTTCTCTTGGGAAGACAGCTGATGACGTCCGCGACGCCAGGAGAGGCGTTAGGACGAAAATTCATCTCGGAATGATGAACATTGATGAATGAATGCATGGACTCAATCCAAAATGTAGAAAAAATCTACCATTCCACTGGTGATAGCATTATTGATGAAAAACCAATGAAAATCTAAGCTCACGAACGCAATATAGAGAGTGCGTTTTTGGCTCCTTGAAACTTGTGATGTGACAAATGGTTCGGGTTTATTCCAAACACGACGGCCGCAGTCCTAAAGCAGCGATCGTTTATTTATATAAATGGAATTAGGTTGTAGGCCGGGGGTAGTAGGGGGGGGGGGGGCTAAGGTGGTAGAAGCAGAGGCTTGTGGCCAAGTTCCCAACTTTACCAAACCCCTTCACCTGGACATGACTCAAATACTAACTTCTTCCCCTCTTTCTTTCTTCATTCGAGTTTCGTGCCCAACCACGTTTCACTTCTCACACTTTGGGAGGTTTTCGGGGTTGACCAGTGCAAATAGTCCCATCGTTAGAGCTGTTCTTATTTCACACAAATATTATCTCAGCCTGCCAACAACTGTGTCTAATGAAGTGTGTTTTCTTCTTAACAGCATGATTTGTTTGCTAAATTTAGATTTAATTTTTATTATTTAATTTAGATAGAATTTAGCACACTCATATCCAATGATGAACCCATCGTAATAAGTTCACTACAATAGAATATTCTTGGTCGCCTTTTTAAGGCCCAAACGGGCACGGCACACCAAATTTCCCTGACATCACGGTTTTGACGCAATATTAAATATTGCAAAGCAAATTTTGCTTCCGAGTCTAACAAAGTAGCGGAAGTTTCCTTTTCACAATTCAAGGTTGAAAAAAAAAGTTCTCCAAAATCAAAATTCTCCACTTGCGTTTTACGTTTTAGACCTTCCTGAATAATTTCGGTTCCGTGACTGTCTGTCTATCTGTGTGTCTGTCATGAATTCCTTGCCACGGCCACAACTTCTACATTTCTCATCCGATCTCAATGACATTTTCAGGAATGTTGTTGCTTGATGTGTAGGTGGTACTCTATGAAAATCATCACCTCCGGACTGATAGCCTCTGCACATCCGCAAACGCGAAATCCTTGTAACGGCCATAACTTCTACATTTTCCAACAATTTCAGAGCTTGAGCAGATTGATTTTCGTTATAGTGGTAGGTACTTAAAGATTGATGTTTTGAAATTAACTACTAGGCATCGGATCATCTATACAATCGGGTTATGGATACCTTGGAAGCTATGTGCCACACCCAGTTGGCAGACTTTTTTCATTAGTATTCTCAAAATTTGTTATCTCAAATCTTCTAGTACAGACACTGAATCACACCATCATCAATCATCATCCTCTGGTATCTCTTCCGATACCATGGAAATTTTAGCACTGTTTTGCGGTTAGTTTTAGGAGAAGTTGACGTTTGTATCAACACTTGTACAACGATTGGAGTTCGTCTTAGAATGTTCCAAAATGGGAAGTTATTATCCTATACAATAATAATTTCCAAAACTTTTATTAATTTGTTAGAAAAGTTGCTGAATGTGAAGAACAGATGAAAGTCGTGAAAGTTTTTCTGTAACAAAGAATTTACTTTGGAGCTCGTGCAGTAGCTGTTGATACGACTACGACGAACTTCTGAGGAAGGATGTTAAGAACGTACAATACGACCTCATTTTAATTTATCAATGATTTGAGCAATTGCGTTTCAAAAACTTAGCACCATTGCTCATGCCCTAACTATTCTCAAAGTTTGTGGGAATAGATTCATTATTGTGGCGAGACCTTCATAATTAAGGACGATTAGGCGCTTCACATATATTTGTACACCTTCTCTGATCTGAGGAATTTCAATGGGAATTGTTTGATTATCGAGCTGAAAAATGGTTCCTGAAGGGTATGTTGCCATCTTTTTCAATTGTCTACTTGTGAACAAAAATAACGTGAAATTACCATAATATGAGACAGATATGTATTCAGTTCAACAACCGATTTCAGAATATCCTTCCTCGGAAAATATCTAACATTTATATTCCGTTGGGCACTGAAAAAAAAATCAGTTTTCACATAATGGGGTGGGATAATCTTGATGCACCCAACTGATGTTAATGGAATAACGAAATTGTCAACCTCTTGAAAATGCATCTTTAGAATTCATCCAACGAGAACTTTTCCTCCGCTCGATTTTTTTTGATACCCACGGGAAATTGAAGCTTCCGTGTTAAACTCTTATCTGTAATAGGTTTCTCAGATATGAAAGCCACCATCAACCCCCTTCAGTTATGAAAGCTTTTGCTCTATTTTCTTCCCAAGTTATTTAAAATGTTGCTAGACATTTTTCAAAATGATCCGCTTAAATCAGGGATGGATGAAGAAAAAACCCTACAAGTTATACCCAACGGCGTATAATGTTTCTGTCTACTCTACAGGGTGCCCAGGACCAAGTAACTTCAGGAATCGTTTTTACAACTAATTTTCTACAACTTCAAAGTATCATGCCAAAACGCTCATTACGTTAAAAAGAACTCACGTTTTTCCGCATTCGAAAACCATCTTCCCCCTCAAACAATTTTCTAAACAAAAGGATTACCGTTAGAAAGCTGAAAAAATGGAGCATGTTTTAAAATTTGAAGGCTTCTGGAGAAGACCGCGTTCCAGCAACATAAAGTCACCAAACAACTTTCCAAGTGTGAGAAAGACAAACCCAAAGTACAGTTTTTCTGGACTGGTCAAGAGCTCATCATTTATGAAACGGTGTAATCAGATTTGAATATGCATGGGAACTAGAGGGGTTTTGACCATCTATAACTAACTACTAATAACTCGAAGTGGAAACATTTTCAAGCATTTTCAACGAGCTTAAAAAAAGTGCTAGGAGGGAAAAATGTTGCAAACTAGTTGTAGAATCAAATCCTGAACTATTCTTTTTTGGTCCTGGGACACCCCGTATATCCATTGTCTTTCGAATCTCCCTCAGTTGTAAAAATTACCTTCTGATTTCTTCAGTACTACCTACCATCTAAATCTTCATTTTTACTGAAACTACCTGATTGGTGTTTAATATTTAAATCACAATTTGATTAATATTGGTTCATCATAAAAAACAATGAGTCTAAACTATTATCGACCCAGAAAATTTTTCAGAAACATCACAAACGCTTGCATACAAGTCTGCAACATAATATGTTGTATCTTGGGAACTAAAGATATGAAATGTACCAATATGATTGGTACATTTCATATCATTAGTATCCAAGATACAACAAAAAAGTGGCATTGTTTACTTCATCCATTAATAACATTATTAAATATAAAATGTCGACTTAATACCAAGAACAAGTACAAAAGAAAGCGTTCCAACGAATGGTGAACAATTTCTGCCCGTTTAAAACGAAAGAAGTTTCATTTCCCTAGCAACGACTCGGTTGTTAGCGGAAATCATCGAAAAACCAACCGTAACACTTTTTCTTAACTTTTTTTCGTTTATGTCTACATCAGCATTCCACTAGTCTTGAATCGTAAAATATTAAATTTGGAAGGCAGGAGTGGAGGGGCAAGGGGGTGGGTTCACAACACATTTTTGTCGTTGATTCAAGACGTTCAATGTTGAAAATTATGTATTTTTAGGTAACTCTATTCTGAATTCATTCATGTGAGCATGATGCTTAAAGTCTTCTACCTCTACAGGTGGACACCTGGCTGGACGTCTAGCTTCTCGAAATACAACGCACACCTGTTTACATTGGGAAATGTGCGCTTTAGGAGTCTGAAATAATGTGTCTCCTTGATTATCACGTGTAAATACTTTATCAACTTGACATACTGTAAAGTAGGAATTACGATGAATCAAAAACACGAATGTAAATCGAAAAAAACGGCTAATCTCCGTTCAAAATTTTAGCTGATCAAAATGCGATCGTTATCCGTTTCTTCGAGTTGTACTTAGTTTTGCGTCCTTCGAAACCAGTAATTAAATTTCCTAATGAAGAGACCCACAACTCTTTGGCTAGATTGTGGAGTGGAAATAATTATGGTTGGTAGGTAGTGACAGTGGCAAAGCTGTTCTTATCAGGCGAGCGATCTTTACAAAATATAATATATTTATGTAATATATATTTACAAAATATAATATGGATAAATTATATCCATACCCATCCAAACCCACTTGCTACTGCTGTAATTGAACAAACCCTACCAGAACGCCCTAATCGTACGCTGAAGAGAAAAGGACACTCTGATCTGCTCCCACGAAAACAATCAGCAATAAAAAACGTCTGCCAAGTGGGTGTGGCACATAGCTTCCTCGTATCCATAACCCGATTATATATATGATCCGAAGCATAGTAGTTAATCTGAAGACACCAATCTCTAAGTACCTTTCTCTACCCTCATAGGGGACCATCTACACGCTAATCTGGTCAATACTAGAAAATGTCATCAAATTCGGATGAAATATGTAAATGTTATGGCTGTTACAAGGATTTTACGTATGCGCATGCACAGTGGCTACTGTCATTCCGAAGGTGGTGTTTTTCATAGAGGACCATCTAAATAATAATCTGTAACATCCCTGAAAATTTCATTCAAATCGGATGGAAAATGTAGAAGTTATGGCTGTTACAAGGAATTCACGTTTGCGCATGCGTAGCGGCTACTATCAGTCCGGGGGTAATGATTTTCATAGGGGACTATTTAAATACTAATTTGTTACATCCCTGAGAATTTCATCGAAATCGGATGGAAAATGTGGAAGTTATGGCCGTTACAAGGAATTCACGTTTGCGCATGCGCAGTCGCTTCTATCACTCCTGGGATGATGATTTTCATAGGGGACGGTCTACACACCAACCCACACAATCCCTGAAAATTTTATAGAAATCGGACAATAACTTCGTATAGTTATGCTCGTTACAAGGAATTCATGACAGACAGACAGACAGACACACAGACACGGAACCAAAATTGTTCAGAAAGGTCTAAAACGCAAAACGCGAGTGAAAATTTTGATTTTGGAGAACTTTTTTTTTCGTCCTTGAAAAGTGAAAACAAAGCTTCCGCTACCTTGGTAGACTCGGAAGCAAAATCATGTTCATGTGAAACTAAAACGACAGCTCAATAGTCACTAACTATTAAAACTTAAATCTACACTTATCTATCATACTCTAATGTATTATTATTTACGAGGAGAAAATCAATGGACTTCAATTTTATTTTACTATGGCCAAACTATAATGCGTTTGTGCAATAAAGTTATACTGAAATTAAAAAAATATATATGTACCGTTGTGCATTAACTTATACACTTTATTGAATTCGACTTTTGGATTGTACGTACTTACCTTGAAACGTAAACCATAAAATTTTGAGAGGGGGTCAAACATTTTTTTCTTGCTAGAATCCAAAGGTTCATTGTTGAAAATAATAAACCAAATAATGATATTAGACAGTGTGTAAATATGTGCACAGTAGAACTTGATCAACTTCGAATCTTTGTCATTCTACTTTGATATAAGAACCAACCAATTCGTCGCAATTGATCAGTGTACGTTTGAGCTTATAAACATGTAAATTTATCATTTTCTCGAAATACATAAGTTGCGAACTAAATTCATTTTTGCCCAACAGTCCGGAAAATATTGTCGTATTGGACATATCTTTCACAAACAGCAATTTACATGTAAGGTGGACTTACCCGGAAAATGGGGAGTCGAAAAAAGTACATGAAAGTTATCCCTACGTAGGAAAGGGGAATGAGACCGCAGAGAGAATAGAGCGGGAATGGCTGGGGTTTCCGAGAAGGGGGTTACAGTAATGTATATAAAGTCAAGAAACAACAGAGGCATAACAACAACAGCGGAAAAGTGGGAGATGAGGTCGAAAAAAAGTGACTGGTGGAGGGAGGAAAAATAAAGGTTTGAGGTCGGAAAGCCCTACGGAAGGCGTATGAGTTGGAACAATTTCACTCGCCACGCGCCCCTACGTAAGCGACCTCCTCTCAGGTCAAGTAGCTATAGAATGGACTTGGAGGGAGAAAATGGAAAGAGGATGTTAAAAGTGGTTGGATGGGCTTGAAGGGGGCGGTTTTAGAATGTCATTCATGTAAGGCCAACCTCTTCTAGGGGCTTTAACTTGAATGGAGGAAGAGCCTCCTATTCTATCTCTACAGAGTAATTCGGAGTACGGATGAGAGAGATGCCTCCCTGCTCGTGACTTGGTGAAGAGAAAACCATTTTCCTGTAATCTCCTTATAAATAGCTACTGGATTAGATGGAGGTTATGCACCGTGATTATTTTTATTATAGCTATTAGCTAGCTCTCCAGTACCTCGAGGCATGAAAAATAAATTGAGTCCAGCTTTGTTCACATTTTCGAGGTTTCGGCAGATTGTCTAGAACGAGCCTTCTCCGGATCTTGAACCTCGAAGCATTTTTTTTAAATCTTGAATTTAAATGAATGAACAATGTGAATGAACAATGTTGAAGAAATAATTCTTGGAATTTATCAGCATTAAGAAGAGGTACAGGAGAAAAAAACGCTGCAAATTATTACACAATAGTTTGTTATTTTTTATTTTTCTATATAGATCACTCGTCTGCAAAGCCCCCAACCATCCAACATGAAGAAAAACATCGATCGCATTTCGGTCAGTTTAATTTGAACGGAGTTTAGGCCTCTTTTGCGATTCACACTCGTGTTTCTGATTTATCGTACCTCCGAACTTTAAATTCTCGTAGTGAGCGAACGGTTTGTCCTACAGAGCTCCGGGTGGTCTCAAAAAATTCTAAAAATTCTAAAGAATCTTAAATTGGAGGAAAAACAATACCTTTATATCAAAAATTTTTGAGTTAGGACGTTTTCAAAATTTCAAAATTGATTTTGGATCTCTTAGAAGTGACCTACATCAACCAAAATCTTCGGGGCACAACTAGACCCCAAATGGAGCCTACATACCAAATTTCATCAAAATCGATCAATGCTAAGTGGCAAAAGTGCCGCGTACGGCTTACGGCGGACGGACGGCCAAATTTTTATTCGATTTTTGGATTTTACGTACCTTGAAACGTAAACCATCAAATATTGAGGGGGTGTTAAAAAATTTTTTTTTTCTTGGTCGATTCTAAAGGTTCATTGTTGAAAATAATAAACCAAAATTAAATTGAGGTCAGAAAAAGAAGAAAGGAAGCGGCCATACTGTTTTCGGTCTCCACTTTTTCGTTGCTGCCGTCCGGTGTCGTCCACTAAATTACTGATTTTCTTTGTTCTGCTTCTCGATAATTTGTGAATTATTCGTGCTACGAATACTTTGTTCTGGGTAAGACCTCATATCATGCGGAAATCCGAAGTAATTTTCTATACCCTGAAGTAACTATTCATTTCGCCGTGGTTCTCCAGATTTTTTTTTTTTTTTTTTCACCGTCCTTGACGTCCTGGTTACCGCCGCAGAGTTCAACTAATCGAAGGCTACAAGCATCCTGCAAGTGCTGAACCATTTGGTTGTTCCCGTTTATCGTACCGGTAGGTTCCAACATTTAAAGGGGTAAACCTCGAGAAAACAAAACGCCAATTAATTTGCAAGAGATGTATGTAATCCTCTTGCTCAGTTTCAGGGTGAGATCATAGCAGCTGCTCACCAAATTGAAAATCGACCAGACTCCTACCCGTCACCTTGAACTGTGTAGATCCTCTAAATATCCTTGGATAAGTCTCTTTTGAATTTTATTATTTTCCACGACCGTAGGAAAAATGAGGTAGTAGATATATGATTTTAACTTTACTTGAATCTATCTGTGATACCCTGAATAATTCTGGAAGGATTAAAAATTTCCTTTCGAGTAAAGATTTATTTAACTGTCTTTTGATTTTGAATTTTTTTTTACATGGATATGTCTTAGTTCTGGGGGTCATTCCAAAGTTTTCGACACACAAAACAATGCAAAGTTTTTCTTCTGATGCTGTTGAACGCAGGAAGCTGAAATTTTAGAGGCAGGGTCAATCGATACATACTTCTATACATCATCAAAGTTGATGATCACTGATCTGCTGATTGAGCTCCAAGGCCATTTCCTCTCCTGTTGAACGCAGGAACCTGAAATTTGAGAGGGCGGGTCAATGGAGAATGCTGAAGGCGCCTGAGTGGTCATTGATCAGCTGAGTGAGCTCATCATTTAAATTGCCATCATAAGACATATCCATGTACAGATGTATCTGCATACAGTGTAGATTTTTTTCTTGGGTTCATCCCCATTTATGGTCACAACCTATTGCATATGTTTTAATATAACAAAATACACATGAAATAACTTCCGTTTTAGAACCACCAACTCAGTGCGAAGAGACACTTCAGCGTGGAGTTTTAGATGCTCAATTAGTATACTAATTATTCTAACAAATATTCGAAAAATTGGAAGAAGGAGGACTGGTTCGAACTCCTCAACAATCGGTTCGATATCCGTTGAAAAACATAGGTACTATTAATCCCTAAAGCACGTGAATGACAACATTATTTTCAAAACTACAACAAAGAACTCCTTATTTCATTTTCATTTCGATATATCTTCTAAGAGAGACTCCAGTTTTCAAAAACTGGAGGTTAACCCTGAAAAATTGAAAAATTTACTAGGTATCCTTCTCAAACAAGCGTCCGAACCTAAAATTTGTAATTTTCATCTTCTTCTACGAATCTTCAATTTATCGTTCTTCCCCGGAGCTACATAACTCTCTTTCTTGAGAGATAATTTTTTAAAAGAAACTCGCCGTCGACCGTAAATAAAATAGATGCTCCTGTATTGCCTCGAGGAAAAGATGCGCGATAAGGAATACCGCAGTCTAGTGGTTTACTTCTCTGGTATAATTCTTACACAGCTTGTATCGACAGACGAGTTATTCATCATTAGGGTACCAAACTAGTTTCATAGTGAGGAACAGCTGTATGAATTTGGGACTAAATTGGGGTACAAGGTCAACACTTCAGTCTATCTGTCGTGGAAAAAATATTAATTTCATTTTCTGTTTCCTCATAAATTACTTTTGATTTCGCCTAAGATAAGCTACGTTTACGTTTCAAGGTATGCAGAATCCGAAAATCGAAAGCAAATTTTTCTGGCACTAGGTATCCTTAGTTATGAATCCACTTCGATTAAATTCTTAATACAGGTTTTATTTGGGGTCTAGTTGAACCCCAAAGCATTTTGTTATCGTCAGTCATTTCTAAGGGGTGAAAAATAGTGGCTGAAATTTTCAAAAGTTCTAGATCATATTAAACTTTCGAAATTTAATTAAAAGTTATTAAACTTTAGTTAAAGTTTATTAAACTTTCGAAATTTTGTTTGTTCGTCAATTTAAAAAATGGCATTGATTTTTTAGGACTGACTGAGATCATCCGGAGCTCTGTAGGATCAACCATTCACAACTAACGATGCTTTGAAGTTGGAACGAATAATTAAGACGAGTGTTAAAAAGGCTTGATCTCCGCCAAAGTTCAGCAGATGAAATGAGATATTTTTCCCCTTAAAATAACTGTTCAGTTGTGCTTTGGAAGCAAACAAAAACAACATTTCATCATGAATTAAATAGATTACCCACATCTCTTGGGTTCGATGTTTTTTAAGTACCTGGGTATTCTTTGTCAAAATGAATTTGATACTTTAATCATGCGCAAAAATATGGTCGGTTGGTATTCATAATTTAAAGGTGTGGTCGTTGTATGCGACTGATCTGTACATACAAATAGTGACACATTTCAAGTACCTACCTGAAATTTTGCAAAAAAAAAAAAAAAAAAAGATGCGTACAAAACTGCCTGATGTGAAAGCATCTTCATATGAATAATAATTTACAAACTATGATGTTGTTGTATAGGAATAGTGAGGTTTGAAACAAAAATATCGAAACAAATTAAGATGACGGAAATAGATATTGTATTTTTCGACGGAAAATTACTGGGAGCTACAAATGGATCGATTTCGACGGATTATCATGAGTACCGAACAATAATTAGAGGTACGAGTATATCAGAGAGTACCTACACAGCTTAATAACACCTATTCACGTATGAAAGGGAACCTGAATCCTATTGGCCGAGAAACTCAAGAACGTACCAATTAAGTCGCGTGGAGGTACAGATGAAAGGAGAACGTCAATCCTATAATTTGCTCAGAGAAGAGAAGGATATTGACGAACAACCGATGTTAATCAAGGCCAGAGAAAGATAGCTCTATTGTTGGTAGGGGTGAAATTTGTGATGGTGGAAAAACCAAGATATAGCAGAAATGGTACTAACTAGTAGATAAATATGTTAAGGGGGTCGGTTGACGATCGTTCCTCGTTCCGGCTCAGTATTTGATCAAATCGAAGGGGCAAACACTTAAAATGTTGTACTTAAATTGGGAATTTCAAAGGATTTAAAAATTAATTAGTGCACGGCCCTAGGGAATTGAATAACTGAAGTATTGCCGAATTAATCAACAAAATCAAACAATAATTGCCAGAGAAAAATAGGAAAACCCGTTAATTCAGTTATGTTTTTACCATAAAATGTAGCTAACGTTGAAATTTTCAAGGATTTTAAAAATTCATTGGTGCATGGGCCTTGGGAATAAAAAAACTGAAAGATTGCCGCTGGAATCATCAAAATCGAACAATAATTGCCAGAGAAATATGGGGAAAATATGGAAAAACCCGTTTATTGAGTAGTTTCCCCCATTTTTCTTTGGCAATTATTGTTCGATTTTGATGATTCCAAGGGCTATATTTCAGTCATTCAATTCCCAAGGGCCGTGCACTAACAAATTTCTAAAATCCTTCAAAATTTCAAATTTAGGTACAATTTTTCAAGTTTTTGCCCCTTCAATTTGGCGAAATACTAAGAATGGACGGTGTTTGACTGAGACCCCCTTAAGGGATGTCTAACTTTATTATGTGTGGTATTGATTGTTGGTTTTCACTCATTTTGTTGGGCTTAACAATTTGTTCAACAATATAATTTTTTCAATTTGTTCAAAGACTTGTACACAGTTATTTGCTCCTGAACTACCTACTGGATACGAGTGGAAGTGGAAGAACTACGTGGACAGCCAGCCAGCGCGGAGGTCGTTCACATGTTAATCCCTGCAGAAAAACGGAATGAGATTAGGCATCGTAATGGCTTCGGTTTTTTCAAGGCTTCACCGGTCGGATATCATTGATTCACTACAAGAGTTGAACACTCCGTAGAAAAGAACGGAAAGTTGACTAAGAATATAGATTTTCTCCTCTCACTCACTTTGATTGAATCTGGGTTGAAGTCGGAATCCATGCTCAATGTTTTGATTCGAGGAATAATTGATGTTGCAGTGAAATTATGGAACTTGTGAACCCGCTACCACAGGTAATGTGACCGAAAAACATTGAACTTTCGTAAAACATTAAAATATTTATGAGACTGTTCCGGGCCTGTACAGCTTTTCGAATATTTAAACCCTGAAATACCAATGATTGGCTCAGAATGAGGGTCTGCCTTCCGTCAGTAGCGCTTCGTTCTTGAAAATGTCGTCCATCAGTGCACATGTTTTTCTGAAAGTGACTACTCTGAGACTTTTCTAGTTAGTATTAGATGGAAAATGATTGAACTGACTCATTTCTTCCCAGGTAAATATTAAAGCAGGCAGATGGTGGAATTGTGGTGTGAACCAAATTCTTTTGTTTGACGGATTGTTGATACCACTTCACCAGATCACTATAGTATACGACACCAGTTAGTACTATACCTCACCAGGTGAAGTAAAGGTTCATGTTAATATTTCAGGGTTGATACGTAAGTACGTAGAAACATAGCCTGGGTCGCTCATGCACGAGTCGTTGGAAATTAGCGTGCAGACTCGGCATCTCTGCGAGCTGTGGCGAATGGTGAAAACCTCAACATTTTTATCCCCGAGGAAGATGGCAGGAAATATGCTGGAAGAAGGGATTGGAAGGAGAGGTACAGAGAAACAACTCAATTCTCTCCAAAGAGGTTTTTTCTCATCTCCCCACGATTGATAACACATCATTTCCCCCAGCCAATCATCATCTACATCAAGAAAGTGACGGAAAAATTAGCGAGTAATAGTACAGGAACATAGCGGCCGCTGATCTTCAGCTATAGTTAGAAAAACGCTCCATTTTGACGGCTCTCGTCTTTAACGGCCGCTATTGCTATCTAACTACGGTTTGAAAAATGGGGCCTAAGTTCGAGTTGTATTCAGTTTTGCTTCCTCAGCAGCCAGTAATAAATTTTCCATATGAAGGGACCCTATTTTTTCGAATCGAGTGTGAAGCATTTATTTCTTCCAAATAAACTTGATTGAGAAGGTTTGAAGGTAATTATGTAGTACGAATCGTAGTTAGGTAGTTCCTATGGTTGGTAGGTAAAACATATTGTTTAGTAATGCATGCATTCCAGGGGACGTCCCATTGGATAAGCATTAGATCAGTTTAACCAGTTGTTAAGTGATAAAACTGTTTCACTCGATGTAATTTGTTTATTACTTTAGGCAAGAAATAGTGACCCCCCCCCCCCCTCACCATAACCACCATAACATTTCTAGCGGCATGGGAGCCTCGAATCTGATGAGCATTTTAAAATCCATGACCTAAGATACCCAACATGCGAATTCGAATTCACCCCCCCCCCCCCCCCCAACACCTCCCCAACGCCAAAAATGGTGCCAGTCTGGCACCAAAGCGGAAATACGTCGTAACATTGAACTTTCATCTGTTAGTTTTGGTAGGCAGTCCGTCGAAATTCACATCCGTATTCAAGGTGAAACACAAAAAAAAACAACGAAATAAGCGGTTTATGGCATCATGGCACCATGGTGGCACCACTATTAGTTCCATGGTGGTACAGAGAATAATTCATGAAAATTCGGAGGTATAATGAGAATTTTTCCTCAATTTCAAAGATTGGGTACAATTAGTAAGCAGTAAAGGAACCGAAATATTGAAAAATCGGATATTTTGTGAATATTATCCCCCCACTCACCCCCTCCCCTTGAGAATTTTGGTACTCGGATGAAATTATGTACAACTCGGAAGTTATTTGAGTCAAACAAAAAAAGAAACACGCATATCGGTTGGAAATTGAGGCCTGGGCAGAGTTTACAAGATTATGCGCGCAAACGCACGTTTTTTAAACATTAACCCCCCCTTTCCCCCTCCTTAAAAGCTAAATCCAAAATTCCGGCGCCGTAGTGCACAACTAGATAGTATTTCGCGTCAAACGAAAAAAGAACCACGAAAATCGTTAGAGAACTAAGGCCTGGGCAGAGTACCCAAGATTATGCCCAAAAACGCACGTTTTTCGAGCATTAACCCCCCCTTTCCCCCCCCCTTAAAAGGCAAAATTCGAAATTCCGGCGACGTAGTGCACAACTAGATAGTTTTCCGCGACGAACAAAAAAAGAACCAGGAAAATCGGTTGAGAACTAAGGCCTGTGCAGAGTACACAAGATTTTGTTACACACACACATACACACACACATACACACACACATACACACACACACACACACAGACATACACCTATGGTTTTTTTCGCGGATTTGGATTCAGAATGGTCTAAAACGGATTACTGTGTGGTTATTTTTTTTTTCTGTTGAGTGTTGTCCAACTTTACCTCAGATCGATCGCATAAGGACGCCCAAGTCTTACTGTGGGACGTCCTAAAAAAAGTGACAATGGCAAAGCTGTGATCTTTGCAGACGAGTGATCTATACCTACAGGAAAATAATAAACCTTTGTGAAATGATTTGCAGCGTTTTCTGGTAGTGAGTACCTAGTAAAAATTAGGTCATACGTTTCTATAGTGAATTGGTGAAACACGAGGGGAATATATGAATGTAATAATCCAGAAGGGTTGTCCCCAAGCCATCCAGTAAAACGTTTCAATCCCCACTAGGAATTAAATTCGGTTGATCCCACATAACAGTTGTGGACATTTGCTCAGCAGGTCTGGCCAACGAAATAAAAGGAGAGAAAGAAATTCGACGGAAAAAAAACTCAATTTATTTTGAAGTTGTTCCACGTATATTTTTTCCGTTCCCGCTAAGAATCCAATCTAACGCTTTTCCCCATGCCACTAACCAATAGTATGAGAGCTTGGGCTCCAATACGTAGGAATCCTTATATTGACTCGTATAATATGAAACTTGTTTCATAGAAAACCAATAACTTCTTGATAATACTCTATATCGCAAAAACATACACCAACTTCTTCATTTTATTGTATTACTGCACACAAATAGTATGCCTGGATTTTATATGAACGAGTTAGTGTTTGAGAATCAATGTTGAAAATTGTTTAGAGCACTTCAATATTGTAAAAATATTTATCTGAAAATATTTGCTAATTCATGAATTTTCGTTGCACTAGTACCTGAACTCTTATGTACCTCATGAAGAGTGGGTTAGACTGTATGAATTAGGTAGGTACCAACTAACATAAATGAGCAAAGCAGTGCGAATTTATCGTTAAATACCTTCAAATTTTACTACTAGCCATAAAGTTTTTAGTTCCTGTGTAGGTAGCAGTAATCTACAGACCGAGCTAATGGAACCTTATGGAACCAGCTAACGGTACCGTTAAATGTTATGGAACTCACGTGAATATAGGCTTGAAATAGTACCTATCTATGTGCAAATTAATCAAAGACTAGTTTGGAAGACCAAAACGAGTTATTTAAGAAGACATTTCAATACTTTGCCTGCCAAGAAATCAATCATGTTCATATTTTGATGAATCATTTGAAGAATCTTTATGCAATTTTCAAGCATTTGCAATTTCGTTCATTTTGCGATTGAATTTAATAGAATCGATCAAATTTAATGTATCGTCATTTACGATTCTCTCAAGTTTACTCCTTTCCAACATCTCCTCCCTTTCCCATTTTGCTTGGTTATTTGAAATGCACCAAACTAATAAACTTCATTCCGTGCAATTTTTCGGATACAGTATTTCTATAGCAGAGCCCAATTATTTTAATTAGTGAAGAAGAAAAATATTATGAGTTTTAGATGGGTTGAGAAGGGTCTTGAAATTTGTTTTAAAGAATTGCGCTGAATGATTCCTCAAGAGTTGTAACTTTTGTTTGGCTTGCTTTTCAAATTGTTAGCACAACTCGAGAACTCTATCCATATTTTACATTTCATTATAATCCTCGTACGAAAAAGACAGTCAAAAAAGTGAACACCAAGGTAATAACCGAGAAGCCAGGTGATACTCTGCATTATGAACGTCAACCCCCCTAAGGCCTTGTAGGGGTGAATAATGAAATCAGGAAAATTGTGTCTGGCGCAAGGACGATATCATTTACACTGTTTGCCCAACAACAAGGGAAATTCCAAGTGTACGTGATGTGACTACAGGGAATTTCGGATATTACAATTATTCCTACAGACACTTCGTCTACCTCTCATTTACGGGTGATTTCAGAATTGAAGTCGTCTAAGTCAAGATGGCGGGGTGATGAAATGTGTTGATCCTTTGTTCCTAATATTTAGCTGAATGAACAGTTAGAACTCAAACATTATTCTAACTTCCAATAACTTGAGACTTTTAATGTTGAAAGTTTCAATCATGTCTGACTTTAATTTTGGAGTCTATCATGTTGTTGAGATTAATCGATTTTGTTAATATTTGGAAATCCTAAAACCAGCTATATTCATTATGAAAAACTAGACTTTACTTAAGATTTCACAATTTCAAAAACACTCCATGAAGTTTAACTTTAGTAGAAACAATTTTTGTTGAGAAAAACAAAAAACTTCTCTAGGTGAAAACATACGCTGTCTGATTTAGATTGGCATACTTTCCACTCGTGCCAATGAAGCCCATAGATCCATTAAACCTTCTTCAACAAACCATCCATTTTGGTTTATTATTTTCAATAATTGGAATCGACCAAGAAAAAAAATTTGGTTTATAATTTTAAATAATGAACCTTTGGAATCGAGGGGGAAATTAACACCCATTAATTAACCACTTCAAAATTTGATAGTTAACAATTCGAGGTATGTAGAATCCAAAAACTGAATTTTTAAATCCGTCCGTCCGCGTACGCGGATCCTTCCTTAGCTACCATAAACCGATTTTGGTAGAATTTGGTAGATGGGTTCCATTTGGGGTCCAGCAGTTGTACCTAGAAGCTTTTGGTTAGAATCTGTCAAATTTCAGCATATAAAATGCGATCATTGTTCGTTTCTTTGAATGACGTTTCGTTTTGTATTGAGTTGTCCGTCTTTTGCAACCAAGAACCAAATTTTGTAGTGGAGGCACCCACAACTCTCAGATAGCGATTTTATTGCTGCTATTGTATTTTGGAATATTTAGCTTTTCTAGCAGACAACTTGAATATTCAGAGTATTTGAAAATTTTAGGATCAAAAATTTATTTCCGTCATTTTTTATCCTAAGAAAAAAAAAACGCTGGAAATTATCACACAATGGTTTATTATTTTACTGTATAGATCACCGACTCCTTAGAACTCGGGGTTTTCAATAATACTACCTTCCAGCTGCAACATCGCTATCCGAGAGTTGGGTACAGGTGCCTTCAGCTGAAATTTGATCCTCATAGCGATCAAACTGTTTGTCCTTCAGAGATGTAGATGGTCTCATACGATTGTAAACTGTGAGTGTTTAAAAAAACTGAACAAATAGAAGTTTTTAGTTGATAAAATGAAAAATAAATAGTACCTTATGTATCAGCGTTGATAAAAAATGAGAAAACAATGATTACGACACCTTGGTATACTCAAAAGCAAATTTAACAATGCCTCTCCCTAAGTACAATCATGCTTCTTATTTCCTCCAGAAAAGCTAGGAACAGGCCGGGTTTTCCTTTTCGGTGGAGCCTCCAGCAGTAGTAGTCCAGGAGGATTTAAATTGGTATATTAGAATTTTTTCTAAATTTCTTCGAGGATGGCTGAATGGATGGGTTCTAGATATTAACAGAACTAAGTTAACATTTCAAGCTACCTACCTTTGGAGAGAAATAGGAAAACCGACGTAATCCAAAAGGTATCTCGTGATTATTCGCCCCATTCTATTGCGCTAAGTCGTTTAAAAATAGGAGGTAATATTTTCCTTTAGGTCATATCTCAGAGTGTCAGAAAGGACAAATGCCCGGGCTTCACGGCAGCACACTACATACACTCCCAACTTCTTATCGAGACGATCCTTCTCGCAGAGCCCTCCCCGCAATTTATATATGACCCACATAGCTTCGTATAATATAATGCTTTCTCAAAAGGAATCAAGACTTACCGTCTCCACTCGCAAAATAACAAAACGGTCTCTTCCTCCCTTTCCAAGGGGTGAAGACTATTCGAATTTCTCCCTTTTCGAGCTCGCTCCATTTCACGCTGTTTGAATTTAGTTGGGGGCAAACAAGGGATGTAATATGCATTGGAGTGCTTCCGGCCATCCGGCGTTTGTTTTCTCTGGTTCTCATTTAATCCGATGAATTACCAAACAGTTTGGTACGTCCGTGCTTGAAACTGATTTATTTGTATAAAACTTTTCCGCTGAATTCAATATTCATCGAAAAATAAATCGTAGGACTGCTTTTCATAGCTTTCTGAAATGAAGTGACAAGGTCAAGGATTTTTGCAGTGAACGCGTGAACTACGAGTCCCAACATGTTACCACCAGTTGGTAAGTCAACTGGTAATCAACCGTAGTTGGTCATCACTACACTGTAAATATGTGGAGTAGAAACGTCGGTATGGTGTGCGTTATTTATAGGACTTGTGCCAAAAGGTTTTTCAGAAGCCTTGATCAATAAACTACAGGCTAGGTACCAACGTGAATCAGTTAGCAGCTAACTCAGGCTGCTGATCACAGGCAGTTAGCCGAAGACAGGGGCAGTTGGCTCGGGAAATAATTTGGATTGGTGACCGCTCGTGGGCGGGGTCCTAATAATTGTGATTTATTATTTTTAATAATAAACCTTTGGAATTAGACAAGAAGATGCACCCAGTTTCGAAGGAGTCAACATTTCAATATCAACTTTGTATTCGTGCGGTACGTAAAATAATATGAAGATTATTAGGAAGGATTCTTTATATATTTAAACCTCATTTGTCCCTCCGTCCCCCGTTCCTGCCTCCTGTTTCCAAAATGTGGTATATGAGCTCCATTTGGGAACTTGTAAAATTCCGTTCAAGCTTTTTGATCCGTTGTTCAATAGGCAATTTACGATTTTTTAGATCTTCGGAGATGGTGTTGAGAGATTTGGACATTCAACGGAGAGCTGATGAACGGTTAATTCACAGGGAAGAGGTGGCCGCGGTTGGGATTCCACATCCATGAGTTAACCGGCTGTATGCAGTAAGTGTGAATCGCAAATTACCTAATGAAAGTTAACTGACGGAACTAATATCCGTTCAAAGTTCAGCTGATCGAATAGAGGTTCGTGTTGGACTTAGTTGTGCTGTCCATATCAACCATTACCCCTTCAAACCCTTCAAAAGCCGCTGCTCAAGATGAATGCTTTGAACTTCGCCATTTGCTTCAATCAACAACTACCAAGCTCGAGCTTCAACCAATAATTATTGAGGATGGTGTTAGGTTGATATGTGATGCATCGGCGGGAAACCTCCATCCGTTCATCCCAGAATACCTTCGTGATTTTGTGGCTTAAGGGGGTGTGGTAATGAGTAGTCATGAGCGAAATCATCAGAACCAATTTCGGTATTCCCTCTGGAAGACAGCTGATGACGTCCGCGACGCCAAGTATGACAGTCGAACAAAAATTCAACCTGAGATGACTGTTAACTTTACTTTGCCAACGTATTTAAGCAATATTTCTGCTGCCTCACTATTAAAAGTAGAGAATAATATTCTCTATATAACATAATATTATTATGGTTGCTTCCTCTTGATATTGCCACCCAATCTTGCTCAAATCTGTAAGGTAGTTTGGGACAGTCTCCAAAATGATTGGGTGTGAATTTGATCACGTTATGAGCTGGGAAAGCAACAAAATCGGGGACAAAAATTAATATGTGTATTAAAAAAACCAACAAATTTTGAGGGGGGTTGAATTTTTTTCCTGCTCGATTCCAAAGATCAATCAACGAGCGTTTTTGCTTCACGTTGAAGAGGTCCGTTCTCCCGGTTATTTTTTGAAATCATTAATTTTGATTGTCTCCCAAAAATAACAGGAGACTTATTTTCCGAAATCAACCCGATTTTCAACTATCCCACACCATTAACTATTCAGGAAAAATACAAACAGAATTCGGTGAAATTCCTCATTCAAACATCCCCCCCCCCCCCCACAAAAAAGGGGGGAACTTTTTAACGGGGCTATTGGTCTTTCGGCAACGGGCAGAGTTTGACTAACGGTCTTCGGATATTACCGGTATTAGTTCGTACTTGTGCTTGTTGTACTTGATTTATCATTGAAAATAATAAACCAACATATGAATAGTCATTAGCCACGGATTGGAGTGCATCAGACGATCATGCGTGAGTGAAGATTTTCTAGGGAAATGGATGTTTTCTCGGGTCTAATGGATAAAATTTATCCATAACATTTAATGTCCGACAAATTTCATACACAGATATTCAACCCATGTGTCCGCTTAGCTGAGGAAGAGAGGAGAATGAGAAAGTAGGTGTTGAGGGAACAGTGTAACTTTCATTAGATTGTTTTGATGCTCAAAACCAAGGATGGGAGTGGAATCACAAAGCCGTAAAGGGCGAGGGGACGTCACTCCGAGGGAAGAAAACCTTGGATGCTGTCCAGGCGCTTCCTCGACGGGGCATTGGAAGGGAGAGAAAGGATGTTGAGCTCAGCTGGTAAACAATGCTCGGACCGAACCTTCTCCCGTGACGTGAGTGTTAACAACCTCGCGGTCTTTTTTTTTTTTTTTTTTGATGTGCCGCTTTTTGATGTCCAGAACTGAGGAGTCTTCGGAGGCACCCGGACGTGCGATGTCAACGGTATCCTGCTTCGCGAACAACAAAACAGAACTAGTTTTTGCTGCATGGCCAACTTTTGGCAACTATTCGCATGCAACTATCTACCTAAAGCCTTCCAATGATACTCATAGAATGGACGAGAAGGCAAAACCCTAATGTCTTAACACACTAATGTCTATTTAAAACTTACATTGAGGGATGCAGAAAACATAAGGTATATTTTCTTCCCTACTTGGGCGCATGAAATAATGGAAGGGACAAGAAAAGAAGTTTCCGATTGTATATCAAATGATTTGAAAACGAATGGATTTTCTTTTTTCATTCACCCTCCACCTGCTGGTATTCGTGTTCAGAATCCAAAGTGACTTAGAAGTCATGTAGCACTACTAGTCTTGTGAATAATCAAAATTTTGAAAACTGAAAACAAAACTTTCACCTAAATTGTTTACACCCATTTTCCGTAAATTTACGTTCTCATAACTGAAATTAGATTATCTTCTCGAGGTTAGGTTGGTATATCAAAAAAGCCCCCTGGACCTCCGGTTACCTCTATTTACATACTTTGGACGAAATTATTGAAACACAGAATGTGTTTTAGCTCACGCGTTTCACATAATTTCGCTACTTTCCTCCCACTAAATCAGAATCTTATGTAATCGCCGCGTCATAACAAAATACACCAGGTTACACGATCCTTAGTTCCGTATCATCAGTATCCATGTTGTCGTCCCAGATTTCGTTATGAAATTTTGTTAGCTTTTTTGGCTAGTTAGTCCATGGCTCTCATTTAAACCAGTTGAACACATTTTAGGGGTATTCATGGTCCGGGAGATTCGACGTCGAATCTTCGAATTTGGAGATTCGACGGGAGTCAATGCGCATGCGCACCGGCAAATACGACGATTCGATTTACGACGGGCTGAAGGCGTCGAATTACGAGATTCGACGTCGAATTACAAACCCTAGCGCTAGCGGCCGTTGTGCGAAGCAACTATCATAACAACAACAAACAGATCTTCTCGTCCTTTCATTTTGAGTTTTTCTTTTAACAACACCTTTTTTAATTTTTATTCTGTTTTTCCGTTCGTTTATTTCTTTTTTATTCTGTTCGAAGTGGGTTTTTTCTCGATTAAATGAGTGGAGCTGAGCCACCCAAGCGGCTAAGGAAAAACGCGACCATCTGATGGTCTGCTGGAGAAGTGGAAAAATGTTGCTTGCTGGCATTAAAGCGAGCTTAGCACATTCTCCTTTCTAGCATCGAACATGTTTCAGCCATGAGATATGTACCAAAATGCATTCAAAATTGTGTGACGGAAGTAGCAAGGGTTTTTCTTTGAGACAAGACTCCTCATCGGTAGGTACCTATTCAGAAGTCTGAAGCATGATCCTTTTTTAATTCTAGCCGTAGATGTTTTCGTTCGTGTACTAGGAACTTTGTTAATGATTTTATTAGGAACCTCTGGGGTATTCTCGCTGTTTAACTGAAAGGAAATTAATGAACATGCGGTTCTTGTGACACTGACTTGGTTATCGTCTGATGCCACAAGGAGCGCTACTCACAATTCGATTTTCGACGATTCGACGGGAGAAAATGTGGGAGTCTCATGAGACCCTCGAGTTTACGACGATTCGATATACGACGATTCGACGATCGAATCAGACCATGAATACCCCTAATGTGTTAAAATTGAAAGCTTTGCAGGGAGACGGTTGGTGGTTTTGCTGTAGGTACCTTGGTAATTTGTTGAACAGCACCAATCGCTAGCTTTCCAGATCAAATTTTGAAACAATAAAATTTCTCAAGATCATGGGATTTCTGTTGTCAGTTTCTAAAAAGTTAGCTAATTATTTAGTGCTCAAGAGTTTCTTTATTTTTCACCCACTGGAATTTGGTATTATTTTCATAATACTTCGGAGTTGCTGAGGTTATTATGTTCCTTGTTTTCTCTCAGATAAATCACAAACGTGTACCAAGTTAGGTGAACAGTCCTGCTGCCTCATATAAAACAATTTGGGAGTATAGTATAGCATTAATGAAAATGTAGGCTTGATTATCAAGAACTCTGGTGAATTCTCAAAATATGAATACGATTATAAAGTGTAACAAGGCCCTAATGATCAGATTGTGATAAACTCAATGTGCGCAGTCGCAAACTACTCATCATTGTTGGTGGATCATTCTGGCTGTGCCACCATCATATCCCGAATATTAAAACAAAAATCGCAATACTTAAATTAGTAAATTGACCAGTAAATTGAAAATAGGTATGTTGGGTAGAGGGTATTGATAATAATTGCGTAATATAGAGTATATTTTTTTCAATGAATTATGTATAGACTGCCGTATTGGATACTTTATTTCAGGGTTTTCTGTAAAATTGCAGATTTTCTCTTATCGCGGCAGACTTCCACAACGAATACTACGATGGACAAAATAATGCCAATAAAGTATACCAAAAAAGCGCCCTCCAAGTCGTCAACTTTCAGCACCTTCGGTGGGAATTTTACCTTTCTAGTCGAGGCCAATAGTTTCTGTTGCTTTCTGAAAATAGTTTTGACGTTTTTATTGCAACTCTCATAGTATAATCACTATCAGATACAATTAATATTGATTATACAGTTTCTTCGGTATATACGTGAACTGAAAGTTGATTGGTACACAGTACAAGGGTCGGAAGTACTCACGAGTAATCTAATAGTTTCGCTGAACAATCATCCTCCCATTTATACATCAGCCCAGCATTCAACATCCTTCCTATGATGGAATTCAGCCTCTTGGTATAAGGCGATCCTAGGATATAGAATGCCGAATAAGTTGATGACAATTCAAGTGAACATTAAAACGATGCACAGTGCTTATTGTGATTGAGTAATACATATGTACCTAGTAACTTACTAACCTTTTCTGAGGTAAGTAAATAATGGGGATTGAACGTAAGCTTGCTTCATGGTAATCGATAGTTTCACGAACTTATCAGTTATGTATGGCAGTTCAACAAAGTGTCCTGGAAAAAAAAAGTTGTCGTTGGGGTTATTTGTTCATGATGATACATGTATTGTAGAATTGGAGGAACACCCCCAGATCCGTGGATCGTTTATGTTATGATCAAGGATCAAACCAATGAAAAAAAAAAAAAAAAAAAAAAAATACCTAGAATGAGTTTTCATTTTTGATAAATTTCACAATAATTGCTTTGGGTAAAAGCACCAATTGTTGACACTATTAGAAAGAAAAATCATTCAATTCTGCGTTCCACAAAAGGGTTCAAGAAATTAAAAGTTTTAAGTAGTTATTATGAATTATGAGTTCCTTGTGAACAGTTTGCACGTATTGGACTTACCAAAATATTTTTTTATATTATCATAAACGAATTTTTTCTACCATGGTTTTTTGCCCCCAATGTTGACACATTTGTCCTCGAAAATTCCATTTGTTGACATCTGCAGTTCCTAATGTTGACACCAATTTAAATATTGACCCATCGCTTTCCTGAAGTTATTGCTCAAGGTAAATGAACAAAAGAGATTCGAAATAGGTTACAATATATTTCAAGAAGATACCTAATTACCTAGAAACAAGAACATACCAAATTAATGAGGAACAGGAACATACTTAATTAAAGAGGTACCAGAACGGAAACAGGGAACACAAATTTATTGGGATTGGCCCCATAAGATTTGGGCTTGGGCAGTTTGTATATGACGTTATTGACCGGTAGGAGATGATTCCCGTCGCACGAACGCTTAAAAACCGTCCTCAGTCTGTTGCAGGGAAGAAGTGGTGTTACTTCCGCAGCATCTTCAGAATCAACGTTGACAACCAGGCAAACGCGTTCCGTCTCACGTTTTTTGTTAGGCAACACAGCCACAACCATGTCTCCTTCATTTATTCGTCCAACTTCTTCCTCGACATGGCACAACGTCCTACTTCTTCCACGGTGGTGGTTTTCTCAGCAACACAGCGTTGTGGACTTAGTTTTGCTTGGTCGACTTCACTGTTTGAAGGTCCACTTTGTTTTCTGGCCCCTGCTGGTAAGGATATCGGCTCATCTTCTTTCAGCGATTCCTCCACTGGCTCCACTTCATTTGACAATTCCTCTTCCCTTCCTCCAATTACGGTATTCTGCTGGGCAACATCGCTGTCTTCATCCATGTCCCTAAATATCTCAAATACATCTATATCGTCCTCGGTGGCAATCGATGGGGCCCACTCCTCTGATTCACTTGAACTCTCTGATAGTGACGAGGAACCTACGCTCCTTCTACTTTTCTTGGTCGGTCGCGACTTCTTAACTTTCAGCTCTTTCTTCTTCTTCATTTCTTCTTTCTGGTGCTTCATGTCTTCTATTGATGTATTTGATAAAATATAGTTTTCTTTGCAAGTAGAAAAAAAAGTTGATGTCAACATTAGGAAGTGAATGTCAACATTGGGATCAGACGGTGTCAACTTAAGGTTCCACCACGTTAAATTGAAAAAGTCGATAGTCGTGATACACTACACAATTATTCAAATCCAAATATCACCTTAGCAACCAAATCAACAGTTTCCCCTAATGTTGACACAGGTGTCAACATTAGGACACAAACTATTTCATGAGACCCTAATGATGACACCGAATTTAACCACGTTTTCCTATTGAAATTTGGGGTTTTAATGCTTACACATTCTTCCTTATGTTATTCATGAAGCAGACGATGTGAAATGATAATTTTACTCACAATATTTTACTTCAAAAGACTAAATTTGTTGACCTACCTCACTAACTTGCGGCAGAAGGATGGCGTCGCTGGAGTAACTGATACAGCTGTCATCAGCTTCAATTTCAGCCAGCCGAGTTATATCGGATATTATAACTAGTGGAGCCGGCCAACCTCAATAACTACATTCTTGTCAACAGAATGACGCCAATTTCGAGTACCTACAGTGACCCAATAGCTTATTTTTACATTTTAAAATTGAAGTGTCAACATTAGGAATAGTGTCAACAATTGGTGCTTTTACCCTATAACGATAGTTGAACGTCTGGGTGTTCATTCGTTTCTAACAACTGAACAACATACATGAAAAATTAACTTCATAACCTTTATTGGCATGTAGAGGATGGGGGTTGGTTTCAATGCCCTTCAATCACGACGGCGGGATCAAGTTTAACAACTTGGGAGTAAGTTAAAATAAATTGAGTGTGCACGCGACTTTTATAGGGTATGGCGTGCGACTGTCTGAGGGAGTCAGGGTCTGTCAAGATGAATTTTGAAATTGAACTAGAGTTGAAGCAGGGGTACTAGGCCCTTTCCATTCTCATATTTTCATTAAAAACCTCATCGATGCCCTTCTTCATGGGGTCACTGTAGGTTAACATGTTTTTAGGGCACTTTTATAGGCGGTTGATGTGGTAGTGACGGTAAAAACGAGGGAAGAGCTCCAGCAGAGCACCGATGCTCTAGAAACATTTTACGGACGAAGGTCCTTGGAAGCCCACTTGCAAAAGTCGAAGAATTTTGTGGCAGATTGTCAAAAGCTGAGAATATCCAAGTTCAGGGATCTGGAGTTAATACTGAAGCCTGCTAGGCATCCGCATCCGCATTTAAAATGGCAATAAACAGCATTTACAGATCACTTTTCAAACGTTAAAGCACCCCAGTACAAGCGAAATACAGAGGTTTTACGGCTGCTCTCTACACAATTCTGACGTCTGCAGCAGAGATGGGATTTTAAATATTATGGTGTTGTAGAACAGGTTTAGATGCAGTGTATAAATGTACTGCACACTCTCCTATCAAACACATCAAATTACATGGTGTTAGGGTGTTAGGTATATTACTTCGGTGGCTAATGAAGCTACATTCTGGAACTTAATCATCATCAAGCTTTTATTGTGAGGCATGAAGATACCGATCCAAACTGGTTAGGGAATTTAACTGGTAATAGGACCATTGATCGAAGTTGTAACTACAACAATTTGCACATTTTGAAATTGATTTTAAATGATCGTTTCAGGGACCTCTATCAGAAGGACCAAGTTCCATTGTCGTGTTTGATGCTAGTATTCTAGACTATAATATTCTACGTCATATATATCTTTAATATTTAAAGCATGCTTTCTTCCTCTTCATTTTCTATTTGTTTGTGGTGAGTCGAATTTCGAAATCTTAGTTCCCCAATGTCTTCTCAAGTAGGTGTAAACAAACCAACATTAATGAACAAACGCACGATAGTTCTCAGTCTACATACTAAGCTGTAGTTTTTAGACTGTCTACCTCAACTTAGCCCTGAGGTACTACGAAATGTAGGAAACACACAATACCATACTCACCGCCCATCAATCTCTCGACAACTATTCCATATCCTCCACTTTCTGCCAGAGCTATAATTTGTTCATCTGGTAATATCTGCACGCAGAGTAGTGGAAGGTATTAAGTACAAAAAAATTCTCAAAAATTTGAGAGATATCAAGAACAACCAACAAAACATATCCAATTTGAAAGGAATCTTACAGAACTATTGTAATAACAGCATAATTCATAGTTTAACTTATTGGTGTGGTGCATAGTTACCCTAAAATTGTCCACTGCTTTCAACGTTTTAGGATCATTTGTATTGTTAATAATTAGCAAATAAGCGTCTGAGCTCCCCATCCAAATTAGATTGGAGTCTGCCATATCGTGAATGTTCTCAATTGGACGTTGAGTACTGTTAAAACAAATAATGTTGATGTGTTCACACAGGGTACAAACATCAAATAAATATTTGACATTTTTTTGCGCTGCTTTATCACGAATAAATATAACTCAACGTACCGAGGAACAGTCAAATAGTCATACAGCTCGGCAGCGTAGCAGGTTGTCACGACCAAATATACGATTTCCAACGCAGTAAATAAGTGACGAACGGGAGAGCCAGGTACAAGTTGTTGGGGTTGTTGAAGAACTAACATTCCTACAGACCTTTAATACCCAAAAAATATTAGTCATGAGAATCCATTTTCAGGTGAATGAGGAAACATTTAAAAAAATAATATCACGAAATAATCAAAACACTGAAAAAACTGAAATATTTCCAACTCGAACCTGACGAATGAGTCACTAGGTGAAAGAAACTTGTCGTTTTTTAAGATCCTCTCTCGAAAACCTGGAATCATACATTATTATGACTGTATAAGGATCATCACTCTTCTTCCCACATAAAATATGAAAAAGCGGCTATTGCAATTTTGAGAAAAATCCACTTTTCTGGAACTGAAATATTTCGTTACTTCTCCGGTACATAGGTAACATGCATGTGGATTGAACAGTAATAGCTCTTCAGGAAAAATCAGTTGTAGGTATTTAATCCTTTCAAGCGTTGATTAAGTACCTATAAAGGATTTCTTAATTTCATAGGTGTAGACAAAATTATTATGAAGGCTCAAGTCTGTGAATCATAAAAGTGACAAAAAATGCACAAAAAGCAAAAAAATGCAAAAAGTGCACAAAAATTATAATTTTCCTGGTTTTAACGGGTATGATATCTTAAGCATTCCACTTCATCAATTCATTTGGCACAGTCAATTTTTCGTTGACTCCGCAAAGGAACTTGAGCTTCACATTTTTCGCTGGAGTAAGTTTTATCTAATAGTACCATGCAACTGATAAGGAACTTACTGGGAACATATTTCAAAGTAGCCCAGGTAATCAAATACAATCCAACAGTTGATAGGATGGTACAGAAAATTACCATAGCCCATAGAACAGCCGAGAAAGGTAGGAAAGGAGTAGACCACCCACCGAGAGCATCCGGCCTTGGCACTATAACTGTGAGTTCTAAAGTGTAAAACAAAACTATTTTATCCTTGGTCACACTGTAAACGTTCTTAATTGAATGAAGGAATTTATCAATACACATAAAAATGATTTTAAAGTGATTCCTTTAATTTTAACTTTCCATTATAAACAACATGAATAAATCACAGAGTCAATCCTATTGGAAAAATTAGAAACAAATAATGATGGAAACGAATGAATAACTAAAGAAAAACATTGTTTAATAGTGCATGCATTCTAGGGGACGTTCAAATGGATGAGGAGTTGAACTTTTAACCCCCAAAAATACAAAAACCAGCGTGAGATTTTTTTTCCATTATTAACAATAACAAACCTTTTGAATCGGGCAAGAAAACGCTGCAAATTATTCCACAAAGGTTTATTATTTTTCTGTATAGATTATTCTTCTGCCAAGAACACAACTTTGCCATTGTCAGGTTTTTGTTCAACCAACCATAGGTACTACCTACCTATTACATACTTACTTCACGAACTAGTTTATTTGGAAGAAATAAACCCTTCACACTTGAGCCGGAGAAATAAGTTGTGATCATTACGAAATTTGAATACTGGTTGCTAAGGACACACAACTGAGTACAACTCGAAGAAACCAAAATATCGCATTTTGGTCACCTAACTTTCAAAGGAGATTAGGCCTCTTTTGCGATTCACACTCGTGATGCTGATTTAATGTAAGTCCGACCCATAATTTCTAGTGGGGAGCGAACGGTTTGTCCTACAGAGCTCTGAGTGGTCTCAATCGATTCTAAAAATTAAATTCTATTTTAATTCGGTGAAAACAATACCTTTATTTTGAGAGTTTTTGATCTGAGGAACTTATGAAAATTCCAACCCTTATCTTGCGTGAATACTCATTTTCCATTATAAGTTCAGTTTAGTATTTGAAAAACACAACAAGCAGCCAGATTTCTCAGACTTAGCAACAAAGAACCACATTTTGCAATGAAAGTACCCACAATTCTCGCATGGCAATATTATTGCTGTTTGGTTGTATCAATGGAAAAACCACGTTTTTTGCAGACTAGTGATTTATACAGTAAATTAATAAACCATCCTTTAATAACTTTCAGCGTTTTTTTCTCCTTATTGTTCAACTAATCCACGAAAGTTTAATTGATTACGAATGATTTACGAGTTTCTCACCACCACTGAAGTAACCGGCAGAAAAATCCAAAAACGGCCAGAATTGGATCCAAGCATAATTAGCCCCAACACAAAAATCAGCGTTACCAATAAATACCTGCCCGGCGCAACCTTGAAACAGGGTTTAAAAAATATCATTGTCTTATTCATACAGTTCTTACTAGTAATTTGAATTATGAATATATCCTAAATGTTTGAATAGATTTCCAACACTGTTTCATAAGAAGACTAGAACACAAATGCATTCTAAGCGGCGTCTACACTGTGCGGATTGAGGACACTCAGGGTGGATCCTACAGGGTGTAGGATCCGCAAAGAAAATCCTCATCAATCCGACGATGCTACACACTCAGTCGGCTTGCATTTTTCTTGTATAGTGCAGTTTGAAAAGGTTATAATATCTATTTCATTGGGTATTAATATGGAAAATTCTACGCTGATTCCAAATATTCCACAAGTTGTTGAGGATGAAAATTGTTACTAATAACCTTGATGAAACTTTTTTTGGTTTATTATTTTCAATAATGAAAAAAAAAAGTTGCAGTTCAACAGCCGTTGTTTCCGGTTGTAAATAAACGTTTAGCAGACACTTGCTGTTATTATTTGTCCGTTGCTTTATAGGGATGAGATACGAGTTTCACACATATTCATCATAAAAGGTATAATAACTTTATTTGGCCAATCTCATGTCTAAAGGAATTACCCTACCCACTAGGAGGGATGGGGAAATCTCTCTGCCACTATCACAGTGGACTATATATGATGTATAGTGAACTGTATAATGATGAATAGTGAAATTTAGATTAATTTAATACGAGCAGATATAAACGCACAATTTAAAATCGGGAGAATTCGATTAATCTACCCTATTTTATTAAGAGAAGGAAAATCTCTGCCACTATCGCAATAGACTATATAATGATGAGTGGTGAAATTCAAGTTATTTTATTACGAACACTACGAACAGTCAACAATCCGCACAATTTTAGTACTGGGAGAGTTCAATTTACCTGTACCAGAGTGATTGGTTGGATAAATATGACCCCATTCATCGTCATCCAAGACTGGGGTAATGGAACAGTTCGACATTTCGCAGAACAGTTTTATCAATTGAACTTCAGTACCTTCTAAAGGCTCATTGTTTGAGTAAGGAGGGTAGTCAACTGCAAACAATTTGAGTCCTGCTTCGAACAATTCAACACTTAGTGGAGGAGTTGGATAAAAATTTAACTACAAACTTAATTTTAAGAGATGCTTATAATTTGAATAAGTGAGAGAGACAGTTTATAGGAGCTGCTTCATTCACTGAGGTAGTTGTTGGGAATTTACCAACAAGATAAAGTATTTTTTCCCATCACTAATACCTATTATAGGTATATAATATAGAGCTCTATATAATATAGAGCTATCTTAAAATATAATTTGTACTTAACTTTCCCTCGTAAATTTCGGATTTTGTTGGGGTATAGGTCAGCGTTGCTCTCAAAACTATGATTGGCTGACCATCTGTCCAGGAGGATACTTCTATTTCTATCGGGATGATTAGGTTGCTCATAGAAATTGCTCGTGTAGATATCCAAATGCCAGTCATCAGTACCTGAAGCAATCTTTGAGTAATTAACCTTTCATGGTGTAACACTACAGAAATCGTCAGTTTGCATGATCTTGGTATGGATTGAAAATATAAATGTCTAGGAATTTGCTGCTTTCTATATTGTGGGAGGTGGGTTCGTCGTTCAGTACATGTTATTGTCTTGACCTGAAAACGCTTAAGTATTTGAAATTAATTGTTCTGTGGATCGAAAGTGTTGAGAACAAAACATTCTCTAATAGATGAATCATAGCAAAGCACCATTTTGATTCACGATGAGGAACCTTCGAGCTGCCTATTTTATTTTATTTTTTAATATGTTCAATTATTGAATTCTTCCCGGGTCAAGGATTTTTCACAGACAGACAAACATTTAACCAAAGTTGCTCAGAAAACTTTTTTTCCAACCACAAAATGTGGGTGGAAGTTTTGATTTTGGTGGAACCAAATATCGATACCTTAAAAGAACAAAGGAGTTTGAGAAAAACTTTTTACTCATTCAAAGGAGTTTGAGAAAAACGCAAAAGGAGTATTCGCCAGTGCGCAATTCCTTAAATAATGGCTCATTACACTAAACTCTTAAACTTTTTCAATAAATTTTCAAGCTATAGTCATGAAGAAGGTCAATAATGGTTTTGTTGAAATTGAGTTTTTCTGAAATTAAAAAAAAAATAATGTAGAAGATGGATGGACAAAGCCCCTTTGCACTTTAAGGTATCGATATGTTTTACCTACTGCACGGACACGATGCGATCTGATATTCGATATTAGGAAACAACATGTAAGAAGCACATAAATAGCAAACACTCAGCATGAATAGAAAATGATAACACTTAAAGAAGAAAAGAAATTCAATTTATTCCTCAGTAGGTACCGTTTTCGACGAAATCAGCTACCAAAATATCGGGCATAACATCGGTTCCTTCAAAAGCAAATAGAGCTTCAACGAAGTTGTCCTCAGTGGAAGGTAGAAATGGAAGGAAAAACATGCGTGGGTTATGTTTCAGTTCAGGTAATTCATAATTTGCCTCATTCCAGGACGTCACTATACAAATTGGCTTTGAAATCTGGATAACATAGCTGGAATGGAAAATTTATTGTAGGAACGTAACTACCAACATTAAGTATTTTAAGTAGGTAACTACCAATAACAGGTAAAGATGGTTTTTGAAAGTGGTTATTTTACTTTAGTTACAAGAATAAATTGAAACTGAACTTTTAAATAAAGTTGTTATGTACATAGATATAGATCTCCAACTGTAGTATTGGAGGATGGATGGAACCCTGGAGCTTTCGACGGTAACTTCCACGACTTTTCTCACGGGTCGGCGGAAACTTTCTGAAGAAGCTACTTTAATAATGTTCTGACCTTTCCATTAAAATGGGCTCATCGCCAATAAATCAATATTTCCCAGAATTTATATAATATAAGAAAATAAATAAAGTAATCTGAGATTTAGTAGTTTTATATAATATATCGATACCTTAAAGCACAAAGTCGCTATGTCTTTCCACCTTCCACATTTTTTTTTTAATTTCAGAAAAACTCAAATTCAACAAAATTGTTATTGAATTTTCTTGACGATAATAGCTTGAAAATTTATTGAGGAAATTAAAGAGTTTAGTGTAATAAGCCATTATTTTAGGAATTTTGCATTGGTGATAATTTCTTTTGCGTTTTTTTCAAAACTCCATTTTTAGACATAGCACCTTTGTGCTTTAAGGTATCGATATAGTTATTGAAGTTCTAACTTGTGAGATGTAATGTATGATAAACGTCTGCCGATTGGGTGTGGCACATAGCTTCCTCGTATCCATAACCCGATTGTATAGATGATCCGATGCATAGTAGTTAATCTAAAAACATCAATCTCTAAGTACGTTCCACTACCCTCAAAGGGGACCATCTACACGCTAATCTGAACAATCCTGAGAAATGTAGTCGAAATCGGATGGAAAATGAAGAAGTTATGGCTGTTACAAGGATTTTACGTTTGCGTATGTGAAGAGACTTCTGTCAATTTGAAGGCCTTGATTTTCAATGGGGACCATCTACAATCTAATCCGCATAATCCCTGAAAATTTCATCGAAATCGGATCAAAAATGTGGAAGTTATGGCTGTTACAAGGATTTGATGACAGACACACAGACAGACAGACACGGAACCAAAATTCAGAAAGGTCCGAAACGTAAAACGAGAGTGGAAATTTCGATTTTGAAGAACTTTTTTTTCAACCTTGAAAATTGAAAACAAAGCTTCCGCTACCTTGGTAAACTCGGAAGCTATATTTATAATAGGTATATTATCGATGTATATACCTTCTACAATGCTAAATAAATAGTTTAAAAAAAAAAAAAAAAAACTGTCGTCTTGTTGGCCCGTCTTGACATCGGAAACTCCATCTGACTGCTCTTGAAGTTGCGAAGGCCTTTGAAACAGTTGTCACCGCGCCCTCGCGGTGTCGAGCTCGGTTAATCGAGCATGTGAAATGTCTACACCACGGTGGCGTGATGTAGGTACCTTGAGGCCTGTTGTGTCTAGTCCACCGGCAGCCATTTTCATTATTATTCCGTGCAACAAGAGAAAGTAGGCGGCTAGCACAGAGTAACGGAGACAAGTTAGGAATCTCGGCTAGGAATCTCGGATTGAGTGATCACAGTTACAACAAGGCCATCGGGGGATGTGAGGATAGAGCACGGGGTACGATAGGAGGATCCCCAGTCGCAACTCCTCTTCAACTTGGTCGTGGACCCTGCCTGGTTTAGATGTCATCTGAAGTAGGGTTAGATTACCTGTTGATGATTGATTATCTATTAAGGTTGTCTCGGGACAACAACCAAACCTGGCCTGTTGGCCTTTGCCTTGCCTGTTGGAGTGGACATGAACATCTCTACCATGATTTGCAGTAGTGTCCACGGCCTCACGGTGGCCGCACCTTAGGCCATGAAGCGGTCGCCAAGCAGATAGTAGGTGTTTGACATTTAGTGTCCAGGATGAGAGAGAGATTGAATCACATGCCGAGTGACCATGACGAGAAGCCCGACAGGTCTTGCGTTATCCTCGATGTCCAAGTAAGAGTATGATAGAAACGATCCACGGCGAACGGTATCAGACCTAAAAGGAGTGGCACCCAACAACATCAGGCTCATTGCGCGGGGTGTGGTGCGGGAAAAGTGCCATGGAGTTACTCGAGTTGGGCATCTCGGCAGCTGTACTCACCGCCCGCTGTACTCATACCTCCCATCATTAAAATATGATTTACTTATTAATTTTCCTGGCGTGCCACCTCTGCCTTTCAGGGGAATTAATAAAATATAAATACGACTTTTTGAAACTTGCCCAAATGACATTCATTAGGTTGGAAGGTACTTACTTTGAACAGTAGGACACGAAACTAGGAGCTAGTTTAAATTTTAGTTTTGGGTCACAATCCCCACTTGCTGAACTCTCGAACGACACGAGTATTAGTGACGTAGCATTATAGTTCTGAAAATGCAGTTTAGAGGTATCCTCTGATACTACTGTAATGCAGCCTTGTTCATTGGCCATGTAGGTCTCCATAACCTTCAAACAATACGAATTGAATATGAGCAATAGGGAGAAAGTTGAAGATCAATTGAGTTGATTTCTAGCAATGCGACACGGAACGAGACGAATGTATAAATTATAATAATATTGAGATGACAAAGTTCCTAGTAAGCAAATACTCAGGAATAGTGATCAACACAGAATTTTCACGAAATATGGGAAATTAATAAACCATTTTGTAATCATTTGCAGCGTTTCTATTCGCACGAGATTCATCGTATGCCCTTCTCTACCCTTTATTTTCGACCTATCTTCTTAAAACATGGTAGTCAGGTAGGATTTGACTAAGGAAGATTATTAAAAATTACAGAGCAGCTGTAAAAGTCATAAGGTCTTCTCTGTTTTTGAGCTCTGAAATTCAATACTCAGCCTTTAAGGGGCCATCTGGGGGTAAAGTAACTTAAAACAGCTAGACGAACGAAGTAGACTTTGGATAGTACTCACATTTTGAGCTAGATCTACTATCATGTTGTTTACAGCATCATGTTGGGATACTTCCAAGAATATACAGCTTGATGAAATAGCTTGAAAAAATGCCACGAGACCCACCAAATAGAAGAATACCATTTTATTGCTCACACAGCAATGGCAGGACGGCCCTCATACATAACAGTATGTATGAGGGAATAGGTACTATTAGACTAATAACACAATAATTCTGGAAAACAGAGAACCGAGAAGAACTTCAAAGGGTGATTTGCTAGTGCGGAATCGTCACTATAAGTAGATAATGGTAACGAAATTGTTCACATCACAACGGAGAGCAAACAGGTGCTATTTGCAGTTGACTCAATTTGATGATTATACCACTTATTTCCGGAATAAACCTTCTTCCTTTTTCACGAACAAAGAAAATGAAATAATAACTGTAACAGGAGAATACCTATTCAGGTATTTACTGAATGACTAGAATGGTACATGTGACCTTTCGGCAATGAAAACACGTTGAAGGTTAACTTTCAATAAATATTAATTTTTATTGTGCAATTCATGTGTTTTTATATAAGAGCTGAAAAGTACTATCAAATCTTATTTACTTGATTCGGACACTTTATATTTTTTAGTTCGTAATTCCAAGAAGAAACTAATTGTTGCCATAATAAGTCCGAATATTAATATAAGGAACGCCCCTTCGAGATCGGAGATCCTCAGTACTTTGGGTGGGTAGATCTTTCTTTCGGCAGAGTGGGACAAACCTTCTTGGAGTCTGAAACAGATTTGATTGACTTAGAAATTAAAAGTCCTATTGGTGAAAAAAAGCCTCGATAAATTAATATTGGTTGAAGTAAGAAATTACTCGGAGTTAACTCACGTGTAATTGACGTATCTTTGAGCGCTGTCTGCCTCCCATGGATAACAAAGGCCTCCGTTTAGCATACGACCAAGAAATTTATTAAGAAGCTCGGTATACGGAGAACCTGATATGAACATTTTTATGATGATTAGTAATAACATTTCATTGTTATCAAAAACATTCCAATTATCAATGTTTGTTTACGAATTGATTTTTATACTGCAATCTTTTAGAAATCGACCAAAAAAATGTCAAGTAGTTACTAGTGTCATACTTGTTAGTTACAAATCCTGTACTTATTACCTTTTTGTAAGTATAATGTTATGGGAGTCTTTCCATAAAGATCTGGTCCAGTAGAAACTCTTGATATAGAGATGAACTTTTCGGTGATGTAGGCAGGCAGAACAAAGTGACCTGTCAACAGGCAATAAGACCTACTCTGCAATTCTGGTACTTAATATATGGATATTAATGTGAGATGTGTTGATGAAAGGGAGTATGAATTGAGAGGGTGGGTCCCCATATTTATGCAAATACAGGGCATTGTCAGCCGCTTATGTTTGTCTTGATTTCATAAAGTTTCTTCAAGATAAATGGACATAGAATAATTTCTCCGAAGATAACCATTTGAATTTGGATTAGTTTGGTCATTGGAGGGCGCTTGTGTGGGTTGGGACTTTTTCTCGGGGACTGAACAAATTATCATTCATTGCACAACATAATAATATATATATAGAACTAATCATTATTGTGGACCTGACAAATGTCTACTTTTTTCTACTAACCGAATTGTTCTTAGTACGAATATGTGATTTGCACCCAGAGTAGGTCTTATTGCCTGTTGACAGGTCACTTTGTTCTGCCTGCCTACAGGCAATAAGACCTACTCTGGGTGCAAATCACATATTCGTACTAAGAACAATTCGGTTAGTAGAAAAAAGTAGACATTTGTCAGGTCCACAATAATGATTAGTTCTATATATATATTATTATGTTGTGCAATGAATGATAATTTGTTCAGTCCCCGAGAAAAAGTCCCAACCCACACAAGCGCCCTCCAATGACCAAACTAATCCAAATTCAAATGGTTATCTTCGGAGAAATTATTCTATGTCCATTTATCTTGAAGAAACTTTATGAAATCAAGACAAACATAAGGGGCTGACAATGCCCTGTATTTGCATAAATATGGGGACCCACGCTCTCAATTCATACTCCCTTTCATCAACACATCTCACATTAATATCCATATACTAAGTACCAGAATTGTAGTCTCCGCTTTATAAAATCGATACTTTCGGCAGGGAATAAGAAGAATTTCAGCTCAATAGATTACTACTTAATCTAGGTAATTAGATCTAGGTCATTAGGCAATTAACCGAAATGAACATAAAAATGATAATACATTACCCCCTGTCATTCTCTCAACCGGTACTCCATAACCTCCACTCTCTGTCAGCTCAATCACTTTTTCAAGCGAAAAGTCCTGGCAACAAAATTAATGAGACTCATTATACTAATTTCGATACGGTTGCTCAGATTCAATCATAGTATGAATACATAAATGAAGACCAAATCGATGGAACAACCGCACATAAATATTATACAAATTTACACCGTGTTTTGTTATAAAATGAGTAATCAGGTACTACAAGCACTGATACAACTGAATTTAATTGCTATTCATTGATCGTATTACAAGAATCGTATCAATAATTTTTATTTAAATTCCTCACTTTGAACAAATGGATGAATTCGTTTACCAAAGGGTCGTCAGAATGGTTAAGTGAAAAAACCCAAATGGGGTCTGGAGTGACCCACGTAAGCTTATTTTCAACTATGTCTTCCATAGTGTCAATTGGCTTAGTCGTCCTGCAATGAAACAGATGAATTTTTGTTTAGCGTTGAGTAATACAAAATTTGGAAGGTAGGTACATCACCTAGATTCGACAAGTTGAAGAGTTCTTTTAGGTTTTTTATCAGCTGCAAGAGCGAAAAATCGCTTTAATTAAAGATAACTTCTCCCCTGCCCATTCCTGAGCTCTTAAATTTAGCATACAGGTACCTATTTGAATTTATCGGATGTAAATCAGGGAACTGAGATCAGTCGTTTGAACGAAAAAGTCAATATCTCTTCTGTTCATCTTCGAGCACTACTGTAGTAGAGGTGTGACACCTCTATTGCAGAACAGCCTCCAAAATGCTTTGAACAACATTTCAGTGCTCGAAGATGAATAGAAGAGATGCCGACACAGTGTCGGTACAGCTGTACCGGGACTGTGGAACCGAGTATCAGGTTGGAACGGTTCCACGCAGTGACAAAAACTCGACCCTTACCAGTCCAGTTCCACGGACTGATATCTTGAAATGGCTCTGGACCGGGAAGAGATCATTCTGATTGGTGAGGATGGAACTGGACCGGTAAGGATGGAACCGGACCGATAAGATATCATGGAGAATGGTTCAATGGCTCTGGACCGGGAATGGTTTTGGACTGGTAAGCATGGATCTTGTTCTCAGTTCGGTTCCATGTTGTACCTTGAAGCGCCCTTACTACTTCCATGGACTGAGAATGGTTTATGGAATCATGGAATGGCTCTTGAGCGGGAAGTTATCTTCTGGACTGGTTAGCATGGAAGTTGTCTCCAGTATTATTAATTTATTATTGTCATGTTAAATTCTTAAACTGCAACGTCATTATTCTTTCCTTGAATTGTTTGGTAGGTATTTACTATTACCCTATCTACCCTATTACTATTATTTATAATAAATTGCCTCTTTTGTAACACTTGTTCAAATTCCTTCCTTTTAGCGAATTGTCAAGGAAAATGATACTATTGTATTGCAAGTTGAGATCATAAACGAAAAATTCAATATCTCTTCTGTTCATCTTCGAGCACTGAAATGTTGTTCAAAGCATTTTGGAGGCTGTTCTGCAGTGATTACAAGGAAATCAGGTACGGTGTAGAGTTGTGTCGGTCAGGAGTGAACGTATTTAAAAGACCTTATCTTCAAAACGACCTTGTCTGAACTGAACGGATTGCCAAAATTAACACGGTCATTCGTTCATCATCCCACCAATCGAGTTTTCTGAAAAAATTCCGAAAACAACGGCAGAAGGCCAACAAAACAAATTAATTGCCCGCAACATGGATGTATAATGTATTTGTATACATCCATGTTTGTACATGGATCAAGAATGTGTGAAAATTACTTGGGAATACATCATAGATACTAGGTCCATGGAGTACATCAACAGAAAGGAGTGGTTTTCTATGGAAGTATCAACAACATTTTTACATGGAAGTATCAACGGAAAGGAGTGGTTTTCTAAGCAAAACCTTCCATCATCCAAGTGTAGTATTACGTCCGAATGAACTATGGACCAAAAAGAGTGTTGAATGAATCAAATGAGCTAAAAGACAAAAACGAACGAATGATTCATTCGAATCGATGACCTGAAAGACAAAAAAGACTCAAAGACTGATTCATTCGAATCGATGACCTGAAAGACAAAAAAGACTCAGACTGATTCATACGATTCGAATCAATGTTTCGTTCGTTTTTGTCTTTTAGCTCATTTGATTCATTCAAATCGAGTCCTCACTCGGACTCGTTCGGTTTTTCCACTCAGCATTTTTTCGAGTCACGACCTGAATCTTAATATGGATCCTTATGCACGTTGTTTGTTTGATTCCAACTGGTTCGGTTTACCGACTCACTCTTTTTAGGACGTCCCACAGTAAAACTTGGGCGTCCTTATGCAATCGATCTGGGGTGAAGTTGGACAACACTCAACAGAAAAAAAAATAACCACACAGTAATCCGTTTTAGACCATTCTGAATCCAAATTCGCGAAAAAAAAACCATAGGTGTATGTCTGTGTGTGTGTGTGTGTATGTGTGTGTGTGTGTGTGTGTGTGTGTGTGACAAAATCTTGTGTACTCCGCACCGGCCTTAGTACTCAACCGATTTTCCTGGTTCTTTTTTTCATCGACGCGGAAAACTATCTAGTTGTGCACTACGGCGCTGGAATTTTGAATTTCGCTTTTTAAGGGGGGAAAGGGGGGGGGTTAATGCTTAAAAAACGTGCGTTTGCGGGCTTAATCATGTAAACTCTCCCCAGGCCTCAATTTCCAACCGATTTGTGTGTTTCTTTTTTGTTTGACTCAAATAACTTCCGAGTTGTACATAATTTTACCTGAGTACCAAAATTCGCAAGGGGAGGGGGCAAGTGGGGGATAATATTCATAAAATATCCGATTTTTCAATATTTCGGTTCCTTTACTGCTTACTAATTGTACACAACCTTTGAAATTGAGGAAAAATTCTCTTTATACCTCGGTATTTTCATGAATTATTCTCTGTACCACCATGGAACTAATAGTGGTGCCACTGTGGTGCCAGGACACCATGAACCGCATATTTCGTGTTTTTTTTTCTTTTTTTTTGTGTTTCACCTTGAATACGGATGTGAACCTCGACGGACCGCCTACTAAAACAAATAGATGAAAGTTCAATGTTACGACGTATTCCCGCTTTGGTGCCAGACTGGCACCATTGGTGAGGGAAGGGGGGGGGGGTGAACTCGAAATCGCATATTGGGTATCGTTGATCATGGATTTTAAAATGCTCTTCAGATTCGAGGCTCCCATGCCGCTAGAAATGTTTTGGTAGATAATGGTGAGGGGGGGGGGGGGTCACTATTTCTTGCCTAAACTAATAAACCAAATTACATCCAGTGAAACAGTTTTATCGCTTACCAACTGGTTAACTGATCTAATGCTTATCCAATGGGACGTCCCCTGGAATGCATGCATTACTAAACAATATGTTTTTGTGTGACTTCTGACCGGCTGGTTGTTAGTCTTGTGTTTGTGTTCTGGTCGCTTCCTTTTAAATTCCAAATCCGAATTATTTGTTGGTTTCTGGACTCTTTGGTTAACCACTTTGGTAAGTGATCGTATTGTAAGAACTCTTTATTATTTTGCAATAAAAAAAACCTTATTTATGAATTACTGTATTTTGGTAATTAGCGCATTTTCTTATTTTTCTATGAGGAAAAAAAGCGCTAGGGTTGGGTATTGTTACAAAAGTATCGATACTGTATCGTATTCGAGTTGATATCCCATGCACCGTTTGGCTTGAGTGTCGATACTTTAGTGTCTCAAAATAACAACTTAACCGATTTATCAGGGAAAGTATTTTTTTTATTAATTTCTTGCCATCAAGAGCCCAAGCTAAGTATATTATTGAACAATATTTCTCCATAACATTAATTAGTTTTATCAAAGACCCAACTGCCTCTCTACAAACCTACAAAGGTTCATTTCACTGATTGAGTTGGTATGTGATCGTAATGAACGGGTGAACGGATTCAAAAGACCTGGTCTCTGTAATGAGTGACCGTTTGGGATTCGAATCCGCCAAATGACCGTGTCTTACACACCTCTAGTACGGTGCATGAACGACCAACTTACCAGGTACTTAATCATGTATATAATAAAAACGGAGTTGAGTAGAACGTTATCTATATCCATGAAAATATTGATTTTTAAGTTAAATCGATTTCGACGGTTAGGTCATCATCAGTTTATTTATCATCATCAGATATCATATTGTTGTTATTTTAGTTATTGTTTGTTACTGATGATGACCTAACCGTCAGAGAAAAGGTGAGAGAAAAGACTCTGGTTAGAACAACAAGGATACGAGCTGAAATACTAACATGGACTGCCACTTCACAAGACCAAGGCGCTAATGAAGGGAGGGATAAGCTTTTTTCGAACAATTATTGCAACTGCTAATCAACAATAAGTTGCAACAATTAACGCATAACTATAATTTGTTATTCAGAGCATGTTGCGATTCAATTTCAAGTATTTCTTCACATTTTTCGTTTTTCTGGAAAGCAAGTTCTAAAGCTGAAATGATGGTAGTTGAGTATATGTTAATATACTAAAAGTTCCATTCGTACAAAGGGTGAGTGATTGGCCGAATTTTCACAGAGATATATACCTAGCAAAATTTTACTTATTGCTTACGCCTCTTCCTAGTGATTGATTTTCTCAAATAACATGAAGTGTGTAGTATGTCATAGGTTCATATCAGATGTGCATTTTTGTGAGGTCGAAGACGTCAGGCACCTGCCTTTCTTCTCCACTCACCTACCTCAAGTTCCCCTACCTCATTTTTTTCAGGAGTATTATCAGGTACTCTCGAGATACCACAATCAACATCAGATCAACACTCTTGTCTTTGTCAGTTCGTATCAAGTTCTCAACCTACTCAACCTTCCTCTCATCTTCCTGAACAATGAATGGTTACGGGTCGGATGATCAACTACCACACCACCAACAATTAATTGTTTAGTTCCAGGATTGATCACCCTTCACATATTACCTAAGTCGTTTAACGGTTTTGAGCCGGTCGACGATATAATTAAAACCCCTATTTCCCCACCAAAGTACTTACTTCCCAAAAGGCGAAGTCAATTTAGTAGGCAATTTTTGACGAATTTCACCAAATTTACATTTTTTAACACAAGTCAGAAGTAGAGAGAAAAGGGCGGTTCTACCCCATAACTATTAATACTACGACCTTTTGACCTTGACCCCTACCCCCCACCACCCCCTCCCACCCCCTGACCCCTACCCCCACCACCCCCTCCCACCCCCTGACCCCTCGCGCCACCGCCCCCTCCCACCCCCCGTACTCCTCCGCCCCCGTACTCCTCCCGCCCCGTACTCCTCCCGACCCGTACTCCTCCCGACCCGTACTCCACCCGACCCATACTCCTCCCGCCCCCTTATTCCTCCCCTCCCCCGTACTCCTCCCGCCCCTTACTCCTTCCGCTCCCTTCTCCCGCCCCCATACTCCTGCCGCCCCTTTACTCCTACCGCCTCTAACCTCTACCCCCCTTACGCCTTTCGCCCCTTACTCCTCACTCCCCCCTCCCCCCCGACTCGTTCCTATCACTCCCCATACTCCCCCACACGTACCCCATATATCCCCCCATACTCCCACGTACTCCCCCAAATTTACCCCCACATATTCCCCCATACTCCCACGTACTCCCTCAAACTTACCCCCCCCCCCATACTCCTCTACACACCTACCCCACATACTTCCTCATACACTCACCCATACTATACCCCATATACTCCCCCTTACATACCTCCACACTCTCCCCATACTTACCCCACACACTCCCCCTCACTCTCACCCTCATTCTCACCCCACCTACCAATGTCATGAGGTAAAAACAATAATTTAAGCTAGCTTGAGAATGGAGCTTCATGATAGGTTAACTATATGGCAGTATGGTCGATCTGTCCTACCCTGTAATCATGTTTCAACCTCTATTAGTTATAAGTTTCAAAGCAAGGTCAGTACAACTAAGAGAAATGACATTTTTTGTCCTGAAAAGGACAGTTCAAAGGATCTAAGGTAAGTACAACTAATTTCTTTACCATTAAGATGCAATTAGTACCATTGTTCGACCCTCTTGGTCGTTGGAATTTCCAACTAAGCTCTATCACCGCGTCAAGGTGGGGTCAATCGATAGAGTTTTTTTTTTTTGATTTTTTTTAATTTATTTTTTTTTTCAACATGAATTAATATAATTTTATCAAACAATATACAATTTTTTTAAATAAACAATATACAATTTTTTTAAATAAACAATATTTGAACATGAACGATAAACATAATGTATTAGCCTAATAGTTTGAGTCATCATTTTTACTGTCTTTTTCCCCTGCCGACCCTCTCTCCCGAAGGGATTTTCACCGCAACCTTTGAGAGGGTTACTCGGCCGGTCCTCACTACTAGCACCATACAGGATTTACCGTTCGGATACTTGGACCAAAGACAATAAAGGATGTTACATCTCAACTCTTTTTTTCTTCAAGTTTCATTACATTTTATTTATTTATTTTAATAACAAACAATATTCAAACATAAACGTAAACACATTTTTTTAACATTTCAACTTTAACTATTAATTATGAAAAACATATTTACAAACAATCAGTTATCATCCAGTCAGCTATTGCTCTACATTTATGGAATGCACATAATGTTGGTGCCGAATTATGAAAAATACAATGCGATCCTATCGCTAAAGGTTCAAGTAATGAAGATATTTTGGGGCATCCAATACTTTCAACGTCAACTATTCGTAGGTTTCTTGGGACCAGCTGTTGAACGAAGTCAACCTTTTGCTTTCCTTTCACATATATGATGTCATAATTAGAAGAGATGCGATGAAAAATATTTGATAGCTGGCTGTATTCCACATCTCCTTCATCCCACGGAATTCTGTGTACGTGCTTTACGATCCAATTATTAGCTTTTCGAGCCTTTGGAACGTAAATGTACAATCCCTTGGGTGGTTTGAAAATCCAATGTTGTGCTGAGAAAACATTGTGATCACTCAACGATAACTCTTTAACGATATGCTTCATTTCATTGTTGAAGAACCAGTGGAGATCCAGAACAACCTCTCTCTTTGACGGCATGATGATGACTGAAGGACAATCGATTATGGTACTCCTTTTATATAGGCTTCACGTGACAAATGTCAGTGGTGAAGTGGTCCAGCTGCTGAGGTTCGATGATTCGCTAAATCTCCTTCAAGACGTAGGATTCATACCTACATGCAGTCTGACAACATTTTTATACCATTCGACGGACTATATTGGTCAAAGGGTTGTACTCCACTGATCGGTCGTGAATGATGAGGCAATACGCTGTTGTGTCACCGGGAAATGCTACGCTCGCTTCAAATTCCAACATCACATCTATAGGTCCAGATTTGATGGATTCACTCTGTTTTGAACAATCCAAAACAACCAATGTTCCTCTTTCCTTGAATTGGTGAAGTGAAAGTAATGGATGATTGTATTCAACCCCGTAGTAACTTTGTTGAAATGTGGCATACATTCGGTAGAGGACAGAAAATTGATTTCTTTCAAAGTTGATATTCAGATCATCGTATGGGTATGATTTTGAGTTCAAAAATAACTTAACATTGCTCAGATTACAATGGTCGAAACGGCATGACAGTTTCCTCACCGTGTTCTTTCTTCCAGTTTGAAAAGCTAATATTACGTATCTAGGTTTTTCAACTTGAGACGACGTCTTGACGTTCCATACATGCTTCTGGGTTGTCGGAAGTAGAGGGTACTCGTAGAGCTCCAAGCAGCGGAAATCCATTCGTATTGCCTTTTCCTTTTGAAGATGACGATGAAGTTCCAGTCGATGATGGTTGTCGAGTGTGAGGTAGGGTACACGCCAAGAGAGGTGAGTCAATTCGATTTTGGTCCGAGCTGGTTCGGCTCCTGCAACTCCTTGAGACAAGTAGCAGTTTTCATCTCTTCTCGATCGTAGAAATATCAGTTCTTGCTTGACGTTGATCACTACTTTTTGATAACATTCGAAGAATCCAAGTAGCACACTGAGGGGTAAACAGACGTTGAAATACCCTTCAGTTGATACGTTGAGAGTATCAGTTACTACCCAACCATAGTTTTCAATCTCGTTCTCGGTGCCTTTCATGAACGATGTGTAGCCTTTCATCGATGATGTTATGCCGGGATTCCTCACTCGGTCGATTTCTGTGGCACATATTTCGTAGCGTATCTCATCAAAGAGAAACGGGAAGGCGTTGCTAGTCATTGACATAGTAGCTGGCGGCGGTGGTCCTGATCCATCTTCCTTCAGGAAACGTCCTTGTAGCTCCAGGAAACTTTGACTCGGTAGGGTGAAGAGGTCTTGATGCTGTATGGCGATCCGTATCTCCTGTCCATAGTCCAAGGATGAACCGTAGGGGTAGTGAGTATGGTACTCCACCCGTTCAACCCCTTCCTCCTCATTAGATAGGTGCTCTTCAACGTTCAACATGTTGACTCTTCGAGATCCAATTAACAACTGACTGATTTCAGGGTGTGCAGCTCCTTATATACGAGAATCCTATCGTACTATCTTCATTGAGCAAAATTCTCGGTATTGATCCAACTATTATGTCTCGAGTCGAATCCCAACCATTTTACGTACGCTCGACCCTCTCCATCTCGTCGTAGTATCTTCTCCACAAGATATATTCTTGGGTACTTGGTCAATTGTAGTTCTTCTTGATAAAATCCTCCGGCAACTTGTTTCTTCTCACTATCCTCCAGGATGTAGGTGGGTGGTACAGTCTTCTTCACTCGAATGATCTTGAATATTTCAGTTGACCACGAGGGAGTGTATCCCTTTTCAAATTCTGCTTTCCTCTTGGATATCCTCACGTAGTCGTCAATCTTGAATTTTGGCTGTTGTTTCTTCCTCTTCTTCGGTGCGAATAAGGTCTTGAGTGCCAACTTCTCTTTTCGTTTTCCTTTGACATCTGCGGGTGCCATCTTGATCGAGGAATGTTTGGTCTTGTTATACAGTCCAACGATTTCTTCTATGACATTCACCCATTTGTAATGTCCCTGCATACTGAACTGTTTCCAAAGCAATGTCTTCAGAGTGCGAATCACTCGTTCCACTATTGATGCTTTCAGATTGGTGAAGGTAGAGTAGTGGTTGATGTTATGACTGTTCAGTAGCCCTCTCACAGTGGCATTATAGAATTCTTTTCCACGATCAGTTTGTAAATGACGTGGTAAACGTGGTGCTGACTTCTCGAATATCTGCTGGAATCCCATACTGGTTGCTGTGGCTGTCTTGGATTTGAGTGGAGCTATCCAAACGAATTTCGATAGGCAATCTATTACAACGAGTATGTATCGATTTCCTCCATTGATTCTCGAATACGGTTGAAGTTCCAGTAGATCTGCTTGCCATAAATCGTCTATTCCTTTCAGAATCACTCTTCTTCTTTTATAGTTCTTCCTGGCTGGTCGATGAAGCTCCTCAATTATTTTTCTCTTGACGTCTGTCATGTTTCGAGTCTTGACACTGAATGATGATGTATTCTCAGATACTGATGTTTATATAGGTCGAGAAAATTACGTTACATGCTGACCCTCCCATCCGAAGGGATTTCCACCACAACCTCTAGGAGGGTTACTCAGCAAAATGAGAGATTTTCTTTTGATACCGTCTATTAAAAACAGGTCCTCACTACTAGTGCCTCATAGGTCTTACCTTTCGGATACTTGGACCTAGACGATTATGAATTATTTTCAGATGAAGTAGTGGGCTTCTTTCTTGGGTAGAATTTCCTAATAATAGCCCATTTCGGATGTGCCCGTTCAATGTTGAAATTCTCTGTTGAACTAAATCTTTTCTTATGTGCATTGGTCGCATCCAGTATCTTTTTGTAGGATTGAAGATCATGGTCCCTGATCATTGTCTTGTCCGGATTTTTCATGAAGAGAAGTTCTAATAGTCCGAGGGTGCAATGGATTTGCATGTCTGTTCCTATTCGCATTACATCATCTCTGATAGTTACATAACTGTCTCCCAATGTGAAGCGGTCAGATTCTCTGTGGTAGTGGATTCCGTAAAGGTCATCAAATCCTGGTTCTCTATCAATTTTCTTCCTGACGTACTCTGATGCATAATGTCCATATGATGGCTCAACTGGTGATGACGATGCAAATGGTTCTTGAGGGGTTGGAATAATTCTCACGTCTTCTTGCGTTGTCGATCCAGTAGGTGGTTCCTCTTTAGGTGACATGATGTATGGTATCGCAGTAGAATCTGATGAGATATCGGTTTCTTCTACTTTCCTTCCGAATAAGTCAAAAATACGTCTTGGTCTGGTTCTTCTTCTCCTGTTAATGTACTTCCATGGGTCAATTGTAGATGACACAGCTGTCTGCTCCAATTTCGGCTTCTTGGGTGATGGCGGATTCAGAATAGCTTCTCGAATGGGTTCAAACCTCTTCTTGAGATGTTCTTCTGTGTCCTCCCTGCTCCTCCTTATCTGGTTGTACCTCGCTCTAATAGCTTTACGAACCTCAGCGATCTCTCGCTCAATAGATGTTACTCCTTCCATGGTTTGCAATAGACTAACTGATTTATCCTAATTCAGGGTATTATATAGGTATCGAAACCTAGCCTATATCTCCCACTGCTGACACCACACTCTTTGTCTATGACCAAAAACCCATACCTACTAGTTTCCCAACACCTTGAACAAATGTCTTTGAATTTGACGAATGACATATCCATGTTTACATGGTCCTCGTATATCTTTTTCAAATTTAACGTGTCTTGTCTAAATACAACGATTAAATTGGCACAATCCCTGACCAAATGTTTAGGTATACGACAATAACTTTGGGCTAAATAAAAGCTATCTGTCTTACTATGTCGACCCATGCTGAAGAACATCCTAATCCTATCTTGTTTGTCGCAAGCTACGTCATCAAAAATCATTACGGAATTTGGTTTAGTTTGAGAGGGTAGTGGTACTTCATCACTATTTTCGTATTTGAAGAAGCCGATTTCTTTTAGGGGTTCCATGATTCTAGTCAATTGGACGTATTGAGGTTGGTGGAGGGTTCTACTAAAGAGATAGATGTTTTCAAATCTCAATCCCTGAGGAGAGTATAATAGATTGAGCATCAAATTTGTTTTGCCACCATTCGAAGTCGCACACATTATGCACCTTATACTATTGGGTAGCAGTGAGCTATGCCTTGTTCTATCGGAGGTATTCCCCTCTAACTTTGCCAAATTGTGGACTGGGAGACCGACACCTTGCTTCACCAACTGCATGTTGAATACTGAGGACGTTTGTGAGAGGACCAGCCCTTATATACTATTTGCAACCCACTATTACCACCACCACAACTTAAAAATTTCATCAACGCCCTCCCAAATTCTCATCACAAGTCCATTGCAATAACTTTCACCCCTCCCTTTTTGAGAGACAACGACCTGGTTGCGTACCCCGGGCCCACCCTCGCGTAATGGAACGAGTAAACCAAACATAGGTTATTACAAAACAAATATGAAGGATTGTGAATAAAATCAAAGTGGAAAATAAAAAGATAAAGAAAAAATAAAAGCAATCCTTTACATAGGTTCCGCTAACCATTGGTTGTTTTACTCGTTCCGCAACCCCCGGGAAATCCCGAAAGATTTCCAGCTACAGTGTGTAGCTTTGGTTGCTCCACTGGTACGCAACCAGGTCGTTGTCTCTCGTACACATTTACTTACCCACCCTTGTGTACATTCGATGATGAGAATTTATAACAGTGATGAAAATTTGATAACCTAAGACGGTGATGAAAATTTGATAACCTAAGACGGTGATGTAAATTTGATAACCTATGACGATGATAAAATTTGACAGGACCAGCCTGTTTAAAAATTTGATAACCTAAGACGATGATAAAATTTAAAAGGACCAGCCTATTTAAAAATTTGATAACCTAAGACGATTTTACAGGACCAGCCTGTTTAAAAATTTGGTATGGTGATAATTAAATAAAATTGGATCACTCAGGAGCCAGCCTGTAGTGTCCTAAAGCTAAGGTGGTGATGCCATCATCTAAAATATGTCTCTTATCGTCATTAGGGGACAGTGATATTTTATTGGTCACAATGGACTGTAAATTGTGATTTTTCGATCTAATACGACTACATATGTCTCTTTTAATTGACAATGATGACAAGCAATCAAGATAGTGGTCGACAGTGATTTTCTTTTCAACTACACATCTTTGCACCCCTTTTGCTCTCTTATATTCTTTTCCATCAATGATCATGGCATACATTTTCGGTCTCAAGCCAACAAATAAATTAATAGGTTTACCCTCTGCTTCGTCTTTGAACTTCCCCAGAACTTTTTTGTTTATATTAGAGTAAAGTGGGTGGTCTTGGGGATAATTTGAGGTGTCTAGATGGTTGAGCAGGTGGTTCTTCATGTCTCGATACCAGTCATCGGTTTTTATAGACATGATGAAGCTATCAGTGTCCATATATAAGAGATTAAGTGCGTCAGGGTAAAGGGGTTTTAGAACATCATAAAAATAGTTGTACATAATTGTTTTGGAAAGATCTAAAATTGCTTGGCCTACAAATATTGGACGATTGAATGTAAGGGTAGTTTTTCTCATTAAAATGCCGACTAGATTTTCGTTAAAAATAGTTGAATCTACGAAATTAGACTTAGCAATTAGTTTCTCAGCCTGCTGATAGCTAGTTACAAGTCTAAAATCGATTCGATTTCTAATACATTCCATTGTTTTTCCATATACTGCGTTATTATATAATTTGAACTGGTCTTTATCAAAATCGTTGGTGGCTTTCTTTCTTAACTCATTATTTAGTTCAATGTAGGGTTTTAACCAGTTTGACTGTCGGAATTTTAGTGCTCTGTTAATTTTTACCAATTTCAAACCATGGTCTAGCGCTTGTTTGAGAGCCATGTAGTGAACGACATAGTTTCTCCGACTACCTAGATGAGCCACCAACTTTCCACCAACACTTCCCAACTTCTCAGGAAGGAAGGGGAGATCATTATGGTGATCGTGTAACTCATCTGGGTAGTCGAGAGAAACATCAAGAAGATATCCGTATGGGTCGTCAGCAGTGAGGGATTCGAGTTTGATTGAATTTAGATCTTGTACAAAAGAAAATTCGCCAATGGGTAGAGGCATGGTCATAGCGGTGGAATAGAGCGCATTACAGTCTTGGTAGGCCAGAAACAAGTCCTCTTTATCAGGGTTGTAGCCCTCGATAAAGCGGTTATTTGCTTCGGCCATCCTTCCTGGAACTTGAACTAGTCCACCCCTAATGCCAGCCTCTACCATTAAAATTTGATTGTAGTCTGTTAGCAACTCAATTTTGACCTGAGTGCATTTGAGCATCGCATCCCAGGTCATCATTGGCGATGTGAAATAGTGAGCAGGATCAAGGGAATGGGATTTGATTGTTATATTACGGAATGATTCAAATATTTCAGCAAGGAGGAGTACATCGATTTTCATGTAGAGATCGCTATACTCCCCCATGCTGGAACAATTGAATACTTCCCACACTTTCTGTGCATGCTGATATTCTATGTTGGTTATTCCACTATGTCTCAATTTACTGTAAAAATCATTAATTGGGGGTAATTGGGTTTCATTGTATTTTTCCCATGAGTTCATATACTCGTAGGGGAATACTCCTTTCCTTTTCACAAGATCTAATTCATTATTATTAAAAAATTTAGGTAAAATATTAAATTCAGTTAAAGTTTTGGCGAGACCATCTAAACTGTTTGATAAAAATCGGAAGCTATCTAAAAATCTCAATGATATTTTTTTATTTACTCTTTTGGAGAAGGTGATGAAATTTTCAGAAGTTGATGCTATAACTTCAATTTGTTTTTTATTGTAGCCTAATTTGGGAATTATGAAGTGGGCGTCAAATCCAGAGAGGTTGTGGAACAGGACAGGGAGGAAGGAGGGGGGTTGATATTGAATATTACAATTACGATGGGCAGCTCCCCGGTAAGTCCCTAATATGTGACAATGGTCACGAACTTTGGGGTTTTCCGGGGAACTGAAGCCCTTATTGCACATGAAACACGTTGTTGCACTCTCATATTGATTTTTCTCAGCTTGCGTCAGAATCGGCATTTTTTTATTAGAACTATATATTTTACTCACTTCCTCCGCTACTTGATTTAAAAATTCTAACAGTTTTTCTACAACATCTTCCCCTCGATATACGAACAAATCTTTCGGTATTTTGTCACTGATGGGTAAGAATTCCTCTTGGATATGGACATATGCACACGCAGAAGTGGGGGTATGCTGATTGTAGGGGTGGGTGTAAGATGTTTCTGGGTTTGGGAGGACAGTATGGATATCTTCACACATGGACTCAAAATCTGCGTATACTACATAGGGGACTCTCATAGACCTACCCACTTTCTCAAATTCAACGTATGTTTTTTCAGGGATCTTTGGAACAGCAGGTTTATTAGAGTTACATAAATTTTCATGAGCTTTGATGTCCCCAGAGTTGTCAGTCTGCTTAAACCAAAGACACCTCTTGCAGAGGTTGATTCTATGTTCTTTTCTTGTAACTTGTGAACGAACTAACTTGTTAAAATCTTTAATGTATACATAATGGTTGTTTATAACCTCGCCACTACCTAATTTTTTCTCTAGTAATAATAAATCTCTATGGTCTTCTAGTTCCTGCTCAACAATTTTCTTGGGGTATACGTTATTGTTTTCATCCAATTTAAAAATGTTTATTGAGATATTATTGATTTTTTCAAATTTTTTGATGTCATACATTGTGGCAGGGAATCTAATACAGTCGAAATTATATCTATGATTGAGAGTTGTGTAGACTGAAACTCTTTCTGGATGTCTAGGTACACACTTGGCTAAAATTGAATATTTGAAACAAAAATTGTCCTCATTGATCACATTGATACATGCTTTTCTGCTTTTAATTTTTTCTGGGAGATCAATGAACATGCCTCCTCTTAGTGGGGAGTACTTATTGATTTTAACTCTTAGACCATAAATTAATGCCAGCTTCCAACCACTTTTTTTAACTTCCAACTCGGATAACTCTGTATTTAACTTTTCATTCATTAGTCTAAGGATGGAATCTATTTGAGTATTGTGCAATAATATATCGTTCTTGACCTTTAAATTACAATCCATCTCTTCCCCAAGAGAGTTATTTACTAAAATATCAAGAACCAAATTAAATTTAATTGCACCATGATCGTGAAGAGAGTTTTTGAGAATTTTAATTAATTTTGGTCTTATGTCAGATAGGAATGAAGGTAAATCCAATGCAAAATTTGACTGTATAAAGAAGGAAGCAATTCTATTTGTGAAAGCAGAGATGTAGGGAATGATCTGTTCATCATCAGGAGCATTAGCCAATATTTCTCTAACATTTGGGTCACCACCTTGTCTAGCATTATCTACCTCTTGACCACAGTTAGTGTTATGTGCTTCAAACAAGTAAGCATTCGAGAAGCTAGCCCCACATTTTTCACACACTAAGTTAACAGAACAGTCTATTTCATGATTGATCCTTTCTAAATTATTGGGGAAATACTGGCCACATTTAGTACAAAAATCTCGATTGTGTCTCACTGCTTCATGTTCTTCCCTTTCATCTCTAGTGGCAAAATCCAATCCACAATATCCACAAACATTGGCAAAGTAAGAGGAGAATAAGTCATCTGTGGGAGATATGTTCCTCTTTTTGGAAGGAGAGGGAGAAGATGGACCAGCGTGAGTTTGTTCGTGACTCAGCCTCTCCTCCATTGAAGGAAAATAAATCCCACAGAATCCACACAAATTTGAGAACATTGACAACCTATCATCAATGTCAGATGCTGGCCTCTTCAAAATAATGGGTGGAGAAGTATTGGTGGTGGGGAATCTACTTTCTCCACATTGGGTTTCATGGGCTATCAGCGTGGTCAAACTGTCAAATGCCCTCCCACAAAAGGTACACAACTTTGATGTACTAGCCATCTCTAGCTTTAAAGTATTTGAACTAAAATATTTTTATGGAAATTTGTAATCAATTTAACTCAAATTGAGAAACGAGTAAATTATTGAATGAAAAAAAAACTGAGAAAATTAATCCACAAACCTCAAGCAAAATAAAAGAATATAAAGAAGTAAATCCAAAACAAGGATAAGTGAATAATAACCAAATTTTCAATCAACGGACTGAAAAGAAAAAAAATCAGAAAATTACTAAACGAAAATTGTTTTAGAAAAACTAATAACCAAGATACAATTTTTTTTTTAAATGAAACAGAGAAGAGACCCAATCAAGTGATTGAGGAAAAAGAAATAATAATAACGAAATTTTCAATCAACGGATTGGAAAGAAAAAAAAAATCAGAAAATTACTAAACGAAAATTGTTTTAGAAAAACTAATAACCAAGACACAATTTAAAAAAAATGAAACAGAAAAAACCCAATCAAGTGATTGAGGAAAAAGAAATAACAATAACGAAATTTTCAATCAACGGATTGAAAAGAAAAAAAAAAACTTCAGAAAAGTAGCTATTAAACGAAAATTGTTTCAGATAAACCAAAACAACAAAATAATAACGGAATTATTTACAAAATAGAGAAAAAAACAATCAAGTGATTGAGACAAAAAAAAAGAACTTATCAAGGTCAAACTTGAACAAAGAAAGAAAACACAAAACCAATCGAGTGATTGAGAAGAAAAAAAGAACGTATCAAGGTCAAACTTGAGCGAAAAAAAAACTTATCAAGGTCAAACTTGAACGAAAAAAGAAAACACAAAACCAATCAAGTGATTGAGAGAAAAAAAAGACCTATGAAGGTCAAACTTGAACGAAAAAAAAAAACACAAAACCAATCAAGTGATTGAGAGAAGAAAAGGACCTATCAAGGTCAAACTTGAACGAAAATATAAAACACAAAACCAATCAAGTGATTGAGAGAAAAAAAGGACCTACCAAGGTCAAACTTGAACGAAAAAGAAGTTATCAAGGTCAAAGTTGAATGGAAAAAAAGGAAGTGTGGGTTTTTTGGGGGAGAGGTAGACCTAATTTGCAAACCAGGAGGTAAACTAATGAGGTTACTCACTTATCCCAGAGGAGCAGGGGACGATAGCTGAAGAGCAGGTCTGGAGCTAAAGAGCAGGTCTGGAGCTGAAGATGAGAGCTGGAGCTTGAAGAAGAGCACTGGAAAACTAGTGAACACTACAAAAGCACGAGCAAGAGTGGGAGGAGGAGAGGAGGAGCAGCTCCTTATATAGGGTGGGAATGGAGGGGGGTAGTTCCTTTGAGAAGGTATACAATTCGGTTAAGAAGGATAACCCTAAAAAATGCGTACTGAGAAGGAATACTTCATCACGGAGAAGTAATACATGAATAAAGTTTGATGGGGGGGTGTTTGACTATAGGCATTGAGAAGGAATACAATTTCATTGAGAAGGTATAGAATTCTGTTTAGACGGATAAATTTAAAAATTACCTACCTACTGAGAAGGAATACTTAATTCACAGAGAAGTAATACAAGAAAAAAGTTTGAATTGGAGTGGAGTTTGACTCCAGGCATTGAGAAGTTATAGCATTTTGTTAAGAAGGATAAGCTCAAAAATTACCTACCTATTGAGAAGGAATACTTATTAACAGAGGAGTAATACAAGAAAAAAAAAGTTTGAATTGTTGGGGTTGTTGACTGAAGGTGCATTCAGAAGGAATACAATTTCATTGAGAAGTTATTGAATTCTATTAAGAAGGATAACCTTAAAAATTACCTACCTAATGAGAAGGAATACTTATTCACAGAGAAGTAATACAAGAAAAAAGTTTGAATTGGAGTGGAGTTTGACTCCAGGCATTGAGAAGGAATACAATTTCATTGAGAAGTTATAGAATTTTGTTAAGAAGGATAAGCTCAAAAATTACCTACCTATTGAGAAGGAATACTTATTCACAGAGAAGTAATACAAGAAAAAAAAGTTTTAATTGTTGGGGTTGTTGACTGAAGGTGCATTCAGAAGGAATACAATTTCATTGAGAAGTTATTGAATTCTATTAAGAAGGATAACCTTAAAAATTACCTACCTAATGAGAAGGAATACTTATTCACAGAGAAGTTATACACAAATTAATTTGACCTTGGGGGTGGTGGGTGGTGGGAGGGGGAAAGGGGGTGGTTGATCTTGGGTATATAAGGGGCTGCTCTTGGAGGCGGCTCTTCATTCTGCTCCTGCTCTTCAAGATGATCAACTCTCTCTCATCTCAACTCAACGCAGCCAACAACCAGAACAACGGAATCTGCCGTCTGTCAGACCTTCGCATTGGAGTTCCCTACGAAGTGGTCTCATTTCAAAGATTGCAAAGTCGGTTTGGTGACACTATCGTCGCTTCATTGATCCCCATTGGCTGTCTTCAAGAAGCTTCCATTAGAGTCTTCCTACCAAAACGAGGACGAAATTCAGAAGTACAACAACAAGGTCATCAGATCAGTCAACCTCATCTACAGAGGCCTTGTCAACCGACAGCACGACTTGCAATTTGTGTGAAAGGTAAGTTATCATTTAACTCATTTAAATTATGAGTTTTATCCATATTCAACTATCGTAAATATAATTGTTTCATCGGAACTTTTCAGATGGCTTCTTCCAGTAAGCAGTGTTCAGTTTGTGGTGCCAACTTTGTCACAGTGAGAGCATGCCAGCTCCACGAATTATCCTGCACTCGGGCCTCTCCACAGGAAAGATCGCCCAGTCCTGCTTCTCCATCAATGTGGGTTACAAATAACGAATTCTCAACGCGATCCACTGATGAAGAGGAGTACTCTGACCCCATGAATAAGGTAGATTCAGTTTCATAGATACTTTCAAGTACCAATTTTAATTTTTACTGCTTACTTACATAATTTTTATGGTCATTTTCCAGACGTATGCTGTGATGCCATCTTCTAGAGAGTCGCCTCCCAGGAAGAAGATGAAAACTTACAGCCCATCACCTACTCCCTCGTTTGAAGACTACTCTGTCGTCGAATACCCATACCTTTCTCCCTCATACCTTCTTCTGCATCTACTACCTCCATCTCCGTCCGTTGATAGATACTCACCAGTACCAGAAGACGACCAGCCTCTATTGAACAACAGCTTAGATTCAGGGTTTCTTTCGTGGTGTTCCCAATGTTTAACTGACCACGAACACTAATTTTTCTATTCTATTTCATTGTATCGTTTATTCTTGAATTAAAATTTTTCATCGGTCCTTTCAAGGACCAACAAGTTCAATTTATACAAGAGAAGGAAAGACTGAATAAAAATAATTATAAAAAAAGTGTGTGATTTCGTAAAGAATAAGTTTTTTCATCGGTCCTTTTGAAGACCAACATGTTAAATTTACATAAAAGAAGAGCTTAGTTGGAAATTCCAACGACCAAGAGGGTCAACAAACTTTTTAAATTTCTCGTTGAAGTGTGATTTCGTGAAGTATAAGCTTTACCTTTGGAGGACCAACATGTTAAATTTACACATGATAAACTCTGTCGATCGACCTCACCTTGACGAGGTGACAGAGCTTAGTCTCCAATGACCAAGTGGGTCGAACAATGGTACTATTTGAATCTTAATGCTAAGAATTAGTTGTACTTACCTTAGATCCTTTGAACTGTCCTTTTCAGGACAATAGATATTTCTCTTAGTTGTACTGACCTTGCTTTGAAACTTGTGGTAGAGATTGAAACATGATTACAGGGTAGGACAGATCGACCATACTGCCATATAGTTAACCTATCATGAAGCTCCATTCTCAAGCTAGCTTAAAATATAGTTTTTACCTGATGACATTGATGAGGGGTGAGAGTGAGGGGGAGTGTGTGGGGTAAGTATGGGGGAGTGTGTGGGGGTATGTATGGGGTAAGTATGGGTGAGTGTATGAGGGAGTATGAGGAAGTCTGTGGGGTAGGTGTGTAGAGGAGTAAGGGGGGGGGGGGTAAATTTGGGGGAGTACGTGGGAGTATGGGGGAATATGTGGGGTAGGTGAGAGGGAGTATGGGGAGTAATGGGGTAGGTTTGTGGGAGTATGGGAAGTAATGAGGTAGGTGTGTGAGAGTATGGGAAGTAATGAGGTAGGTGTAGGGGAGTAAGGGGAATAATGGGGTACGTGTGGGGGAGTATGGGGAGTGATAGGAACGAGTCAGGGGGGGAGGGGGGAGTGAGGAGTAAGGGGCGAAAGGCGTAAGGGGGGTAGAGGTTAGAGGCGGTAGGAGTAAAGGGGCGGCAGGAGTATGGGGGCGGGAGAAGGGGGCGGAAGGAGTAAGGGGCGGGAGGAGTACGGGGAGGGAGGAATAAGGGGGCGGGAGGAGTACGGGTCGGGAGGAGTACGGGGCGGGAGGAGTACGGGTCATGAGGAGTACGGGGCGGGAGGAGTACGGGGCGGGAGGAGTACGGGTCGGGAGGAGTACGAGGGGGTGGGAGGGGGCGGTGGCGGGAGGGGTCAGGGGGCGGGAGGGTGGGGTCAGGGGGTGGGAGGGGGGGTGGGGTAGGGGTCAGGGGGTGGGAGGGGGGTAGGGGTAAAGGTCAAAGGTCGTAGTATTAATAGTTATGGGGTAGAACCGCCCTTTTCTCTCTACTGTCAGAATAGAGTATTAACACTCATTTTTGACTTTTTGTCACTTATTAATATCTCATTTCACGCTGATTCCGAATATTACGTCATTAAAGTAATGAAATATAGATTTTCCACCATTACATAAATCCCCAATAATAACGTTTTTGTATCCGATTATTCTAAAAATTTTAGATCTGTGACAGTGTTTTTTATTTTTTACCTAGGAACTGTGAGGTAGTTGAAGAGCTGAGCACAATAACAAGTGGTGATAATTAAATATACCACTTCCATAGCTGTGAATAAGTGACGGACCGGTGAATCAGCGACCAAATTTGCTGGTTGTTGAGAAACGATCATTCCCATGGCTCTCAGAAGTGAATCAGTCAATGTTACAAATGTAGAATTATTTTCATGTTTTTTCGCTAAAGCTGAAACCAAAAATTCTAAAAATCATGACTTTTTCTTTCGGAGATAAGACAATAAAGTATGCAACGAAAACAATAGTAAATCATATATTTAAGGAAATCTTTAATGTCCGTCACAATGGTCATTCACACGTATCTTTGCAGTATAAAACAGTGATGTAAATGAAGGTATTTTATTAAACGCTTCAACTTAATATCAAGAAATTATTAAATACTGGTGTTGATTGTATTCAATAAAACCACAATATAACGTGTTTGTGTATTATACGTGCATATTACGTTGCGACTCCATCTATGAAAGGTTGACTTACATGGACTGACCTTCATGGTAAGATTTGTTAACAAGTAGAGTCCGACGGCTGACGCAATTACTATACCCATAACCAGTAACCACAAGTCCAGAGGAAAGGGTGAAAATGGGGTGAGCCAACCTCCGAGAACCTGTGGCTTAGGTGCGATCATAACAACAGCTGAAACAAATAATACCATTTTCCCCACAAAGGAAGAGGGAAAATTTAGATTTTCGGCCTAATTTAGTTCAGTGATTTTTTAGGCCAAAATATTTTTCTACGATTGCTGTCACAGGGACCTCGGTCACAGCTAACCCCCCCGGGGAGGTCCGATGCGATTTATGTGTCACGAAGTCAGCAATGACCAAGCAAACGAATTCAGTAATTAATACAAGTAACTCAGAAATAAATATTAATAATATTCATATGTTTAAGCGTACTGATTTCCATTCAAAATATTGGTTGTTTGTTCATTTTTGCACTTTGATTTTCAATAATCATAGTGCAATAATCTTATTATTAAATGAGAATATCATAAACGATATCATGAATAGTAAATCATTAATTAATAATCTTGCAGGAAATTTTGCGATGATTCCGAATAAACTACATTATTATTACGAGCATGACATGCTTCAACATTATTAAATACAATAATTTGAGTGGTGCTCAAATACTGGCCAACAAACTCCTTTCCGTGAATATTAAGAACATTGTGGCACCAATTTCAATTGTTCAGGATGCTACAAGCAAGAATTACACATAACGAAAAAGTGTTATACTTCGTGAAACTTTTTAAAATGTTCCAAAACGGGATTTCATGGAGAAATTTTTAAATTTTTTTTTTTTCATGCTATAAATTGTGAGGCCTTTGCATTGTCATTTTGATTTAAAAACTCGAAAATTATTTGGATTTTTCTAGGAATGTTGCATTACATCACATTGATATATAGAACTTGATTATTATTATAGTTGACTATCTTGTACTGGTTCTTCTAAATTGATCAAACCTGCTTGCTAATCAAAAATAGAAAAAAAAATTTCACAGGAACGATTTGAATTACATTCCTGATCATAATATTCTTTCGGTACTTACCGCCACCCAAATAGCAATCGGAGAAGTCGATATATGGCCAATACTCAAGCCAATATGTGTTCGCCCCAACACCTATGTCTGCCTTTTCGGTGTACAGTGCTCCTACTTGACCTGTTCGTAGAAGTAGTAAAGATTTTGTATTGAATAACTAACACAATTCTTCAGACGTTTATGGCTTGGATCTAATTTCACTGATGGCGCAACTAACATAACTCTTCAGAGTTCAGTGCGTCTTCAGAGTACAACGCTAACACTGGATCTGTTTGCCGAAGTTGAATTTTGGTAACTAACATAATTCTCCGAATCCTCATGGATCTACATTATTTTGTTGGGTTGATGTTTTACTTTAGGTTCGTAAGAGTACCTGGGGTGCTTCATTTCAAAATCAAAGGAGCCACATTTCGCAAGAATAATCCAAAATTAAGTAACATGAAACGTTAATTTTTGAAGTTTGTTGTTGATTTAAGAATAATTGATGGTTTTATTACTATTTTTTTTTTGTTTTACGCTGTTTTGTTATATACTCATAAGTATAATTCTTGCTTTGCAATTGAAGGAAAAAAGTCTGCCAAGTGGTTGTGGCACATAGCTTCCTCGTATCCATAACCCGATTATATTGTTGATAAGTTCACTCCAAGAATTACATTTTCAGATGTTTCCATTACTAGGTGACTTTAAAAATTGGTAGTTAGGTAATTTTGAATAAAATGTTCAGTTCCGTGTTGGAAAGCGTGTCGTAATTGCGTAGACATAGAAAATATTTACAGTGGTGTCAGAAGTTCCGGAGTAATGCCACGATCAAGACGACAAGAAGATGTACCTGAGGCTGAACCGGATTGGAGGGTTTCACTAGCTCAGATGCAGCAACAAATCGATCAGATACTGTCAACTCTGACGGTACCGCCTCAACCTCAACCTCAGGTTGCTGGAACATCACAAACTCCAACAACTATATCGGTCCCCCGGCGAAGTTCAACTGCTCGTCTCGTGCCGTTTGATGGGACAACGTCGTGGAGAGATTTTGCTTTCCAGTTTGAATGGATCTGCAGATTAAACGGATGGACTGATGAGGAGGAGAAGAGAGGACAACTTGTAGCGGCTTTGAAGGGCCCTGCACTTACACTCATTTCCCTGCTGCCAGGCGAGCCCTCACTTGTAGAAATGATTGGGGCTTTACAGCGACGGTACTCAGGAGAAGGACAAGAACACTTGTACATGAGCCAATTAAGGAATAGGAGACAAAGGCCAAAAGAGGATTTGGCCTCTTTTGCGTCGGAAGTAGAGTTACTTGCAAGGAGAGCCCTACCTGGGGCATTGCAAGTAACGGTAGATGCACTGGCGCTTCCTCAATTCTTCCACGGCATTGCACATGATCGTCTCAGAGAACAAGTCCTGGCTTGTCCGGCAACCACGGTGCAAGAAGCCTTGGGTTATGCCCAACGCCTAGAAGCCAATCTTTTATGTGCTGCGGGGGCACGTATACCACTTCGCCAAGTGGGATATGAAGATTGTCCATCAGAAGGAGAGGAAGAAGACCTGATTCGACGTACCAAAACAGGACAAGAAGAAGAGGACATCAGGAAGAGGGGTAAGGTAATTTGCTTCAATTGTAAGAAAGAAGGGCATTACAGCAGAGGGTGCACTGAGAGGAGGGTGGTTCGCACCTGTACTTGTCCATGTAGTTGTCAAGCCAAGCCATCGGGAAACGAGCCAGCACCGATCTAGTGGGCAAAGGATTGGTGCAGGAGGAAACTAGGCCCATTTTGGCAGTACAAGGTGGCCCCACCATGACAGTGCGTGGAGCCATTGGTGGCCATCCTTGTGATATGGTAATTGATACTGGTGCTGCTGTCACAGTAGTGCGCCGAGATCTAGGAATAAAACCTGCTGAAGGAATGAATAAAGTATCCCTCCGAGCTGCAGATGGAAATCGCATCGCAGTGGATGGAATGGTGGACACATCCATTTCTTTGTCACCCGGGAAATCACATACACATCGAGTGACATTGGCAGCCATAAAAGAACCTTGTTTACTGGGGTTGGACTTTCTGGTGAAGCACAAGGGAATCCTGAACTTGCACGAAGGCTGGCTACAGATAGGTATAGACCGTGTCCCAGTGGAAGGTTTACCAGTAACCAGCAGCCAAACCAGAGGTGTGAGATGTGTCTTGAGCAGTCCTGCAGCTGATATTGGAGGTTCTCTGAAGGTGCTTCTAGACAGATCAAGTAGGTTCTTGGAACTAAACCAGAAGGAGATCCTTACAAGGCTTCTCCTGGAGTTTCAAGATGTATTTACCGAAAAATTGGCGTTGTGTGGAGCAGCCAGAGTTCCTCCACATCGAATTGATGTGGGAAGTGCAACGCCCATCCGCCAAACACCCAGGCGATTGCCACCCGCAAAACGACCTCTGGTTGATGGTTTAGTGGAAGAGATGGTCCAGGCGGGGGTGATTGAACCATCACAGAGTGCATGGGCCAGTCCCATCGTGCTTACCCCAAAAAAGGATGGTAGCACTAGATTTTGCATCGACTACCGCCAACTGAATCAAGTAACACAGAAAGACGCCCACCCACTACCAAAGGTGGATGAGCTTTTGAGAGGAGTAGAAGGCTGTAGCTGGTTCTCCACTTTGGACTTCTGTAGTGGATATTGGCAAATCCCACTAGCAGAAGAGGATAAGGAAAAGTCAGCATTTTGCACGCCGTCGGGCCTCTGGCAATTCAAAGTCATGCCCTTTGGCCTCTGCAACGCCCCAGCTACGTTCCAAAGAACAATGACTACTCTTCTTAGTTCAATCCTCAGAAAAGGAGTGGCTAGCGTTTATATTGATGACGTTTTAGTTCATACTGCTACTTTTGAGAGGCAGATAGAGCATCTAAGAGACATTTTTCAGATTCTAAGAAAGTTTGGAATGAAGCTGAATACAAAAAAATGCACTCTTCTCCAGCGTGAGGTAAAATACCTCGGACATTGCATTTCCAAAGAGGGATTGCACACTGACCCTGCAAAAGTGAAGGCAGTGGTGGAATGGCCAGTTCCACAAAGCATCCAGGATGTTCGGTCCTTCACTGGACTCTGTACCTATTACCGAACCTTTATTAAAGACTTTTCGACTCTAATGAAGCCATTGTACTTGGTGCAAAATACTACGCCCTTCAATTGGTCCTCAGAGGCTGCTAAGGCATTTGAAAAAATGAAGAAGCTACTTTCGCAAGCACCCATTCTCGGTCACGTTCAGCCAAATGCTCCGTTTATAATAGATGCCGACTCCAGTAATGTTGCAATCGGAGCAACACTATCTCAAATCCAAGAGGGTCATGAAAAGGTTATTGCCTATTACAGCTGCTGTTTGTCCCGGAGTGAACGCAATTACTGCGTGACAAGAAAGGAATTGCTAGCAATCGTTAAGGCCATAAGACATTTTGCTGATTATGGGTTAGACAATGGGCAACCATTAGTGGTTAGAACGGACCACGCTTCCCTGAGATGGCTCCTCAACTTTCGAAACCCAGATGGACAAATGGCGAGATGGTTGGAACAACTGGCCCCATACTCCCCTAAAGTAGTTTTTCGGCCTGGGAAGACCCATGGTAATGCAGATGCGCTTTCCAGACGTCCATGCTTGGCAAGTGAGTGTCGTCACTGTGCAACAAAAGAAAATAGGGATTCTCATGAGAAAACGGTGGTTGCTCGATGCAAGCTGGAAGGATGGGCGGGAGAGAGTCAGTGGAAGAAAGCTCAGAGGGAAGATACCGTTCTGCAGACAGTAATTCAGTGGTTAGAGAATGGAAAGCGACCCATCAGAGAGGAAATCTCAGGACAATGCCGAGAAGTAAAAATATACTGGGCAATATTCAATTCTCTCAAACTAGTTGATGAATGTTTGTATAGAAAATGGGAAAGCCCTGATGGAAAACGTGAGACACTCCAGATGATTGTTCCTGACGGATGGAAGAAAAAGATCTGGGAAGAGGTTCATGGCATGGGGCACTTTGCGGAACACAAGACAGCAAGCCTTCTCCGACAAAAGTTTTATTGGGTTGGAGTTCACCGAGACATCCATGATTGGTGTCGCACCTGCCACACGTGCAAAGAAAGGTATCAGCGTAGTAAGAGGGCTCCCTTACAAGTCCGTACATCAGGAGTACCCTTTGAACGCGTGGGAATAGATCTCATGGGACCTCTACCACTGACCAAGCGGGGTAATCGGTACATTTTGACTTTCCAAGACTACTTTACGAAGTGGTCAGAGGCAATACCATTACCGGATCAGACCTCTGAAACAGTAGCTAGAGCGTTGGTGGATCACGTCATAAGTCGGTTCGGTGTTCCCCTGGAGATCCACTCAGATCAAGGGAGGAGCTTTGAGGGAGAAGTTTTTCAAGGAGTGGCCAAGCTATTGGGGGCTGTCAAAACCCGTGCTACCCCTCTGCACCCTCAGAGTGATGGCCTGGTGGAAAGGCTAAATCGCACCATCTGGCAGCTCTTGTCCAAAATGATAACAGACAACCAACAAGACTGGGATGAGCACCTTCAAGTGGCTATGTTGGCATATAGGGCCTCGGAACACTCCAGCACAGGGTACTCTCCAGCTCGGTTGATGTTTGGCCGGGAATTGCACCTACCTGTACACCTTCTATTCGGCAAGCTCCCTCATGACACGTCGGCACCTGAGTATGTTGAAGAGCTTCGAAAGAGCCTCACGAACATTCATGAGGATGCACATAAGCGGCTACGCTTAAAAGCAGAAGATATGCGGGCGCGATATGGAGTGAAAGTGCAAGCTCTCAAGTATCTCGAAGGTGATAAAGTGTGGTTTTATAATCCATATCGACGCCAAGGGAGGAACCCCAAGCTACAGAGGAGTTGAGAAGGACCGTGTACAGTCCTTAAGGCTCTGAATGATGTTGTATACCGCATTCGAACAACCAAAGGGAAGCTTCGGGTGGTACATCACGACCGGCTCAATCCCTACAATGAGGGAGGAGAGAAGTGTTGATAAGTTCACTCCAAGAATTACATTTTCAGATGTTTCCATTACTAGGTGACTTTAAAAATTGGTAGTTAGGTAATTTTGAATAAAATGTTCAGTTCCGTGTTGGAAAGCGTGTCGTAATTGCGTAGACATAGAAAATATTTACAATATAGATGATCAGATGCATAGTTGTTAATCTCAAAACACCAATCTCTAAGTACCTTCCACTACCCTCATAGGGGACCATCTACACGCTAATCTAAACAATCCTAGAAAATTTCATCAAATTCGGATGAAAAATTAAGTGAGAAGATGTATGTGATTGGATCAAAAAAATACTTAGCCTCGGCTGGGATTCGAACCCGCGACCCCTGGGGGACAGTTGAAGTTACGGCTGTTACAAGTAATTCACGTTTGCGCATGCGCAGTCGCTTCTATCAGTCCGGGGATGATGATTTTCATAGGAGACTATCTAAAACCTAATCCACATAATCCCTGAAAATTTCATCGAAATCGGGTGGAAAATGTGGAAGTTATGGCCGTTACAAGGAAATTCACGTTTGCGCATGCGCAGTGGCTACTATCAGTCCGAAGGTGATGATTTTCATAGGGGATCATTTAAATACTAGTCTGTAACATCCCTGAAAATTTCATTGAAATCGGATGGAAAATGTAGAAGTTATGGCCGTTACAAGGAATTCACTTTTGCGCATGCGCAGTCGCTTCTATCAGCTCGGGGATGATGATTTTCATAGGGGACCGTCTACACACCAACCCGCACAATCCCTGAAAATTTCATAGAAATCGGACAATAAATTCGTTCAGTTATGCGCGTTACAAGGAATTCATGACAGGCACACGACAGACAGACAGGTCTAAAACGCAAAACGCGAGTGGAAATTTTGGTTTTGGAGAACTTTTTTTTTTCGTCCTTGAAAAGTGAAAACAAAGCTTCCGCTACCTTGGTAGACTCGGAAGCAATATTGGAATATGTAAAACACCGGGCGTTTTTGGTTTTTTAAGGTTCAATAATGAACATCTGAAATCAACCAAAGAAAAACAAATTTTAACACTCTCTCAAAATTTGTTTGTTTACGTTTCAAGGTACGTAGAATCCAAAAATCAAATAAAAAATGGTTATGTACTCCTTTTAGAGTGTAGGTGGGCCCATAAACTTTTGGTTGATGTCAATCACTCCTAAGGGTTGAAAAATAAGGGCTGGAATTTCCAAAACGCCCTAACTAAAACAATTGTTTGCTCTCCATGAGAACTAAAGGGTTGGACTTATGATAAATTATAGACACAAATGTGAATCGCAGAAGAGGCCTTATCTCCGTTCAAATTTTAGATGACCAAAATGCGATGGCTGTTCGTATCTTCGAACTGTACTCACTTTTGCGTCCTCAGCAACCAGTATTTATTTTACTGAAGGCAACTCTTTATGTCTGCTAAATAAACTTCATCGTGAAGAAAAAACATGGTTGGAAGGTAGTGATAATGGCAAAGCAGGCGAGTGATCTAATAATTAAACCATTTGTAACAATTCGCTGGTTTTTTTTTTCTTTTCAATTTACGTAGTTATAGGCTTGGTAACTTTTCATAAACAACAGTTTATATTTTCGATAAAACATTAATTCAAAGCATCAACTTGTACTCACCTATTCCAGTACGATTCTCTTTATATACCTCCCCCCATTGCATTCCGTCATAAACACCCTCTACTTTACAATTAAAAACGTTGCAAAACTCCTTTACCATCCTCACTTCAGAACCATCGATTGGATCATTATTTGAGTACGGAACGTAGGGCACAGTGAACAAACGCAACGCTGAAAAAATGTGACAATATTTGTAAGATTTATAAATTGCACAATGAAGAGCATGCGATATTCAGAGTTTGTTTTTTCATATCTCGAAACCTGATTCATCACCCCTAGAAAATCTCAATGCTTCGAGATTTGAATAGTTAGGCGTCAATGAACCTTCAAGAGACCCTAAGTCGTCTGCCAAGTTCTCCGACTAGTCATCACCCTCCAGCAATCATTTCTGATCTGCCAAACGGTTTAGAAATTAATGAAGACAAAGACTCACTTTTCTGTTGTAGATTTCTCATCTTATCAGGAAATAAGTTGACTCCATACCGAAAACCTACAGATGGGTGCCAGTCGTCGAGGTAAATTTTTGGAGATCTTTCAGGTTCGTGAACAAGCTGATGAAAGTTGTTGGTGTAAATCTTCAGAGGCCATTCTTCTTCTTCTTCTACCAATATGTACAATAGTGGAGAATCAGCTCATTATGCTGTGTGCTTCTTTCAAATTTCAATTGTGGGATATAAATGTATGAATTTAGAGGGGTACATTCATCGTACATGAATGTGCCTATATAATGCCACAATTTAGTGGAGTAATCATAAGAGAATTAATCATAGATAAGTAATCATAGAAATAAAATAGGGTGCACATTCCCATGGAGATCAATATCATGATTTAACTTTTCTGTAATGTTTAATTGAATATTGTATGAAAACTGTCTCTTACCCGAATTCTCGATTACTAGAATATCGGCTGAAATATTGGTTTCGTTTGTGGCCAGCAAAGCATCCCCGTAGCTGGAGTTTTCTTGGTCGTTCACAGGAAGGTAAATTATTTTAGGATTGTGACGTTCAAAAATTGTATTTTTGATGGCCTCAAACCACGCTGGTAGAAAACATTCAGGTCTTGCAATCTGCACAATGTACCTAAGTGTACACAGATAATTAATCAACGAAAAATTTGCCGAAGCTTATCCCCCAAATCATTTGATCTTCAAGATAATAATTATGGTGGCTATTTGATCATTTTGACTCCTTCAGAATCTGGCAAAAGAAATTATGAGAAGAGAGGGAAATCACAAGAGAGAAATAATAGTTGGAGTGATAACTGCTGAGTAATAATTTGAAGTATTTCCGAATTAGCATCAAGACATCTAAAACATATTGAGCCTGCGATACACACGGGACCAAGGGTAATAGCACTAATTGTTGAAACTAAGGCTGAAGTTGGCACTTCAATTTCAACAAGCAAAATTAAGAAAAGTTGGAATTGGCATCATTCTGTAGATAATGATATAATTAGTTTGGTTTACCAAACCCACTAATTATGAAACTATATATGTAATTATATCATAATGTATTATAATATTACAATCTAGCTGATGTCGGAGAGCTCTCGCCGAACGTGCTTTCTCTGTAATATGGGCACGACCGACGAGTATGCCCTGTGTCGTCCGAGTTTCGAAAGTACTTTTGGGAGCGGGTCAACTGGACTATCATCTAAGCTGATCTGAGAAATTTAATGTGCAAAATATTTACAACGATCTCACAAATTCAAAAAAACTACCTGAAAGTTACATTTTCCTGAACTCATGGGTAAACACGGAATTTAGGAGGGATGTACGAAGGATTTACGGAGGGATGTATCCCCTACAGTGTCATTAATTGGTGCTATTATCCAATGGATTGAAAAAGCCATATTTAATTCGGATATCAAACAATTTGAAAGTGATTAAAAAATGGAATTTTAATATTTAATCATTTAATTCTATTTGACGTACTTATAGAACCAGAGAAATTCTTCTAACAGCATGAAAATCTACAAGAATTGAATGATTAAAACTTATAACCTTACAATTTGGGTTGATTCATTCTGTGAAATTATTATATCTTCGAAATCAAGGATGATTTATGAGGTACTATATGATATTGGGGCAGCCTAAGTAGTTTTTATCATCAATACGGAAATGTTATAATCAAGCTGGAATTAGGCTGAATTCCCGTGCCTAAAAAATTATAAAATAATTATTACATGATATTATTTCAAGAACTATTTTACCATTACTTTATACTTATTCATAATGATAATTATATAATATATAACAAAAGGTATATATTATATATATGATAAGTATATAAGTATATACCTAATATATAATATACATGAATAATATTATCATACTTATCATTAAATTTAGTAATAGCATATTTTCAAAAATTATTCATGTATGCTTTCCTACATAGGAAAATATACATACTATTTGCATCAGCTGTGAATCATTTCAACTTTCGGTTACACTCTTTGTTGCAGTCTCATTTTGTGAACACTCACTGTTGTACTTTTTTGCATTTGTTGTACTACCCTTTTTTGCAGTTTTCTGCAAGTTGGAAAATACCTCTGCAACGGCCTTTTTTGGCATCACAACTCAAATGGTCAAATGCATCTCTTCGAACCTCTGACGTATCTGATTAATTTATATTTTGCAAGGGGACATTTTCCTACTAGCCTGAAATATGTGTCTGTAACACCTATCACTAAAAAAGGGAAATGCTCAAAGTATGATGACTTTCGCCCTATAACTAAGCTCCCAATCTTCGTAAAAATTGTCGAACACTTGGCCATCTCACAAATTAGGGATTACCTGAACAAAAAAGAGATACTGCATTCTCAGCAGTATGGTTTCCAACCTGGAAGGAGCACAGTCCAGGCAGCCTCCTCTCTGTTGATGAAAGTTTATGTTGCTCTGGAAAACAGAGACCATACAGCCATCCGCCTTTACGATTTGTCCAAAGCTTTTGACTTGGTCCCGCATGACTTGCTATTGAGGAAGCTTGCACACTGCGGCTTTAGTGATTCTGCAGTGGCGTTCTTTGGGACTTTCCTGAGTGGATGGAGCCAAACAGTTGTATTCAACGGGTCTTCGTCAACAGCATCGGCTATTACGTGTGGTGTTAAACAGGGCTCAGTTTTGGATCCTACACTGTTTCTAATATTTGCAAACGACCTGGCGTACCATTTAGAAAATATTGGGGGAGACATTTTCTTGTTCGCGGACGATATTACTGTATTAGAGTCAGGTCCTGATTCTCGTTCATTGACAGACGGTCTTCGTTCTTCTAACGACATAATTGAAGAGTGGTGCAAGGTAAATGAGCTCAAGTTGAACAAGAAAAAGAGTCAAAATATGAAATTCTGCCTGAACGGCAGTCTTCAAGACCCAGTTGATTTCCTGGGTCTTCGGTTGGACAACCGTCTCTCGTGGAGCAGCCATATTGATTGTCTGCATTCGGAATTAGCATCAGCCAACTTCGCTCTTCGTCGACTTTCGTCTGCTGTTTCCTTCCCTGTTCTCCGCATGGCTTTCTTCGCGCTTTTCATGAGTCGCGCCTCATATATGATCGTCACGTGGGGCAACTCTTCATGTGGGAAAACATTTTCAGACAGCAGAAGGCAGCTGTGGGGATTATATTCGGTTTGGGATACAAAGAAAGCTGCAGTGGGTACTTCAGGAAACTACGTTGTTTAACCATTCCCAGCCTCTTTGTGTTCAGTTGCATCACGCTGATCCACAATAACCCTGGAATGGTGCCGAGTGGATCGGAAGTTCACAAATATACAACTCGAGCTCGACATAATCTCCGCCCTCCCACTACTCGATTGACGACCTCTTTAAGATGTAATCCCTTGCAGACGGGCGTGAGGTTTTTCAACCATTTACCGGAGCCATTGCGCGAGCTTCGAGGAAGAAAGTTTGATGAACGAGTTAAGGCTATCCTCCTAGATGCCGAACTTTATGAGTCTTCGGAGTTTTTTTTCGGTTGTTACTTGAATTTTGTATCTATATGTATAAATGATGTTTTGACTCGCTGACGGAGGAATATTTGTGTCAAGTACTCCAGTCATGCGTATTTATTTCATTAATTTAGTATTCTACTTTAAGTTGCCGTGATATTGTCGTCTGTGATAGTGAAACCATTGTGTGATATTAGGATTAGAGTATGTAGGTGCATTTTTAGTTTTAATGTTATTTGTAGAGTGTTTATTATGTTTCATATATTCATTGTTTTTTGAAGACATTTATAAGTTAGTATTATCGTAGTTATAGCACTCAAAGTCCCACTAAATGTACCTGCCTACCTGTTCCTACTCGCACGTTGTTGTATTGGTTGTTTTTTTTTTCACGTCAAATCTCCTATTTTATTTTTGTTATTCGACTATTGTATTACCACCATGTGGCTGCTACAATAAAAACTCATTCATTCATTCATTGGTAACAATGGCAAAGCCGTGTTCTTTGCAGACGAGTGATCTATACACAGAGCCACCCACACGAGCGAAGAGGGTGTTTAATCTTAATTGGACCATGGTAACACTAATGTCACCGAAAAATCTCAGGAACTCCACAGCTGTCTCAAGGTGTCACCGGAGTAACCAAAATTAAATTGTAACTCTAAATGTAATGGACAACCAAATTCTGTATGGCGTATTGGAAGTCTCAAAATAGAAAAAATTATCCAAATTTTCGTCTTAACTCCATTTTTTGACTTTCAATAACTTACAAAAATGGTTTAAAAATGCAGCTCTGTCTAATAATTTTTAAATTGCAACTTAAATCTAGTTAATCTGGTGACACCTTGAGACAGCCGTGGAATTCCCAATATGTTTTCGGTGACACAAGAGACACCATGGTCCAATTAGGGTTGAAACAGGATGTGGTCCCGTGAAACGCAAGGGTGACCGACTGGTGATAAACATATTTATTTTAACTACCTACCGTGCACATTTTTCTCGTAAGGATGTAGCTATTAATTCGGCCATCGACGTATCACATGAGTCATTGGGACTGTTGGATGAAATTCGAACGAGTGAAAAATTAACTGCAGAAAATTTTTGGAGAACTCCCAGGTCTGCAACTATGGTGATGCATGTGTTTTGTGTGTCGATCGAAAAATATTTTTCAGCAATCTGTAAATCAACTGGTAATTATTTATAACAACCAGAAGTCTAATCCAGGATACTGTAGTGAGTTATTCATCTTCATCATTTATTCAACAGTTTTGAGAACGGTGATCCACCGAAGACAGCAAGCTAGAGCTGATAATTGAACTAACAGTACGAAATCCAACATAATACAGTTGTTATGTTACTGGTAAAACACTTATTATTGAGTAGTGCGTCGAATGAAATCCCCAATAAACATATTGTTTAGTAATGCAGGGGCCGTCCTATTGGATAAGTATTAGGTCAATCAATACCAGTTGATAAGCGAAAAAACGTTTTCACTCGATGTAATTTATTAGGTATTTTAGGCAAGAAATAGTGACCCCCTCACCATTATACACCACTAAATTTCTAGCGGTATGGGAGCCTCGCATTTGAAGAGCCACTATTATTTCCATGGTGGTACAGAGAATAATTCATGAAAATCCGGAGGTTTGGTGAGAATTTTTTCTCAATTTCAAAGCTTGGATACAATTAGTAAGCTAGTGTATAGAGGAACCGAAATATTGAAAAATCGGATATTTTGTGAATATTATCCCCCCACTCGCCCCCTCCCTATGCGAATTTAGATACTTTAGTGAAATAATGAGCAATTTGGAAGATTTCTGAGTCAAACAAAAAAAGAAACTCGCAAATTGGTTGGGAATTGAGGCCTGGGCAGAGTTTACAAGATTATGCCCGCATACGCTCCTTTTTTGAGCATCAACCCCCCCTTTCCCTCCTTAAAAGGCAAAATTCGAAATTCAGACGACGTAGTGCACAACTAGATAGTTTTCCGCGACGAACAGAACAAGAACCACGAAAATCGGCTGGAAATTGAGGCCTGGGCAGAGTACACAAGATTATGCCCAAAAACGCACGTTTTTTGAGCATTAACCCCCCCTTTCCTCCCTCAAAATTCGAAATTCCGGTGACGTAGTGCACAACTAGATAGTTTTCCGTGACGAACAAAAAAAAAAGAACCACGAAAATCGGTTGAGAACTAAGGCCTGAGCATAAGACTCAAGATTTTGTCACACACACACACGGACATTCACCTATGGTTTTTTTTTTCGCGGATTTGGATTCAGAATGGTCTAAAACGGATTAGTGTGTGGTTATTTTTTTCTGTTGAGTGTTGTCCTCCTTCACCCCAGATCGATCGCATATGGACGCCCTAGTCTTACTGTGGGACGTCCTAAAAATTGATAAAATCTGGTTGGATTTTCACAATGCAACTTGGTGCATATTTCAACCAACCGTTGGCTCCCTGTAAAGAATTGAGCGTTCAGAAGAAAATCATCGAAAATGCAATTGTGTTTCGCAAATAGATAGAGAGAGAAAGATGCTATAATATATTCCAAAACTAGACTAAAATCGTGGTATTTGTTTAGCTGATCAATTGCAATAATACGATTCTACAATAAATTGTTAATGTTGATTCAAATTTCTAGGTACGTTGATAAGCTTTCTTGTTCATGAAATTCTGTAGTGACGGCACCTAACTACAACTCTCTGATCTTTTATACTTGGGTTATCAAGAACTCTGTGTGGCTAAAAGCCTCGAGATATTGCATAACCATTGTTGTTTTCAACGACCGAAACGAATGGTGAACTATTGAAAGAAACTTGCAAAGTAAGTGTTGTAACGCGCAAACTGCTCGAGTACAGCTCTCTTTTATCGCTAAAGTATCTTCTAATAAGATTTCTTTATTTCCGGATGAAATGCGATCCACAGGAAAAACAGCTACCACCAATCCCAAACAACTTCATCGAAAGTGGACAAAAGTTTTGAAAATTATGTTTGTACGATGATTTCACGTTTTGGCTAATCAGGCTATCAGTCCGGGGACGATATAATTGATAAGAAGCCTCCCTCAATAATACCCATTCATATTTATAGCGGACGATCTCTGAATGTCTCGTGATCGGATCACGGTGACAATCATAGTGATTATCTAGGTTCCAACCCTCAAAATCTCTGAGAATTTCAATAACATAGTATGGAAATGAATTGTAAACGTTATGTTTGTTAAAAGGTGCGTCTATGCATGCGTAGAGGCTGAAATCAGTCTGGAGCCAATGACATTTTTGAAAGACCATCTCCCTAACCCGCACAATCCCAAAAGTTTCATTGGAATTAGACATAAAAGCATTTTTGGACTCACAAAAACCCCACACACTGATGAACACGCAAAAAAAATTTCAACTTATTAATTTAATTGATCAAATTTTTAATTTTAGAATTTAGATGACTTCATTAACCTCTAAAAAGTATAAACAAGGCTATCTTGAGTGGACTGGGAAGTCGAAATCAATAATACCATACCGTGAGTAATAATTTGCAGCGTTTTAATTTCAATAATTTCTGCTTTCTCAATTGCGCTCGTACACATTCCCGATCACTAAGAAAGAAAATCTAAACCTGATAAATTCAAAAAAGGTATTTCATCCTATGTGAGCAGGTCACTGATTTATTGGTCATACCTCCTCAGCCAAACGTGAAGTCAATTCTTCATGTTCAATATCTTCATAACACGAAATCTGCATCAAATTCTTTAATATGAGGAGAAAGGCTATTAGAAAAAAATTTCTCATATTTAGATGAGAATGAATATTCAAGCCTTGGTTGATGATAACTACTGTGATGCAGCGTGAAACACTACTGAGTTTGTGATATTTGATTGACGCTGTCCATGTCATTGTAAACTGGTCACGTTTTTCATAAGGGAAGTTGAGTGACATTCGACGTTTGACGTCAACTTTGTCTAATGTTGACTAAACTCACCGGACTTGTGATGTTGTGAAAGAAATAAGGATCAATATTGTGTATTTAGTGTACTAGGTGTATTCATGCTACAAAAAACTCTGACATGGGGTCTGACAATAGGTATTTTTTAAACCAATCCATTCCAACCGAAAAACACTCCTAAAAGAATAAAAAGAGAGTGTTATGGGAGATTCCAGTTACTACGGTACCGTATTCAAATTCTCGACAAAATAACAAAGAACAAACCACTTATAAGCCCACCTAGGACTTGTGGCACATTGTTCTAGTCTGGGACTTCCAGTTGAAGCCAGCCCTTTTCTTCTTCTTCTTTTCATAGGTTTTCACGACAAAATGGGCACTGCGATCAAACAGGATGCCGTCCAACACTCAGGAAGACGGTCTTTTTAGGTACCTCACGAACGATTCTGAATGTCTACTTGACGTTGTATACTTGAAAAAAAAAAAACTTCCGTCATCTAGCATTGCTAACCATTTCGCAATTCATGTCAGATTTCTGATCCCAGTAGCAGCGATTGTCAGAAATCTGAATAATTTTGCTGTGGCCAGCAACTGCACCTTAATCGCCTGACTCTTCATCAGTCAGTACATTTGGCTCAGGTGGTTCAACATTCAATCGAGTGTATTGGTTAATTCCATCAGGCGTATCACCAATTAGTAACTACATCAAGGGCTTCTTGAACAGAAAATCCAGGCCTGCAATGAAAAAAAGTCTGCCAAGTGGGTGGGATACATAGGTTCCTCGTATCCATAACCCGATTGAATAGATGATCCGATGCATAGTACCTAGTTGATCTCGAAACATCAACTACCCACACAATCTCTGAATATTTCTTCGAAATCGGATAAGAAATGTAGAAGTTATGAGACAGCAACTAAGAGCCCCTGAGAGACCATATGTGCCATATGGCATCCCTGATGTAAAACCACTTCTTGTGAAGTTATAGCTTGAACAAATTCCAACAAAACAATTTTATCCCATAAATAAACATTCTGGTATAAATAAAATGAAAAAAAATACTGACAAAAATATATACCTATTTTGATTATTTACACTAAGTTATTCAGCAGCGATTCAACACCAACAGATTGGTCCATTTTCAAATGAGAAACAATTGTACTGAATCACGTTCTGAACTAAACTAACGCTGGAAGCGTTTGAGGTGAATGTTCTAGATCAAGAAAATAAGCAGAAGTAAACAATTAAGTCAAAAGTTTACTTCCAAATGATGTTCAAAGGAGGTTGCCTCCATACGGAGGTTACGCCATACGGCACCGCTGGTTAATAATACCTAGCAACATGGTCCAAAAGCACCCACGGCTCTATTGGGCAGAATCGGCCAATCGATTGTGTGTTACCACTTTTGGACCGAACAGTATCTACGAAGTAGAGAGCATGTTTTTTCGAGTAGATCATCATTAAATATAAATGACTGAGCCCTTAACGACGTAAATAACAAGGAAGACAGCACTAAAGGCTAAGTAAGCATAATAAAGTTGATGTTTTCTCATCTTTGCACACGGCGTATGAATAATTTACGCTGTTTGCACATTGCTTGTTCCACAACGGTATTGAACATTTTTTGAACCCGCAGTGTCTCAGTGTAATCATCGTCCCCAAATAAAGTTTTTCTATCAAACAAACATTTTGATAGATTTTTGCTTATTGAGTTTTTCGTTGCTTTCGCTATATATGTAACTATATATGTAATATGTCTATATATGTTTCGCTATATATATCCTTCGCTATATATGTAATAAGTACCTACTATTTTCATAACTGAATGTTTCATAAAGATGGTTTATTTGTGAAGATCTTTTGGCGATACGAAGAATACAAATTTTCATCTTAAACTCAACAGTTTTGGGCTTCACACCACTTCCTGAATAAATGTCGAACCCGGGCCACCCATAAAACTGACCATATCCTAAGTCTACCATCGGAACGGGACTTTTAGTTTAGTGTTGCTATCCAACTCTAAAATGTAGTCTATATTGTAATGATGCCATAGTGATATTGAATTTCTAGTTTTCCATGAGTTTCTTCGTAGGTATGCTACAAATGGTTGAGATACCTTCAACTGGTGAAGCACAGGGAATAGATCCAAAAAATTACGATACGCCAAAAGATAATTTATTACTGCCCTGATCCATCAATTAACTTCTGAATTATAAACGTTATAAGCTCATGTGCTTCAATCAGAAGACACTACAGTCCTTCCGATTATAATATAAGTGACATGGACTAGACATTATACGTAGTTCTAATAATCGGTTCCGTCACAAAATTGAGGCAATTTCTCTCATGTGAGACGGGTCGTAATGATGACAAAATATAGAAACTACTCATGTCATTTTCAAATTACATAGTCATTATCCAATTCACGTTGTTCCTACTTGCACTTACTACAGCCGACAAAATTGCATATCTATTGTACGTAATATAAGATTTTTTTCTACATTATAACTACTATTTAAGTAACGAATTTAAGTAGAATAGAGCATCAATCAAAAGATTCAGACGTAATAGAGACGAACATCATTCTTGGTTATCCATGGGGTTCACCTTCACCCATAAGATAGTCGTCAAACCATTTCGGAGTTGGATTCAAAAACGAGTCCTTTAGTTTCAACCCCTTCTTTAAATACAATTCCAAAACGAAAAACCCAACTGACATAGCAGTGCCGATGAAGTACAGAAGAAAAGCACCTTCAAGATCCGCTACGTTCAAAATCTTGGGAGGATATTTTATGGGCCGTGATGACCACTGCATGTCCAACTGTTTCCTGGAAAACAAAATTTGGATAATTGTTGATAATAGGTTACTACCTTCTTAATTTTGTATCATCTCAAAGCCTTTAAAATGTGAACAACATAATAAAAATTTTATTTCCAACGAGGAGAACGTTAATTTATATAATATTCTTGGAAACGAAAATTGGGGATGTCCAGAACCAAAGAGTATTGTCGTAACTTGACTGTGAATTGCTTCATACAAGCATGCCAAACACCTTAAAGTTAATTATATAGATTCAAAGCTGCATATCGATTGCAATAATAATAATAATTGCAATAATTCCAATTATTGGAATCATGTAGTAGGCTCTATTAAAGAAAAAATTTTAAACAGCGGTTTATAAAATGCAAAGGAACGAAGTATTGAAATGTCTTATCCTAGAGAATTAAACTTTTAAGCTATCCAAGAAGACCAGATTTTGGTTTATTATTTTCGATAATGAACCTTTGGAATCGACCAAGAAAAAAAATTGTTACCCCCCCCCCCCCCCGCCACTAAAAATTTGTGGTTTACGTTTCAAGGTACGTAGAATCCAAAAATCGAATAAAAATTTGGCCGTCCGTACGCGGCACTTTTCCCAGTTAACATTGACCGATTTTGATTAAATTTGGTTTGTTGGCTCCATTTAGGGTCTAGTTGTGCTCCGAAGATTTTGGTTGGTGTAGTTCACTTCTAAAAGTTGAAAAATAAGGTTTGAAATTTTGGAAACACCCCAACTCAAGAAATTTCGATATGAAGGTATTGTATTCCCATAAATTTAAGATAGTACAGAATTTTTTGACACCACGCGGAGTCCTGTAGGACAAACCGTTCGTTCCCTACGAGAATTTAAGGGTTGGACTTACGATAAGTCAGAAACATGAGTATGAATCGCAAAAGAGGCCGAATCTCCGTTCAAATGTTAGCTGACCGAAATGCGATCGATGTTTTTTCTTCAAGTTGGTTGGTGGTAACAATGGCAAAGCCGTGTTCTTTGCAGACGGGTGATCTATATAGGAAAATAATAAACCTTGGTGTAATAATTTGCAGCGTTTTTATCCTTAACTCGATCACAATTCTTGAAATTGTGGAGAGTTTGTATCTTTTAAGAGTGCGAGTACATATCATTTCAGCACTACTTACGTATAATTGAGGTACTTCCTGACACAATCCGCTTCCCAAGCATAGTACAAACCACCGTTCTGCATTCTTCCAATAATGTCATTCAAACGGTTTGCATACGGAGATCCTGCATACATACATAAATGAAATTGAGAGGTTTGCTTATTAACCTTGTAAAAATGACACCATCTTTTGGACAGGTTAGTGACTAAATTCCCTAAATACTTTTAGAATTGCGACTCTGATGGGGATAGTACAGACCATTTGGTTGAGCAGGATCCTAGTATTTTTGAAATAGTATCTTACTGGGGACCAAGACATTACAACAAACCATTCCTTTGGACTAGGAGGAAGTTTTGAATCGGTCGGTACATGTGAGTTTCCAGGTAGAAATGAACCAAGTGAAGGAAAGCATTGTTCATACTCTCTTTTTGAATGAGTTATCGACACTTCTAGGTAAATTAGAAGATGTTCGATTCATCACTTACCTACTTGGAATGATCATAAACATAGCTACGTAAATCCAAAATACCTGACGCGGTCATTCATGCGGTGGGGGCGGCATATTGAATTAATTAAGTGCACTGATGTATGTAACATACGTTACCTTGGCAACGTCAGATATGACGAAATCGAGCGAGAGTAACACTAATATAATTATTATAATATAGATAATCATATTGTATTCAATATCTCCCTGCCCACTCTCACAGTCCCACAAATCCGTAGTTTATTCACTTAGCCGTACTATGAACGGTTTTCAACATTTATGTATGTATCTATTTGTTTCAAGTATTGAAATAAGAAAATCCTTCAATTTTTGTCACTTGACCATTCTACTTAATGAATATGCACTTTGAATGAGACACGAAAGCTACCTGTATCTCAAGTTATTACTGTCTTAATCAGAAGGTATTTAAGTATATTAGTGAATCTCAGAGTGATTATGATTCAATTTCCGAGCTCTTTTGTAATTATTTTCGCTATAACTAAACAATTATGATCATATATTTTTATTTTATGAATTGCTCACCTTTTTGCATGTTAACGACGAGTGGGGACACGTAATAGTTATCTTCATCACTCTGGACTTATTTATGAATTTGTCTGTGATATACGGCAGTTCCGTGTAATGACCTGTGGAATCACCCATAATATACATACTTACATATAAATGATTTTCGTTCCAATATTGCATCATTAATGTTCAAAATCGTAGAAATATTTGGTTTTATAACAAGGAAGCTTTACACGAATTTGAAGATTATTTATTCGATTGGAAATTTAAAAAGTTGAAAGATTACCTACATTATGGTATCGATGGTTGTACCTACCTCCCGCCATTCTTTCGATGCCCAGACCATATGGAGTGTTACTTTCACTCATCTCAATCAGTTGTGGAGTAGGATATGCCTGAACAAATAGTATCACCAATGGGGGAAAAAACGGATTATTCATTCATTCAAAATATTTTAGAGACACTAGGTATGTGCCTCAAAAGTTATCGAATAGACATGTGATTATTCATACGCACCCTGAAATTACTAGCTGCCTTCTTTATGTTGGGATCTTCTGCATGAAGAATTCCAAAGACCCACACTTCATGGTCGGTCATCCAAATTATATTGCTCTCTGCGAGATCGACAACTGAGTTGATTGGTTTGGTCGTTCTACAGCAAACAAGCGGTGAGATATTGGTCAGTTTAGAGATCAAATAATACATCGTTTTCAATTATTAGCATTTCCACTCGCTCCTCTCGCTCATTCAAGACAAAGATCAATTACGACTTATTCATGCATGTGGTTGCGAGTTGGAGTTCAACAGATTTGTGGTCTTGCAGAATTGTACTCTTGCGGAGTTTGTAGTACAACGGTTGAAATCTTGCAGGGTTATTCTCTCAAGGGTTTGTGGTCTCGTGGGATCAGAAGATTGGTGTAAGGAGGCACCTACTAAAATTCCTCTCTGCTTTAACCCTACGAGAGAAAATCATGTGACGGAGAGTGGTGGTAGAAACAATTATAAAATACAGAATATTATGAGTGCTACAACGTTGTCTTTCTACTCCCTTATTATCAAATTAGTAATTGTAATTGTTATCGTTGTTAACATTGACGCACACATTGAGACAATGAATGACAGATGAAGCCAAAGTCCTATATTAAGAACGTCAGAAGAAGAAATTATACCGGCCTCATCACTGACAACTCCCACGGTTTGGGGAAGGAGGACAAAAAATCCTAGTTCAACGAGTACACTATATGAAGAGACCTAATCATAAAGAATACATACACCCTGAAAGAAGTCAGAAACATAAAACCTGCTGTTGTACGAAATTTGAATATAATTTATATACAAAATTATAATATTTTTATATTATGATATAATTTACTATAGAGAATATTATTCTCTATCACTTCAGCAACACTGAAAAGTATAATCTTTTTTTTGACTACAAATCACAACCACAGGTCTGAACCACTTAGATGAGAAAGTCCGGAGAGCTGCCTATCAACCTTGAGAAGCAAGCTCAGTGATCTAAAATAAAGACACCTGAATGAGGATAATGTGCAACTATAGCCTACCTACTGAGGGCGATTTGTACTGCGCCCCTTCCACCCTTTGACACTTCCTGAAATCTCATGCCGGAGCGCCGATTTCGTCGAAAAATTCATATTTTTTCGAGTTTAAACACCAAATTTTACCGTAAAAAAATAAACTGATATAATGATAGTTATTTATTGATATGACAGTGATTTAATGTTTATTTAATGATAGTTTTTATAACTGATAGTTTAATATACCGATGGAAAGCTGGTAAAATGGAGATGTTTTTATCGTAAAGATCGTCCCTTTTCGGTAGGTGACATTTATGGTAGCAAATCACCATTGAAAATGAGGAAGCCGGATATTATCAAAATTTCAAGTTCAAGTTGAAAAAAAAACACATGTTTCAGGTCACGGGGTCTTCATACTCGTATTTTAGCTCTTCTTGTGAATAAAGGGAGTTTTTGCCGTTTTGTTGACATAAGGTCGAAAACACGAAAAACATATTCAGGTATAGAAAAGTTGGATTTGTAGTGGAGTATAAACATTTTTATAGGACAAAAGTTGTTGTAAATTGCCTAGTTGTGGAATCGATCCCTGAAGTTTCTTCGCACTTATACCGAACACCCTGTATTCACGTAAATGAACTCTTCCAAGTTGATCGGTGGTTGTTCAATTAGTAGGTATTAACAAAATTGCTCGTAAATGTTATTAGTTATTGACTTCGAAAAACATAATTTATCTTATTATTAATTTTAGAATATTGGTCTATTATACCTTGGTATAGTTAAGAAATCGTATAGTTCAGCAGCATATGCGGATGTTATGACCAGATAAGTGAACTCAAATGCTGTGAACAAATGTCGGACTGGGGATCCTGGTACAAGACGTTGAGGTTGTTGCAAAACCAGCATCCCGATAGAACGAATCATTGAGTCCGTGTATGTTATGAATTTGTGATTCATGTAGATTTCTTCTAGAAAGTCTAATCAAAAGATATAATTTGTCATAAATATTATATACGAACGGGATGATGAGAAAAGTCGCACTTGTCATAATAAGATGGCGATAGCATTCAAAGTACTTACGTGGTGCAAATTTTATGGTTGCTTCAGTCACCCAATGCAAGCCAACAGCTGATACGAAAACGCACAATACAATAACGAGCCATAATGAAAGTGGAAATGGTAAAAACGGAGTCAGGAGCCCACTTAGTAGTTCAGGTTTCGGAACCATCACGGTGAGTGCTATAATTGGAACATCAACAAGTTAGTATCGAGAGTTCGAATTTTCTTATAATTGATGGGCTTCTGATACTGGCAAAGTTGCTGAAGCTTATAAATTAGAAAATATTGCATAGGAAGTTAAGAAGAAATATGTTTCATACTTCACTGCATTTCTTATTCACCTCCTTACATAATCATTTACGAACATAAAAGTTATGATTGGTGAGTTTGATTTACTTACCACCGTATAGATAGCAGTTGGAAAATTCCAAGTAAGGCCAGAACTCTAGCCATAAGTAATTGGCTCCAACTCCGAAGTCTGACAATTCCATATATATGGTGCCCGCCCTCACCTTTAATACAATTTTTGTGAAGAATTTTGACATCAGGCTTTTTGAGAAGAAAAAACATCTATCGACTGAAAACACTAGGATAAAAAAACGTCTGCCAAGTTGGTTGGGCAGTATAGCTTCCTCACTCATTGTACATGGACGTATAGAATCAGTTGGCGAAAAAATTATGATTCTTTATTTAGCGGTTCACCGTCTAGGACCTAACCCACTCAATCCCTGAAAATTTAATCGAAATTGGTTGAATAGTTGCGGAGTTTTGGTTGTAACAATAAATTTAAAGTTCGCGCATGCGCAGCGGCTATTGCTTGACCAACTTGATTGAAACTTATAGGGTGTCTCTTAGAAGTTAGTCCCTAACTAACCTCCAAATTTGAGCAAAATCGGTTCATTAGAAACCGAGAAACCGAGGTTCCAGGAAATTCACGTTTGCGCATGTGCGCACACGCTCCTATTGGTCCGAAGGTGCTGAAATTGATAGGGGACCGTCTAGGACCTAACCCGCACAATCCCTGAAAATTTCATCAAAATCGGACCACAGGTTAGTATAGTTTGTGCCCGGGACAGGATTGACCACAGACAGACCGACAGACAGACAGACCGACAGACAGACAGACACGGAACCAAAATTGTTCGGGAAGCTCTAAAACGCACAAGCAAGTGGAAATTTTGATTTTGGAGGACATTTTTTTTTTCACTTCTTTCATTAACAATTATATTTGGAAAAAATACTTCACCGCTACAATTGATGGTATTGTACATAAATATTTACATCACAGTATTGTATCAGCACTTTCAGCACTCAGCAGTCATGTCCATCTGGCTGCTTGGTATCAGGGTCCGAGATCCGACCTCGGACATTGGGGTGAGGGACAAGGTTGAATCACCTTATCCCACAAATGATGGAGGGAGGATCGTGCCTCTTCTGGCTATGCCATCAGTCGACACTTCTCCTCCCCATGGGGTTCGAGTTCAGCTCCAAGTCCCACGGAGCCCACTTGCTCGAGCCGTGGCACGCCGTCGTGTGGCCGTAGCCCTGAATTTAGACCAGATGAATGATCCTCCTGTTAGGACTCGGGTGGTCATCCACTCCAGGATAAACAGTGGGTAACCAGCCCGAATCAGATCCTTCGCTGACTTGCCATGCCATATCCCTCTCCAGGTGATCGTTGCTCCAATCACCTTTAGTTAGTTTCGCTGAATGTTTGCAAGTGCTGCTGCAGCATCTAGTAATGCGTCAACTTCATATTTTCGAATTTTGGTAGCATTGATGTCTGCGAGTGATCTCTGGCCGGAGCCAGAGACCACTGAGACATCAATAATGAAGGCTCCTCTTGGTGTTACCACCAAGAGGTCTGGACGATAACCTCGCTGTTCCAGGTTAAAGTGTGGCTCTAGCCATACTGGCCATCCTTTACGGCGAGCGTAGGCTTCCAGTAGGTTCAGGGCAGAATTGTGAGGGGCACACCTGGGTCTTACCATGGCTGGGCAAATCTGGAGCACATGCGAGGCTGTTTCGGGTTGTTTGACATCCCATTCGGCATAGATGGCTGCTGCCGGTACGCCTGCCTCTTGTCCTCCTCACTCCGTGTTGGTAGAGAACCAGAATGTACTTCATCACCATACCCAACGACCTCCATCCCCATAGTTTCGCTGAAGGGTTCTTGATCCATGCCGTGCTAGCTCCGTTATCGCGTGATTTTAGCAGTTCAGCTCCATCCGTAGTTTGATGGAGACGTTGTGCCCTGGCAATTCGAACGGTCGATTCTTGATGGTCCCAATTTTGTTGTTGGAGACTCGTTTCCTCCTTCAAAGAGTTGTGTGTTTGCCGCCCCTACCCTATTAGCTCTTATGGTTGGTATTTGACTGAGTAGTTCCATTACTCCAAGACCACCATCACCCACTGGTCCATGGATGTAGGCATTAGCAGAGTCAATGGCAGGCGCAACCATTTTCTCACATATCTCCTTACAGATATATCCATCTGTTTTAGAGTTAAGAGCGTGGTACTTCCCAGCACTAGTTGGTGAGTTAGTGAGGGTATGCCGTGGTCTCGCAACATTACTAATTTCTGCAGAGGCTTCAGTGGTGCCCTGTCAATTTTCTCAAGGATTGTAGTCATTTTCATTGGCATGTTACGACATATACCCTGGGTACCAAAGGATACTCCCAGGTATATCCATCGAACATTGTGTGGTGCTGCCCTCAGGCACTGGCCATCAACATCAATGGAAGGGCCTTTCAGCTGGGACCACGAGTCGACGCCCTCTTGGCATCAAAGGCAGATAGATGGATTTTCTGAGGTTGAGATTCAGTCCCACCGAACTTCAAGGCATTATTGAATGCTACAATCTGAGCCACTATCCCAGCTCTAGATGTGGCAATCAGTACAACATCATCCGCAAAAGCCAGGGAAGACCAACGCTGCCCTGCATGGAAGTATCCAACCCTATTAGGGAGTGCTAGCAGGACGTGATCCATAACTGCATTGAAGAGGGTTGAGGACAGGGGGTCACCCTGTCTAATGCCCCTTGCATTATACATCCATGGGCCTGCCCCAATTCGTGTAGACCCATTTTGGTAGATTGATTCAATATACTGTACCAGCTGTTTGGGCCACTGTCTCCCCTTCATGATGTTCATTATAGCAAAATGAGATACTCTATCAAATGCTTTCTCAACATCGAGAACTGCAATGTGAAGCTTTCTTTTTTTCCTGTTAGCTTCAACCAACAATTTATTGAGTGCCAATACATTCAGTGCTAGTCCATCAACGCCTCTGCGGAGACCTTTTTGTTGCTCAACATGAGTAACCGAGGATTCCAAACGCTTTCCAATGATCTTGTGAAATTGGCGTACTACTACTGATGGGACTGTGATTGGGCGGGTAGTCTGCCTCTGTTTCTGGCATGCTTTTCTTTGGAATCATAGTAGTTCGAGCTTGTAAGAGGGTAGATGGCATAGATCCCCGGCGCAAAATCGTGTTGAAAAAACAACTTCCTAAGGCTATGGGGAACCATCCTCCAAACCTCTGCCAGTAGTCCATCAGGACCACAGGCAGTCCCTGGTTGGTTCCGATACCCGGATTTCGTCCTCCGTTATTGGCATCCATATGTGGTCCATCAGCTGATCTTGGGGATGACGGACTTCCTCTGCTGTCCATTCGCTGGATGGAGCTGACCACTGTCTTGCCCAGTATTGCCCTCAATTGGCTGGCCTGTGTGACGCATTTGGGCTCTTCCATTACCAAGGATGTCCCTCCTATTGTCCGAAGGTGCTGAAAATTGATAGGGGACCGTCTAGGACCTAACCCGCACAATCCCTGAAATTTCATCAAAATCGAACCACAGGTTAGTATAGTTTTGCCCGGGACAAGGATTGACCACAGACAGACCGACAGACAGACAGACACGGAACCAAAATTGTTCGGGAAGCTCTAAAACGCAACAAGCAAGTGGAAATTTGATTTGGAGGACATTTTTTTTTTTTCACTTCTTTCACGAATACAAAGCTTCCCTACCTTCGGTAGTGAGGAAGCAAAATGTTGTGTTGCCGGGGCAATAGAGTTAGAACTTAATCAAGTATTGAATACAGTTCAATGAAATTAGGAACATTAGTTACCAACTCCAGTGCCGTTTTCTGGGTAAATTTGGCCCCATAGGTGACCATCATCTACGTCAACGACTGTGCAGTTGTACACTACGCAGAATTCCAGAAGAATTCTAGCTTCTGATCCATCCATTGGTTCATTGTTACCATATGGTAAATACGGAAAATGCTGATAGCCTGAGAACTGAAATCATTCAGGAATTTTTTTAAATTTATTAAGAATTAAAGTAATTGAAAATTGTAATTTTTCAACTAGCTTGTTGTTCTCTTAATATAGAGTACTCTAAAAGAATGTTTTGTACAAGCATAGTTTGACAAGTATACGAAGATACTTGTATTTTGGGCAGCATTTCAAAGAACTCTACCAAATCGGATGGGGAGTTCATGTTCCCCATATAGAATAAGTAGATCGAAAATATGAAACTAATTTGATTAAAAATGCTTGACTATTATATTATTGAGGAGTAGCAATAATAAGACTAATCACCCAATTCGACACTTGATTTTCGATTTCTCAATCTCTGATGGGTCGTTTTTACTCCTATTTGTATGGATTTTCAAAGCTAGGAATTCACACTGACTTCATCACCAGTAAGAGAAAAAAATTAATAGAGAAAACGAAATACCTTCGCTGCTGTTTTCCAAATGTAGACGAAATTCGTAAGTACCGTTTTGAAACTTCCCCACATCAATCTAGGAAACCACATCAAGATTGGACTTTGGGGATTGTAAGTGGGACAGGACACGTATTGTACCCTCACAAAACAGACAGATAGATTTAGAACCAAATTTGTTCAAACTTTCAAAACGCAAGATGTAACTGAAAAAATCCATTTGGGGGACCCACATGCTGCACGAACACTAAGATTCACTGCTTTCGTCATTGGGACTGAATTGATGCACTAAAAATTACAATAATTTGGAGAAGTATTTATTCCCGGAGACGTGCATATCTCAAATTATTTGAAAAGAGGAGAAGAGCTCATCTCAGATACAGACAGCGGTTTATTGATGAACGAAAGTCTGAAGCCCCCGGGTAGTTCTGCAGACAACATCTAACTGACTATGCAGAAGTTCGGAAAATATGTCTTCTCTTCATATTGAAGAGGAAAAGATAAATATGAAAAGTTACACTATTACAAATTCAGGAGTTTTGCGTTCATTCTGTATGGCTTCATCGGTGTGTGTTGAATCAGTGTGGCAGTTCCAACGTTATTTAAAACAAACAATCAGTTACACATGTGATTCAGAAATTATAACTTCCCTACTAACGATTACTCATTAGTAGAGAAGTTAGATTTTAACATGTTAATGTTTTAGGGCTGGGGGTCGTTCTGTGAATTCCGACACGCAAATCTGCAACGTTTTTTTTTCTTAGTTACCACGGACCGATTCTTAGTTACCACATTATATCGGCTCCATTTGGGGTCTAGTTGTACCAAGATGCTTTTGGTTATTGTCAGTCACTTCTAGGGGGTGAAAACTAGGGGATGAAATTTTCAAACGTCCTAGCTCGAAAACTTTAAATATAAAGGTATTGTTTTTTCATCAATTTAAAATAGACTGGAATTTTTAGAATCGAATGAGACTACACGGAGCTCCGTAGGACCAACAGATCGCTCCTCGGAGGTCCTTCAGTTTGGACTAGTGATAAATCAGAAATATGAGTGTGAATCACAAATTAATGTTCATTGTATAGAAACAATTTTCTCTCCTATTCAACGCAGGAAGGTGAAATTCGAGATGGTGGGTCAAAGGACAGTAATGAAGGCACCTGACAGATCACTGATCAGATGAATGAGTTCCAAAGCCATTTTCTCTCCTATTCATCGCAGGAAGCTGAAATTTGAGAGGCAGGGTCAATGGAGAATGCTGAAGGCGCCTGAGTGGTCACTGATCAGCTGAGTGAGCTCCAAGGCCATTTTCTCTCCTGTTGAACGCAGGAAGCTAAAATTTGAGAAGCAGGGTCAATGGAGAATGCTGAAGGCGCCTGAGTGGTCACTGATCAGCTGAGTGAGCTCCAAGGCCATTTTCTCTCCTGTTGCACGCAGGGAGGAAGATGAAATTGAGAGGGCAGGGTCAATGGAGAAGCTGGAGGCGCCTGACGGGTGACTGATCAAATGAGTGAGCTCCAAAGCCATTTTCT